>CM031236.1:186860470-186912970 GCA_018340775.1 Taxus wallichiana var. yunnanensis | reverse complement strand
GGAGGTTATTATTTGGCAATCCTTCACCCTCTCGCTTTTATTTCTCCTTATGATGGTGTTTCCACCCCCTCTCTCATGTCCAAATGATCGCTACCACCATTGTTCCCCTTCATTCTCTTGGAACTTCTCTTGCAGAGCTCCAACCTGGATTCCCTATCTAAGCAGCAAATTCCTAAAGTATTACTGGAACTCTCTATTCTTTATCCAGAATCCCTGACCCATAACCTATGGATTCTCCAGTTCCACATACTACTACAAACGATGTGGATATGGAAATAGATGGCAATTAACACCCAAAGAGACCCCTTAGATGGATAGTCAAGTTGAAATGGTGTCTTCCATCCTTGCAAAGCTGCAACGAGCTTTTGAAGTGCTTAAAACCTGGAAAGACTTAACAGACACCAACAAAGCTATCATTGATAAAGAATGTGTCGGGATACTAACCTCGCCGACACTCGCTCTGTGAAGAATATGATACCGATGGAGTTAGGAAAGCGATACAAGAACTAAGAAATATATTATGATATGTAATATTTATGTTATAATATAGTTATAGCTTTTTTGGTATGCCTATGTTATGATATGTAATGTTTATGTTATATCTAGCCGGATGGGATTTTTTGTAAAAGGATGAGGGTCCTTTCAAAACCCCCACTTTACCGTGTTCCAAAAAATGTATAGTGTTCTATTATATTTATAAAAATATTTTCAATAACCTTATACTTCTTGAATTATAGGTTTCAACAAATATATGAGGGGTATGTCTTGAATTGTACGCAAATGTTCTATTTTTGCCTTAGGAAGGTATAATCTAGTTTGAGAACAATAATATTTAAATTAGATATTCCTCAATGTTTCCTCCATACTCATGTTTTATATCAGTTAAAACAACTTAAGTAAGAACTGACAAATATATAATAAATGGATAGATAATTAATAAATGTAAAAATTAATAACATCTAAAAATAATTTAATAACTTATAATTTTGAAATATATGTTATAAATTGTTAAGTTATTAAATTATGAAATTATTTTTAGATGTTATATATTTCAAAAAGGATTCGGTTATTTAATATAAAGGGCAATTTGAATATAAAAAGGATTTAGTTATTTAATAATTTAATAACTTATAATATGTTATAATTTATGTAATTTTTAAATATAAGTTATTTTTGTCTTATTATTAAAGTTATCAATCCTTCCCTACTCTAAATTGTCTAATAAATCTTATTGTTTAGGGTTTTCTTGTGTGTCATGCACTAGGGTTACTCAACACCCTATATGTATCCCTTCATTTGACATTTATGAGTATGCCAAGACACTCGTTGTCTTTTCTCTATGTGCAAGCTTTGTTATATTATGCAAGTTCTTCCATTGATTGATCGATTCCTCCTTGTGATTACGTTGGAGCTATTACGTTTCCTTTAGAGTGCAACTTTATCGTGGTGCATATTTTTGATATGATTCTCACCAACTCTTTCATGGTATCAGAGATGAGATCGGGTAAATGTGCATTCATCATTTGAGTTGTGATTACTCTTGGTTTCATTTTTTTACTCCTCGTGCAAGTTTTTTTTGATCATTATATTTTGGAAATTTATTGCTAACATTCTTAACAAGTTGTTCTTGGAAATTTTTTGGTTTTTTGTGTTCTTCGTGCATGTGCAGATCTCCTTGAGTTTTAGGGTTTTTTGTAGCTACATTTTAGCTAGTTAAACTAAATTTAGTAGATCAATTAAAAAGAGGTTTTTTTTAGTTTTTTTTTTTTATTAAACTGGAAAATTTTTTTAGATTTTTTTTTTTTTTTTTTTTTTTGTTTTTTTTAGAGATTAAAAAATTCGAGGTTAAAAATTTTGAGTTTTTGGTTTTGTGTTTTGCTTTCCAGCTCCTCTCCTCTTCTTTCTGAGCTGAGCACCTGAGCTCGAGCTCTAGCTCATGCTCTCTCTCTCAGCTTCCTTTCTCAACTCTTGAGCTTTCAAGCTCTTCTCTTGCTTTCTTTTCGTTTTTTTTGCTTTTTTTTTCTTTCTTTTGTTTTTTTTTTTTTTTGAGCTCCTTGGTTTCTTCATTTTTTTCCTCTGCTTTTTTGCTTTTCCTTCCCTCTCTTCCTTTCTCCTTCACTCTTCTTCTTCTTCCTCTGCTCTTTTTCTCTTTTTTTTTTTTTGTTTCCTTTGTTTCAGCCTTCTGTCCTGTCCTCTTGAGTTCTTTTCCTCTCTTCTCCTTCTACTGTTTTCTTTTTCTGAGTGTTTCATTTGCCTATGTGTCTTTTCTCCTCCTCTTCCCCTCCTCTGCCTTCTTGTGCCTTTCTCCTCTGCTTGAGCCTCTACTGCCTTGATTTTTCCCCTTTGCTTCTCACTGCTGCCTTTGCCTGCATGCTCCCCTCGGCTCTCTCAAGCCTCCTCCTTTTCTCAAACTCCTCCTTTCCTCCAACTTCCCTGGGATCCTCACATCCACTCAACATTTTTTTTTCTCACCTTTGGATCCTCAATGGCTGATCCCTCTTTTTTGGATTCCTTAATTTTTTTGGTAAGTTTTTTAATTTTTTTTAATTTTTTTTAAGTTTTTTTTAGTTTTTTTTAATTTTTTAAAATTTTTTTTTTAAAATTTAATTTTTTTTTTAAAAGTTTTTTTTTTTTTTTTTAAAAATTTAAATTTTTTTTTTTTTATTTTTAAAATTTTAAAAAATTTTTAAAATTTAAGTTTTTTAAATTGATTTTTTAAAAAAAGGAAAGTATTTAAAATATTTAATTAGGATTTTTAATTTTTAATTAGATTTAATTAATTTTTTGAAATTAATTAGATTTAATTTAATTAAATCTAGTTTTATTAATCAAAAATTAACCTTTTTTTTTTAGATTAGTATATTTAAAATCGTCTTTTAAATTAACGTTTTTTTTATTTTTTTTAAAAACTCCAAATAGCTTTAAAATTAGCTAAATTGGACGTTTCAAAATGATAATTTTTTAAAAGCGTTATTGTCGATTTTTTTACTAATCATGCGCTCAAGTGTGTAGTAACACTGAGCACCTATTTGTCTTCCGCGTGCCTTTTCGTGCATTGAAGATCATCGGACTCATCTTGAGTTCATTAAAACATTGTATTTTACCCTTATTATTGCTTGCGACTAGTGAGCGCATCCGCCATAGTTTGCAGCAAGGGGGTATCCTTTGTGACGTGAGACACTTTTTTCTCACAACCAGGATTTGATTTCACCTCCTTAGTTTTTTTGCAATTGTGCTTGTGTACGGTGTCACTTTGTTGCGCTCCATGAAACATGATTGTGGTCTCCTCTCTTGTGCGTTATTATGTTGATTGCAAGGTGAGTTACCAAGTGTTTCAAGACACACGCTCGGACCGATTGTATTCAACACACTAAACTATAAAGTGTCAAAAGTAGGGGGTTATTATATTGTCTGGGTGGTTGTGATTCTTGTGTTTCTTTTTTGCATTCTCTCTCTCTCTTCACTATGGATGCACTTTCAATTCCTTTGCTTATGCCATTCAACTTTCTTTGAATGGAGATCGAAAATAATTATGAAACTAAGGGGTAAAGGGTTATTCCACATCACCATGGGAACTGAGACTGAACCAGATGATGACCCTGAAAAATCTAAGTGGTTAAACCGTAGTGATGAAGCTTTAGGTCTTCTTTGCATGTCATTTCTCTGACTTGCTCTTCCACATTGAGTCATCTGAAACACCTAATTTTGTGTGGAAAATGTTAGATGGAATGTTTGGACAACAAGATGACATGAGAGCGCATGAGTTGGAAAATGAACTACTAGGGTTAAATCCTAGTGATTTTGAAAACCTACAAGCATTCTTCTCTAAGTTTGTCCACACTAGATTGTTGTTAAAGGAATGTCAAGTAGAGAAGAAAGATTCTCAACTGATCTTGTCGATTCTCTCTAAGTTAGGTCCTGAATATTTTGTCTTTGTGTCAACTTTTTACGCTACAAAAGTTACCTTGGGAAAGGATTGGAATATGCCCTCCTTTGACTATTTTTCATCCCAACTCATTCGAGAACAGGACAAACTCATTCAAATGGGGTCTCTCAAGTCCAAGTCACATGCCCTTGTAGCAAGTACTAGTAAGGAAAAGAAGACTGAAAAGAAGAAAGAAAAAAAGGATCAACCTAAGAAGGAAACCAAGACCAAAACTAAAATTAACATGAACACTTGACTTCTGAGCCTAGAGCACAGAAAGACAAGTATTTGTGTTCCTATTGCAAGAAGCCTGGTCATAAAGAGCATACGTGTATGAGAAAACAAATTGATCACCTTACTCATTTACTTGAGAAAAATCAAATAGGTGTTCCTGAGTCTATCAAACAAAATGCTCCGAAGGCCGAGTCTTCTACTGCAAAAGGTTCTAAATCTGATAAGAAGAAAGGAAAGGCCCTTGTAGCCAAAGTTTCTCCTTCATCGACGTGGATTATAGATTTTGGTGCCTCGCACCACATGGCTTCTTCACATGTTGAGTTCTCCAACATCGAGCCTTGTGGTATGTCCCAAATCATGATGGGTAATGACACGACAGTGTCGGTTTTCGGTAGTGGATCGGTAGAGATGGATGGGGGAACATTCAACCAAGTGTTGAGTGTTCTGATCTCTCTACCAATCTCCTATCGGTTTACCAAATTACTCACCTTGGTGAAGGAATGCGAGTGGAATTTGGTCCTAACTCGGTGATTATTCGTGAGCTTAATGATGACACTATAGTGGTTGAGGGAAAGGTGGATCACCGATTCACGGTTGTATACCTTTTCCCACTTTACTTTTGATTCTATGCCCACTTGCCTTGCTCACTCATGCAAATGAGGTTAGTAAGCTATGGCATGAGCATTTTGGACATCTAAATTATCGCTACCTTGAACAATTGAGCAAAAAAATGAAATGGTCAATGGGTTACCCCAGCGTCAAGTTTTCTAAGGGTCTTTGTGAGGGTTGTACCCTTGGAAAGCATCCTGAAAAGAACTTTGACAAAGGAAAATCTGGAGAGCTACTCGTCCTTTGGATCTTGTTCACAAGTGATATTTCTGGTCCATTTCCATCTCCTTCATTTACTAGAGCTCTTTATGTGCTGACCTTCATTGATGACTATTCACGATATACTTGGGTATATTTTCTTAAGCTTAAGTCTGAAGTCTTTGAACATTTTAGGACTTTAAGGCTCTTGCTGAGAAACAAGTGGAATGGTCTATTAAGGTTCTTCAAACTGACAATGGAGGTGAATATGTAAACAATAGGTTCATGGATTTCTATACTTTGAAGGGATCTCCTTGCAGCATACAATTGCTTATAGACCCTTCACAGAATGGAGTAGTAGAAAGAAAGAACCATACTCTTAAAGAGATGGCCACTTGTATGATTCACTTGAAGTCTCTTCCTCTCCGTAGTATTGGGTTGAAGTAGTGAATTGTGCTAATTACATTCAGAACCATGTTCCACACAAGGTAGTAAGAGGGATGACACCCTTTGAAGCCTGGTTTGGATGCAAGCTGATGTTGAGCACTTTGAGTCTTGGATCCAAGGCTATGGCTCGGATTCCCAAGAAGAAATGCAAGGCATTGGAACCACAATCCAAACCTTGTATCTTTGTAGGGTATCCTGATGGCGTGAAGGGATATCGATTGTTGAATCCTACTTCTCATGAGCTTTATATTGAGAGAAGTGTTAAGTTTGATGAGTCTTCTTGACTTCTACTTCTCTACCTATTGAGGTTCTTCAGCTTTGATTCAGATTCTGACTCATCAGATGATGATGTTGTTGAGCATGCTCCTCTTCTGATCCTCCCAACCATCAGACCCTTGAGTCTTTGATTTGATAGTAGTGATGATGAGGACTATGTCCCTTCTCACTCGAGTGATGAATCTTCGACTCAGAGCTTGATCCTCTGGTCCTCTTTGGGCTAGGAAAACTTGCAAAGTGTTGGAGATTTAGTTGGAGATACTTTGGATATGAGACGTACTCACTCAGATTTCATTGGACCCCACTCTTTCTTCACCTCTGCCTCTGATCCACAGTCTTTTGGGAGGCTTTTGGTATTCCTGAGTGGGATTCTACCATGGATGAGGAGTATTCCTCTCTCATGAAGAATGATACTTGGGATCTCACCCCTCTTCCGAAAGGAAGAAAAATCATTCGGTGTAAGTGGGTGTTAGAACAAAGTATGGAGTAGATGGAGATGTCAAAAATTTTAAAGTGTGATTAGTAGCTAAGGGTTTCTCCCTAGATAGTTGGGGTTGATTATACTTGAAACCTTTTCTCTCGGTTGTGAAGATGACTTCTATTGATTGACCCTAGCCATTCCACAACAAACAGATGGAAAGTCCATCAAATGGACGTTAAGAGTGCCTTCCTTCATGGTGACCTAGAGGAAGAGATCTACATGGAACAACCTTCGGGTTATGTCCATGATCCCTCCCTCATTTGTAAGTTAAAGAAGTCTCTTTATGGCCTTAAACAAGCCCCTCGGGCTTGGTATGCCAAGATGGACTCCTTTTTACTTACATCAGGGTTTACTAGGTGTCACTCTGATCCAAATGTTTATATTCTATGGCAAGATGACTCCATACTCATTCTTGTTCTCTATGTTGATGACTTGTTGATCACAGAAGCTCTTCCTCTATCATTGATTCTGTGAAGATCACCTTGGCCAATAGGTTTTCCATGACTGACTTAGGTCTGCTTCATTACTTTCTTGGGATCAGATTTCACAATCTGACTCGGGAATTTTGATTTCACAACCTAAGTATGCTCTTGACTTGCTTGCTCATTTTCAGATGTCGATTGCAAGTCTTCTCCTACTCCTTTTCTTTCGGGGTTAAGTTGGTTTTGATTGCTCTACTCCCTTGGTTGATGGTACCCTTTATCGACAGTTGGTGGGGAGCTTGATTTACTTGACTCACACTCGACCTGGATTTATCTTATGTTGTTGGGATCATGTCAGATTCATGTAGGAGCCACATGAGTTGCATTGGAAAAAAGCTAAGTGGATCCTTCATTATGTTTGTGGCACCTATATTGATGGCATTCACTATTTTGGAGGGGTGGATATTGACTTGATTGGGTTCACAGATTGATTGGGCGGTGACTTAGATCATCAAAAATCTACCTCTGGCTATAGTTTCTCTCTTGGTTTGGGTCCTATTAGTTGGTCTAGCAAGAAGTAGAATGTAATTGTGATATCTTCTATAGAGGTAGAATACAGAGGAGTAGTTAATGTTGCCACAGAGGTTATTTGGCTATAGGGTATTCTGATAGAGTTTGGCATCCACTTTGGTGGCCTACCATTATCTATTGTGATAACATGAGCACTATCTCAATTTGTAGAAATCCAGTTCAGCATCAGTGGATGAAGCACATTGAGATCCATATGCACTTCATACGAGAGCTTATTCATGATGGTATCATCGACATTCAAGTACATTCAGATAGAAGTTGATCAGATTATAGATATATTCACCAAGCCCTTCACTGAGGTGAAGTTTCTTCACTTGCGGTCTCTTCTTGGGGTGAGGTCTTATGTAGCTGCTCATCTTCTTTGGGCTATATAGTCCTTCTTCTTCTTCTTCTTCTTCTAGGAAGATGTTGTTTGTATATGGGCACCTTATCAGGCCTTTAGTTTTCGGGCCCCATTGACACATCTTTCTTAGTTGTTTAGGAGTGTCTTCTTTTTTTTTCGACTCATCATAGCCGCTACCCCAACTTGATGAAGGGGGGGTGTTGGTGTGTGGGATCCTATATGTCCTCCACACACATATGGAGGGTCATCTCACATGGGTTAGGTTTAGGGTTAGGTTTAGGGTTTTTTGTGTGTCATGCACTAGGGTTACTCAGCACCCTATATGTATCCCTTCATTTGACATTTATGAGTATGCCTCTCTATATGTGCAAGCTTTGTTATGTTATGCAAGTTCTTCCATTGATTGATCGATTCCTCCTAACTGGTTACAAGTATATTCGCCATGATTTCTATAAAAAAATTCAGGGAATTCCTTAAAATTTCCCTAACAAGAGCACCTAAACACTTCGTTGTCTGGTTGGGTGTCGGTGTCTCAAGCCAAGCCATGAAAGATAAAGCCAGTAAAGTTCGAATGGGTTGTAGGGTGTGTAAGACCAAATAGAAAGCAATAAAAAAGACAAGAGGCCAAAGACAATCATCAATTACTAGTTTTATTGCTTAGGAATTATATGAATGTTATTATGTGTTTAGGACCTAGAAATGTACCCAAGTACGTGATTTTTTTGTCTATAATGAGATTTATCTAATTAATCACCTTAAAAGATGGAATTAGACCTAATATTAAATATTGAGACCTAAATTCTTATATTAACCACCTTACTTTAAAAAAATCCTCCTAATATAATAAATGGACCCCTTTAAAAAGCACCCGCCTTGTTTTAAATCCAACCACCTATTTAAAACAATCCCACTTTAATAATAATACCACCTTACTTATTAAATAACTAACGTTTATAATTAAAGGGCTTCAAAAGAAAAAATGAGACAAAAGTGGTTTAAAATGGGAGTTTAAAATGATAAGGTCGAAGGAGGTAAGGTAAGTGAAGAAGTTGATGGACAAAAAGTGGACATAAAAACCTGAAATTCACGTACCACGATCGCGGTTTTTAAACCATGATCACAACTATTTTACGGGTTTGGGGATTTCCAAACCTAAAACCACGATCGTGGTTATAAACCATGATTACGGTCCTCTAAGACAAAAAAAATAGACCCATGACCTCTCATTTTCCCCCATTTTCCCTGCGAATCATGATTTCTCCTCAATTTGTTGCACACTCGAGCTTTGAATACCCTTTTCAAATTTCTCTTCGGACTTCTGGATCATGAAATTTTCAACGATGTTGCCAAGATGAAGAGGTAAGCCCTCGATTTTGATCAAATTTCTTGCATTTTAGGTTATTTTTGTGATTTTCATGGGTTTTTCAATTTTTTGTTTATGTATACAAATTTTTTTGTTTTGTCAGTTGTTCGACAAGTTCATAATCCTGCAAACCATCTAAATATTCCTCAAAACCCTCCAAAATTCCTCAAAACCCTCCTCCAAACGTAGATCCACCTCCTATGGCTCCTTTTGTCCCCATGGAACCAATAGGAACACAAGTTGATATCATTGGAAGAATCGACAAAATAAAATTGCCATTGAGAACCTTATTCAGACAATAAGACAAAATCATGCCACAAATTCATCCCGCATGACTTTAGCCAACACATTGCAAACATTGATTGGTGAAGTTGACTCCATAACCAACCAAATAGATAGATGGAATACCTTTAGAGGTGATTATAGGTAATGGTATGTAGATAAATTATCCCATGCGACCATAAAAGAAAAAAAATTGCAAAAGACCACATTTGTGCATTATTTACTTGACCCGAGAACCAATGCCCCCGTAACTACTTGCAAATGGTTCTCAATCCATTGGTGCCATGATGACCAAATCAAGAAAAAATTTGGGACCGATGGTGGATGGTTTTTATTATCCACCATGCAACAAACGATGAGGTTCCTCTCTATTTTTGAAGAAATTATATTGTGATTTCGTCTTAATGAGGTCCCAAATTATTTTGATTTTTCGAGTTTTATGGGCGAGGAGGTAGCTCGCAAAGAGTAGACCGGTGCACGTGTTGGTCAACCAAGGATCCCTCATGCCCCAAAACCCCCACTACCTTTAGTTATCCCTCCTACAATGAAGGAGGTTATGGAGATTAACACACTACATTCATTAAGGGAGCTCACGACACTCGACACAAGATAGTGACCAGATTGCATCCGGTGATGTTAGTGGAGGTGCCATTCTAGCCCATCACACCACCTTTGTGGATCATGTGGTGCCGTATGTGACTCGGATTAGTGCGAGACATCATTTGTTGGATCACATGATTTCTTTTCTCTAGATGAGATGATGGCGAATATTTTTGGAACTAGTGCAAATGATCTTGGTCTTTCACAGGTAAATGTCAAATAAATATTTAATATATATATAATAGTTTAATTCATTTGAGATATTAATATATATGTATTTGATTACGTCATGTACATACATGTAAAAATTAAAAATAAATTATTTTAAACAACAAGAGTAGTGAAGGACACATTTGGGCGTCGACATGCTAGGCTTCTGCAAAGTTAGGCATGTTACAGACGTAAGTTTCAAGTTACTTACATTTCAAATTTCATTTGATTGCACTTTTATTATTAAATACACATTTTAATGTTTGTGTATAATGTTTCACGTGTACATGTACATATTAATATGTTTATCTTTTATACGCAGGAGCCTAGCGGGTCATCATCTACTCTGGGCACTGAGGCTACTAGCACACCTCATGTGACTTTTACAAGTTAGTTTCTCTTTACACTTTGTTTCTAATTGTGGAAGTTTAGTTGTGTATCTACTCTTGTAGGAATTTTGGAGACTCGAGTAACATCGAAGCTTCCCTAGGATCATTAAACCTAGATTCCTACTCTTCCAAGAGGTCATATGACAATAAGTAGTATTATTAACCTAAAATGGAGGATTATTGGGAAGATTGTGTCAACAAGATTAATGTTTATTACCGATACTTCTATAGAATGACATTACAACAAATAACAAACTTTTGTCTCTAATGGGTCATAGAGGACATAGAATATGATGTTAATGAGTTATTCAAAATGGGATGCCTAGAGTCGATTCACTTCACACATATCCCTCCTATAGACAAGTCATTTGTGAAGCCTATTAATACACTAACTCATACTACAAAAGTCCTCCAAAGATCAAAAAAGTGGTTCATTCAGAATATGCATGAACTCAACTATACTTTTTTGCCTACTTATAGACAATCCCCCAAAAAAATTAGCTTCCTGAACAATATATTTCAAGTACCCAACTTCTTAGTGATACAAGTTCAATTGTTTCCATTATTGAAATAAAATGATGTTTTAGTACCATGGCTTTGAGCCATGTTCCACATTGTAAACTAACTTCTTGTAGATTAAAGAATTATAAAATAGACATGTTGAAATTGATATCTTTCAAGACAAGTTGACTATACTAGACACATTCAAAATTTTCAAATACTTGGCCAAAAATAGTCTCAATAAGGTGATTGACTTCCATATCTCACTAAATGTGTAGACTTATTATTTTCATGCATAAATAATTATGATCCAAATTCTTGGGAAGTGGAAAAAATTCACGTACTCCATTGGCACAACTAAGCAAAGACTCTATTGATACTTACTTCAAAATCCATGTTTGTGAGGTTTTCAATGACTTGAGCATTAATGGTGTGTTAACTTACTAGGAAAATCATCAAGAATAGTCTCTAAAGGAAATTAATTTGTCATGGCTCCAATTTTACAAATAGGGTAGATCCTAAGTCTATGAGAGACTCCAAATGTATGATTTCAATGATGTTATTTTTAATGTCATCACATTTGTAATTTAAGTAAAAGGAGATAAGGTGATATGGTGTTTTGAGCCTTAAATATCTAGGTCATTTCCACCATCAGTAATGAGACAAAATTCATAGATTGGGGAAATATAATCAATGATAAAACTTGTAAGCAACTAGTGGACCTCCCTCAAGCTCAAACATTATTTATGCCTTCTAACCTTATCTATTGCATTGTCAATCTTAGACATTGTTGGTATGTAAAATTTCTCCACATTTTACTAGACAACCTAGTTAAAGTTGTGAAATTGTCTCTTTTCAAATATCAACTTGTATGGAAGGTTTTTGCAAAAAATCAGTGGTTTCAAAATACTAGGTTATATTAATTGGGAAGGTATATAATTCTACTTCATGATAATATGCAATAAGAAAGGCATTAAGAGAATTGCACTAGTATTGGGAACACATTCACTTCTACAATTTTGTAGACAAATATCTCTGTCAATCGTAAAAGGAAAATAAACTTGGAAAGAAGATATTAAGAGCCTTGGTTGGTTTATTAGCAAATTAATGCATTGGTCTATTATGTGTCGATTATGCTTTGGAG
This sequence comes from Taxus wallichiana var. yunnanensis, assembly GCA_018340775.1. NCBI lineage: Eukaryota > Viridiplantae > Streptophyta > Pinopsida > Cupressales > Taxaceae > Taxus > Taxus wallichiana. Next base: position 186,900,955 of record CM031236.1, on the reverse strand, counting down.
TCTCGTTATGTGGCAGTCATGTAGATTAATATTGATATGTACATTTTTTTATAGCTTAGTATAAAATTGAGTGAAGGATTTCTCTAGTCACACCTAAGAATTCAAGGTCGTGGCATTCCTTGAGCCTTCGTGGCATAATTGTTTACAAACTACCTTTTCTAGCAGTCCTAGGAAATGAACGGAGGTGAGTAGTGATAAGTCATGCCTCGGGACATCGTGGAACCGAACCAACTATACCAATACATCTAGATGACCAAGTAAAAATGCTAGATGAGGAGTCATTCGTCCGCGACAATGTCGTTGCTTCTAGGCTACTTCATTCGGGCATAGTCCCTTAAGAGCCCTGAGACCAAAAAAACCATTCAACTTCGAACGGTGATTACTCAAAATCCATGGCACTTAGAGACATCTCATTGGATCCTACACCTAAATGTAGGGACCCTCTATAATATAATGTCTTGGTTCTTTCCATCTCCAATCGGTGCTCTCATTGCCCTATTGTTTACAAATGCGTGAAATAGTGCAGTTTAAGCCAATGTAAGGTTGTTAAACATGATATTTTGCAAACGGTGGGTCATGGCACCAAACCGACTATGCCAACATGTCTAGGTGGCTAGGTAAACACTATAGGAGGTGTCATTTTGGTACATGACAACATCATTACTTCCGAGCTACTTCGTTCGGGCGTAGTCCCTTAACAGCCTTAAGACCAAAAAAATCGTTCAACTTCGACGGGTGATTACTCGGACTCCGTGGCACCTAGAAACATCTTGTTAGATCCTACACCTTAGCATAGGGACCCTCTACAATATTTTATCTCAATTTTTTCCGTCTCCAATCGGTGCTCTTGTTGCCCTATTGTTTGCAAACGCATAAAATAATGTAGTTTGAGCCAATGTAAGGTTGTCACAAATGCTATATTTTGTAAATGGTGGATCATGGCACCAAATCGACTACGCCAACACATCCAAGTGGCTAGGTAAACACTAAAAGAGTGTTTTTGGTGTGTGACAACATTGTTTCTTGCGGGCTACTTCGTCGGGCGTAGTCCCTTAAGAGCCCGAGACCAAAAAACTGTTCAACTTCGACGAGTGATTACTCAAACTCCATGGCACCTAGAGATGTCTCATGTAGATCTTGCACCTTGGTGTAGGGACCCTCTACTGATATCATGTTTCATCTATTTTTTCCGTCTCCAATCGGTGCTCTCGCTGCCCTATTGTTTGTAAACATGTGAAATAGTGCAGTTTGAGCAAGTGTAAGGTCATCCAAACGCTATATTTTAAAAATGATGGGTCATGGCACCAAACCGAAAGCGCCAACACGTCTAGGTGGATAGGTAAACACTAGAGGAGGCATCATTTGGTGTGTGACAATGTTGTTGCTTCCGGTCTACTTCGTTCGGACGTAGTCCCTTAAGAGCCCAGAGACCAAAAATGTTCAAATTCAACGGGTGATTACTTAATCTCTGTGGCACCTAGAGATGTCTCGTTAGATCCTACACCTTGGCATAAGTACCCTCTATAATATTCTTTCTTGGTTATTTCTGTCTCCAATCGGTGCTCTTGTTTCCCTATTGTTTGCAAACGTGTGAAATAGTGCAGTTTGAGTCAATGTAAGGTTGTCAAATGTTATATTTTGTGAACGATGGGTTGTGGCACCGAACCGACTGCATGCCAACACGCTATGTCGAGTGGCTGGGTAAATGCTAGAGGAGGTGTTTTTGGTGTGGGAAAATGTTTGCTTCCGAGCTACTTGGTTGGTGTAGTCCCTTAAGAGCCCTGAGACCAAAAAATCGTTCAACTTCGACGGGTGATTACTCGGACTTTGTGGCACCTAGAGACATCTCGTTGGATCCTACACCTTAGCGTAGGGACCCTCTACAATATATTTTCTTAGTTTTTTCCGTCTCCAATTGGTGCTCTCGTTTCCCTATTGTTTGTAAATGCATGAAATAGTACATGGTTTGAGTCGGTGTAAGGTGTCAAACGCTATATTTTGCAAACGGTGGGTCGTGGCACCAAACCAACTATGCCAACACATCCGAGTGGCTAGGTAAATGCTAGAGGAGGCATTTTTTTGGTGCGCGACAACGCCATTGCTTCTAGGCTACTTCGTTCAGGTGTAATCCCTTAAGAGCCCGAGACCAAAAAAATGTTCAACTTCAACATGGTGATTACTCGGTCTCGTGGCACCTAGAGATGTCTCATTAGATCCTCCACCTCTTCGTAAGGACCCTCTACAATATTGTCTCATATTTTCGAGAATCTCCAATCGGTGCTCTCGCTACCTATTATTTGCGAACACGTGAAATAGTGTAGTTTGAGTCGGTGTAAGGTCATCAAATGCTATATTTTTCAAATGGTGGGTCGTGGCACCAAACGATTGTGAAAATGCATAAGGATGGCCTTTTAAACACTTGGGAGGTGTTTTTGGTTCCCTACGCTCTCGGGTAAGCTTCCGGATACCTCCTCCGAGAGCAAGAACCCCCTCCACAAGTACATAAACAATGTTTGTTACTTCTCTTTTCTTGTAAAAAAACAATAAAAGCTTCTCTTAGCTTGATAAATTTTCTATAGCAGTCTGCTAACCACGTGAAGGTGGAAGCTTTTCTGGCACCACTAACCTGCATAAAAATGTTAGTCAAAGAAATTTAAGTTGAATCAAAACCATATACTAGATATATACAAAATACATAAATTTAATAAAATATATGAACTTGAATGATCTAGTTGACAAATTTAAACACTTCAAAGAAATTATATATACCAGACGTGAGCATGTAAATTCATTCCAATGAACCATCAAGATCGGATCTACTCTAAATAGTAGACATGATTGCTTCATGATCTGACTCTCGAACCTTCCAAAGAATCTTATTATTAGGCCTTCCTCAATATCTATACAACTGAATATTTGTCACTAGAACTAGATGTAAATATAATAGTATTTTTGTGTGTCTCAAAGTCTTCAAACACCCAAATAGAGGAATTTTTTAATGGATATCGTGAAGCCAAGTTCTAGTAACTACCACTGACCTTGTAGGGTACTCAATATCTTTGCCATCTATAATAGGAGAAGTCAACTTCTTTCTTTCCTCGATGTAATGACATAAGAAATAGTTTGTTCCTTCTTCATTGTCTTCTGTCACAATAACTACAAACACATGTCCTACAAAAATAAAGGTTTCAACTCAAATTTAAACTACATATTAATTTCAATGCACATAACTCAATACAAAAATTGTAAATAACCATTTACCTTGTCGCACCAAAATCAAAAAATTCAAAGTCCTTGGATATTGCAACTTCATCTGGAGAAACAAGTCGTAATGCCTGTGGAGGTTGATAACTGGGAAGCGGAGTTAGAGGCCTACAAATCCATCCATCCACCCATTCTTGTGAATCACACTCAGAAGTAACAAATTCCATACAAGATGCACAAAAACAAGCCAACTTTCTTGTCCATGTGGCCCATGAAGTAGCGTCTAAACTAAAAAATGAGTGCATATCATTAGACTACTGTGAGTGTCATACAATCCTCATAGTTAGCAATTTTTTGTTCCTCTATCAACAAAAAATATCTAAACCTGTGGAATTTTCTCGAGAAACTCGGGCCATATTGTTAATACACCATTCCACTATGCTCTTTGCATCTTTTCAATTTAGCACCATCTTTGTACTTAAATTCTTTCTTGTAAGAGCTCTTTTCACACATGCCCCGCACTTTATCATGCTCTCCTTTTCCATGTCCACCTCAATAAAACTCCAAATATGTTGCACACCCATCTTGATGTGCATCCTTATCATCAATAAAACATTGTGCATTCTTAAACCGAGAGGTGTAATTATCTAACCATATATAATATTGATTGAAGTGGATGTTCCTATCGAGATAAGTTTCCATAAAATAACTGGAAACACCCTTGCACAAATTCAAGAAATGAGTACGATCATCACTAATATAAAAGTGGTACTCTCTTAAAAAAATTGATCATTCTCTATACTATCAGAGAATGTATAAATGCTATATACAAAAATGTCGACCTATATTGAGTTGTAATATTGTGATTGAACCTCCATTTGTGGTTATAATGTGTAATTCTTTACAAAATTGACCCTTTGAAACAATAGTACCAATAAGAAATGTTTCCTTGCATATCTTGAACTATTCATCCAATCATTGAACTCTATGTATATGCCTAAAGCATACTCATAAAAATTTCATCCTTCAATTTTCTCATAAATTAAAAAAGCAGACATATGTTTGTAACTAGCTCACACCATTTAGACTCCTTTCCATCTTTCAACTAGTATGGTACTAATTTATATTTATCAAAATCAACTAAATTATGTCTTATTGCACCTCCAATTTTCTCATGGATGCAACTTTCCAATTTAGGTAATCTATCGCACATACCACAACTTCCATCTAAATAATCCTGACTATAAAAAAATTGTCCAACTTCTCTTTCACAAAATATCGTAGGAATGAAATCCTGGAAGATATTAGTGGAACTTGAACACCTCATTCGATAACATAGTTTTGAAATGAAAATCAAAACGAATACGTAAAAATTTAGCATAATGCATCGCAAATTCAACATGTTGCTACAACAAGTTGTGTGAGCGTGGTTGATTTTCACATAGAATGGTTTCAACATTTCAAAAAATGTTGACTAATTTTAATTTCTATATGCTCTTGTTCAAACTTATGAAAAATTGAGTTTGAGTCATATCTAATAAATGCTTTGGATGTGGTTCGCGATTAGTATAACCAACTCTATGTTTTACAACATCTCTTGTATTAGGTGAAACTTTAGTATTATCATGCCAAAATTGAATAACAACTTCTCTTATAGCATCAAGATATATCTTTGTCCTTACGTGGTGCTCTAGTAGAAAATGCCCAAAAATCGGTGTTATTGAGTGATTGAAGGATATTACGTCTTTCAATTACTTTCATTAGATTTTTTCAATTAACTTTCAACATTCGACTTGTTTGCCTAATCAAATGTTGTTTTTTTGTTGATTCACTTACAACACTAGTAACAAGTACATGATGCACAATATTACTATCCCTTGTGCGTCTCTTGACACCAACAATGTGATATGCATCATGAAGGTTTTCAACAATTATAGAGGTTTGACCATGTATATTAGATGTTGTCAATCCTAAGGTGTTTAATGTAGGTCTCATTTTATTCAATTTCATCAAACTAACCAACAACTGACATCTTTGGGAATTATTTAAAATTTCAAAATGATTATCCCAAATTTCAATGGCTTTTCTTCTGATTTTCCATTTAGAAAGTTTGTCAAACATTGGTTTCAAAATGTTCTCATCAATTTCAATAAAATAATTAGGTCTCTTACGTAAAATCTAGGAGGTGTTTTTGTCAAATTTTTTCTTGTCTATAGTTTTAACCTCGAATTTCTTGATTCACATTTTCATTATCTCCTTCAATTTCAACATAGCTACATCACGAGTATTTAATTCTTATTCAACATTAACAATAAAAACATCTTCATCACGAGTATTTAATTCATCTTCAACATCGAATGTAAAAACATTACCCGGTTCCTCATTACTTACTGATAATAGGGGTTGAAGATGAACCTCTTCTTGATTCATGAAGATTCCGCATTCACGTAAACATTTTGAAATCTTTTACCTCTAATTCATGTCTGGTGTGTTTTTTTACTTATTGACTTCCTTTTTACTTCATTTCTTGTATCCCATGATGTTTTGCTTTTGGTGATAAGAAAAATGTGCAGAAAGTGACAAAATTTTGCAATAATTCGTACAGTAAGGCCAAACAGTAAAAATCACATGGTAATTTAAATGTTGGGATGCATGTAAATATGATTTAATAACCACGATCGCGCTTTATAAACCGTGATCGTGGTTTATAAAGCGTGATCACGGTTTTATATGTATCGTCAAATCCGACCCTCAAGGCTCGGGAAATCTTTGTTTTCCTCAACCAGAGCTATGGGAGGTCATTATGGTGTGTAAAAGGTCAAAAACTTCAAATTTTCTCTTCCGTGGACTTGAACCATGCTAAAAATTTGAAAACATCTCACAAAAATGGTACCATCGCGTAGGGGAGACTGTTAGCTTCGTAGAAATAATGATTTTAAAGTGAATAGAATAAGATAAATATCATTTTAAAATTTTTTACTAATAGTAGGTCTTTAAGACATTTTTTCTCGTGAATTTTCATGTCTATGTTTAAGCTTGTAATTTTTGTTTCCCTTATCAAAATGTGATAAAACCTATACCATCCCAAGCATGGAAAAATTATATACACGTTAAAAATATATATATTTGATTTCGATATTTTTTGATATAGTTATGGTGGGCAAATGGAAAGTGCTCCATTTTCTAAAAAAATCAGACCACTTTCACGGAAAAAATCATAAAAAAATATTGCTCGAAAAAATACAAAATAAAATCCATCCCAAGATAGAAAATGACATCTAACTTTTCACCAAAGGAAAAAATAAATAACAATATTTTTCATCCAAATCATGGGCAAACGAACTACAATCTTATAGTTTTTCAAAAAAAAAAAACAAGTCATATAATTTTGAGTGTTTAATATAGCTAAACTTGTTTGTTTTTAAAAAAATAGTAGTTTAGAAACTAGATTCGGATGCTATGATTCATATTTATATAAATTTTTCTAATTTTGAGTGTGTGTATTGCTAATAATCCCTACAAGTTGAGATTTCACTATTTTTTGCAATATGATGTCCACTTATGACCCCTTTTTGGTCCACCAACTTGTTGCACTTACCCGAGATGACAGAGCTAGTCATCGACTCAGAGAGGCGAGAAGGAGGAGATGCATGGAGCAGGATGGTAAGGGAACGATTTAGAGTGACTAGGCACAAAGGACGGGGATGAGGACAAAATTTGGTTGCATGTATGAGGGTTAACATGCAAGGTAACACCAAATGCATGTCAAAGGTACCAAGTGCACTAATGTGGAAGCATAACTTGTGAAGGCCATAAATTTTGATCCGATGCCAGTTGGATTGCCTTAAAATTTTCCATGGTGTAGATATTCATTAGTATTATTAAATGTCCAACTATTTGTAAAATCTTGTGGCCATTTCGGCATATTTTTGGGGCTAGATTCCTTCATCTAGTGGTCTAAAATTGGCTCGAATTTTTTTTTCTTCGACTAGGACTTAAAGTTTTAATAACTTTTGTTATGCTTTATAGAATAATCCAAAATTTTTTGTGAGCCTTAATTTACAAAGGCATATTTGGCATGAAAAATTTGGGGTCCATCCGAGGTGTTTAAACTAGCAGGTAATTTTTGACATTTTAGGATTTTTTGGCATTTTAGGGTTTGTTTAGAAAATGTGAAATAAAAGGAAGATTGTAATGATGTAAAAGATTAGTGTGGATTTTAGAATGAGAAGAAATCTATTTTGAAGCTTTTGGTTTATTTGTAAACTATTTGTGTGTGTTTTGGAGGTATTTCAACCTCTTGTAGTTGGATCCACATCAATTGGTATAGAGCGAGGTTTTAATCTTACAGAATAGTTAAGGTAATATATTACATTTGTATGTGTAATTTTTTACCTCTATTTTATATAAACATGGCTAGATATGAGAGGGGAGGTTATGCCGAGATGAATAGGCATATACATGAGCTATAAAGATAAGTTAAGCTCACAGGAGAAGTTACCCACCTTATAAGGAGACATGTAAATGGGGATGCAGACCTAGATAGTGATACTGAAGAAGTACCTCCATTAATGAATGAAGGAGGAAATGAAGAAGAAAATGAGAGAGATGAAGACACCTTAAATGAGAGACCATTTGAGGAGAGATTGATCCAAGCTTTAGAGGGAAATAATGATGACATCAAGATTAATGTTCCTGATTATGGTGGAGGTTACGACTAGAAGAGTCGATTGATTGTTGAATCACATGGAAAAATTCTTTGAGTGGAAAACCCTTTTAGAGGAGAAGAAGGTTAAGTTTGCATGCACTAATTTGGTTGGACATGCATTGATATGGTGGGATCACCTGCAAAATGAAAGACAAAGGAAAGGAAAGGGAAAGATCCAAAACTAGAATAAAATGGTGAAGAAGTTGAAAGAAAAGTTTCTTCTTATAGATTATGCTCAAACACTATTTTGAAGGTTTCAAAACCTAAGATAGAAGGATCTCAACATTTAAGAGTATACCAATGAATTTTACAAGTTGTCAATCTAGGTGGATCATGGGGAGTGTCTCGAAGAATAAAAGGATACAAGGTATGTAAATGGGTTAAGTTATACTATACAAGATGAACTGAGTATGCTCTAGATCCATAGCCTGGATGATGCTTATCAACTCGCATTAAAAGTAGAAGAAAATAACAAGAGGAATAATTTTAGAAGAGGTGTGAAGAGAGGTCCATCATCATCTCCAATGAGAAATAGAGGTAGATTTTATTCTACAAAAGGTGAATCCTTTAATGCAAAAGGGCATGAATAATCTACTAAAATCTATGTAAATACCAAAGAGGTAGGGGATTTCAGAGGGGAAGAGGTTATAATGGAGGATGGTGTTGGAATAGTCCCCAAAGGTAGTATACATGTTACTGATGTGGTGAAGAAGGGCACAAATCTTTTAAGTGTCCGCACTATCCTACACATGATAGATGGCAAGGAGAATAACCACGAGTAAACTTGGTTAAAGCTGAAGAGGAAGAAGAAATGGATGTTGCTGCAGCTTGGGTGAAACCCTCATGATAAGGAGGACAATAATTTTTTCGAGGAAGGAGAAGAACATGATGGTGCTAGTGTTGATTCTTGGTTGTGAACAAACATCTTTCGAACAAGATGCACCTCTAGAGGAAAGGTATGTAAAATTATTATTGATGGTGGTAGTTGTGAAAATATGGTCTCAACTGTGATGGTTGATAAACTCGGTTTTAAATGGTAGAAGCATCCATATTCCTTATCATATATCACGGTTCAAGAAAGGGAAGGAGGTAACCATAGATAAAATATGCCTTATAAATTTTTTGATTGGGAATACCTACAAGGATGAGGTGTGGTGTGATGTTATCTCAATGGATGCATGCCATATATTACTAGGGAGGCCTTGGAAATATGATAGAAAGGTTACACATGATGGAGGGGAAAATATAAATAATTTTTGAAGGATGGTGTAAAGGTAGTCTTGTTACCCTTCAAGGAAGAAGAGAAGAGTGAGAGCTTGTTGGCTACAAAAGATTTTGTTATAGAAATGGAAGAAGTTGGCTAGTGTTATGCACTGATGTCAAAGAAGGTGGAAACAAAGGACTTTAATATACCCACTTTAGAAACAAAGGTACTAAAAGAATATAAAGATGTCATACCATACGAGATAGCATGTGGGTTACCTCTGCAAGCGGGATATACAACACCAATTAATGTGATCCCGAGGATCATCCCTTCCAAATTAAAAGCCTACCAGGATGAGTCTAACACGGAGTGAGGAGTTGAATAGGCAAGTGACAGATCTAATACATAAAGGGTTAGTGAGAGAAAGCATGATTCTATGTGCAACTCCAATACTATTGACTCCCAAAAAGACAAGATACTAGAGAATGTGTGTGGACAGTAGGGCCATAAATAAAATCACAATTAAGTATCAGTTCCCAATTCCAAGATTGGATGATATGATGGACGTGTTAGTGGGAGCCCGATATTTTAGCAAGATTGACATGTGGAGTGGGTACTACCATATCTGAATCCATGAAGGGGATGAATGGAAAACAACTTTCAAAACAAAAGATGGATTATACGAGTGGATGGTGATGCCATTTGGGCTATCTAATGCACCCAATACATTCATGAGGTTGATGAATAGAGTACTCCGAGAATACAATGGTAAGTTTTTTATTGTCTATTTTGATTATATTCTTATATTCAGTAAAACAGTGGAAGAACACTTGTTACATTTGAAATTGGTGTTTGAATTGTTACATAAAAAGAGTATGTATGCAAACTTAAGGAAGTGTAGATTTCTTCAGAAAATTCTAGTTTTTTTGGGGTTTGTCATCTCAGAGGATGGAGTAAGGATGGATGAGGAAAACGTAAAGGTGATTTTGGAATGGCCCATTCTAAGGAATGTGACAGAGATTTGTAGTTTTCATGGATTGGAAATTTTTATAAGAAGTTTATCAGAATTTAGTAGCATTATTGCACCCATAACAAAGTGTACAAAGGGGAAGGAGTTTTTATGGACCAAGGTAGTAACATATAGTTTTGAATTTTTGAAGAAGAAAGTGTTAGAGGCACCTATTTTGGTATTTCCATATTTTAGAAAGGTCTTTGAGGTTGATTGTGATGCCTCACATGTCGGGATTGAAGTTGTACCAATTCAAGAAGGACAACTTGTGGCATTCTTCAATGAAAAGCTAAATGAATTCAGGAGGAAATATTCTACTTATGATGTGGAATTTTATGCTATTGTTCAAGCATTAAGGCATTAAAGACATTACTTAGTAGCTAAGGAATTTATACTATTCAATAACCATGAAGCCTTGAGGTATGTAAACACACGAAAGAAACAAAATATTAGGCATGCAAATTGGGTTGAAAATATTTTTGTAAAAATAGACTTATTTCTTAAAGCATAAGTCATGTAAGCATAATCAAGTTGTTGATGCCTTGACTAGGCATGTAGCACTTTTGACAACAATGGAAAATGAAGTAGTAGGGTTTGAGGCAATTAAGGAATTACATGAAGGTGATTCAGATTTTGGTAATGTTGTGAGACAAATTAAGGATCCTACGGTGGGTAGTGGTTCTTTTGGTTATTTGATACATGATGGTTATTTATTCAGGGAAAATAGTTGTGCACCCATGTTGGTTCAATGAGAGAAAATATTATAAGAGAATTACATAGTGGGGGTTGGCTGGACACTTTGGTATAATTAAGAAAATTTATCTTGTTGTAGAAAAGTATTATTGGCCAAAGGTAAAGAGGGACATAAGTAGGATTGTAGCAAGATGTAGATTGTGTCAAATGGCTAAGGGCCATGCATAGAATATTGGGTTGTATATGCAATTACTTGTCCCTATAAGTCCATGGGATGATTTGAGTATGGATTTCGTGTTAGGACTTCCTAACACTAAATGAGGGAATGATTCTATCTTTGTTGTGGTTGATAGATTCTCTAAGATGACACATTTAATTGTTTGTAAGACAACTAATGATGCTTCCAGAGTTCAGCATTTGTTATTTTCGAAGTGGTTAGGTTGTATGGAGTTCAAGAACAATCACTTTAGATTGGAACACAAAGTTTTTGAGTCACTTTTGGAAGACTCCGTGGAGGAAAATGGGGACACAACTAAATTTAAATAGTGCATAACACCCCCATATTGATGGGAAGATAGAAGTAGTGAGCAAAATCTTGGGAAATCTCCTACGTTTCATAGTTGGAGAAAAGTCAAAACAATGGGAATTGGCTTTACCACAAGCTGAGTTTACTTCTAACAACTCAATAAAGCAGGTCGACATGGAGGTCTCATTTCCATATTGTATATGGTAGGAACCATAAGGTATTCTTAGATCTGATTTGTGCTACCTAGTGAAGATAAAATTAGTGATGATGCAGAAGCATTTGCAGAACACATCCTACAATTGCAGGAAGAAGTGAGGGAAAAGCTGAAAGTTAGTAATGCACAATATAAAGTAGCTACAGATGCCAGTAGGAGAGTAAATGTATTTAAAGAAGGAGATATGGTGATGGTTGATATTAGAAAGGATAGGTTTCCAAAAGGGACATATAATAAACTAAAGTATAAGAAGATTGGGCCATGTAGGATTTTGAAAAAATGAGTGATAATGCCCATAAGGTGGAGATACCTAAAAAAAAAATTATCTCTCCAATTTTTAATGTTTATGACTTATATAATTTTCCTAGTCATGAGGAAAATGTCTTGGAGGAGGAAGAAAAAATTGGGAGCAAAGCAGATATCGAAGATGAAAAAGGAAAAGGGTAATGCATGTCTTAGACCAAAAGACTATCACTACTAGACATGGGAGCTAAAACAAATATTTGGTGCAAGTGGGAAGGTTTCACAGAAGAAGAAAATACTTGGATTCTTGAGTGGGAGTTGAAGAATATTGACAATGGAAAATTAGATGAATTCCATCAACTAAATTTACATGAGCTGAATTTTTTCAACCGGGAGAATGATGCGGGAACATAACTTGTGAAGGCTATAACTTTTGATCCGACCGTTGGATCGTCTTGAAATTTTCCAAGGTGGTAGATACTCTTTAGTATTATGGTGTAGCCAACTTTCCCAAAAGGTTGTGACCATTTCAACATATTTTTAGGGTCGGATTCCTTCATCTAGTGGTATAAAATTGGCTCTAAACTTTTTTTTTGTTTTTGACTAGGACTTAGAGTTTTAATAACTTTTGCTATGCTTTATAGAATAAGCCAAAAATTTGTGTGAACCTTAATTTACAAAGGAATATTTGGCACACAAAATTTGGGGCCCATCCAAGGTGTTTTACTAGTAGGTAATTTTTGGCATTTTAGGGGTTCTTAGAAAAAATGTGAAACAAAAGGAAGATGGTAATGATGTAAAAGATTAGTATGGATTCAAAATGAGAAGAAATCTATTTTGAAGCTTTTATTTTGTTTACAAATTTTTGTGTGTGTTTTGAGGTATTTTAACCTCTTGCATTTGGATCCACATCATGCACCCAATGAAACAAATATAGAGGCAGCTCGGCTTGACCGCAGCATAACACAACCACAATGAGCAAAGAGACAACTCAACCAAGCTTAAGCATTCCAAACACATACAAAAGGAAAACCAACATGAAAACCTGAGCAAGGAAACACATGCACAAAGCAATGAGTCAATGCGGTTTGAATATCTCACACAACTCGACTTCAAGTTAAGCATGATTTGAATGCAAATCATGTAACCAGATAAAAAACAATACAAAGAACTCAAATGCAACATAAAAGCTAACCATCGTTTTCGTAGATCTCAAGACAACTAGCTCACCCACTAGAGCTCATGAATGCAATGCAAAGCACCAAACAACTCAATGTAAGGAAAATGTAACCAACTCCATCATCTCAAATGCTAATGCAAAATGAGCCAAGGAAACTTGATAAGTAGAGAAATGCAATGAGAAAACCAACCAGCTCACCCAATGCAAGAGCCAACTCTCCTAGGGAGCTTGCAGAGCTCACCAGTGAGAATAGGGTGCAAGAGTAGAGGGGAAAAAAGGGCAACCTAGGAAGGGAGGAGGTCAAAAAGGCCCAAAACACATATTTTTTTAAAAAATTCACTTTTAATTAAAAATACTAATAAGACCAAAAATGGAACTAACCTCTAAATAAGTGCTTTCCCACCAAAAATAATCGCAACAGCTAAATCTAATAGTGAAATTAAAAAAACCTACACATGCTCAAACCCCGAAAAATACACAAAGTCCAAATATGATTTGTTAATACCAAGATTAAAAAGATTCCAATAAAATGAACGAAAACTTGCATGAGGAATGATAAAGCCAAAACTAGAAGTAATTAGCAACCAAAAACATGAGTACACGTTTACCGAACAAGAGCTTTGATACCATGTGAGATTGTTTCGATGAGGATCAATCTAGAACCCCATGCACATCGAAGAGGTTGCACTTCGCGCTAACGATATTCTCTAAATAATCAAAGCAAGAATAACACAATAATGGAAAATCATGAGTGAGCCAAAAACAGTCTACTCATTTTCATAGATCGAAAAAGGAGGGTACATATAGGAGCTTTGTGTAATTCTTGTGCCTAGAAAATCATCCCCTTCAAGAGGGAAAGAGAATTTACAATTACAAATAGGAAATGTAACTCCTAAGAGCATATGACAATGACAAATTCTATGACGTAATTTGCCACGTGTCATATAACTCCTAAGACCTATGATCTTGCTAAGCGAGATGACTCACCACTTGATATCGACGAGATCCCCAAGGATGAATAGGCAAGTCAAACACAACAACAATAAACACACTAGAAGTACATTGAGTCTCAAGTGTAGTGAAACACTTGGTGATAATCACATTTTGGTGACCATCGAGGTCAATCTGACTCAAGAATATGCATTATTTATTCCATCTAATGTTTGCTTGAACCTTGTGCATGTAGCTAGGGTTTGTTTTTAGGTACAAGTATGGTAATAAAACCCTACGATGAAGTTAAAGAAATATATAGTGAAGTTAAGGTGAGCTTGTTAAGCCCTAAAAAGATCGATATAGACTCACTCTCGTGACACTAGTGCCCAATTCGTACATTAGCACCTAGGGCGGTAATATGCTCCTTTGGGAAGTACTACCTAAATGAATTTCATATCCATTTTGTCCGGATGAAGCTTACGCACTTTGGATCTAGCCTATTCCACCCATTCTCCAGCCTATAATCAATCCAGACAATGAAATACAAGTTAATTCACTCTCTTCTTCTCATTACTTACACTTTCTTGTTATTACATGCAAGATCTTCCTTATCTTAGATATATTTATTTAATCTAAGTCCTTTGATAAATATATAATAATTTTAAATCATTAGTGAAACCGATCCTGAACGCCCTTTATTAGATCTCTTTATTTTTTATCATGTCTAACACCTCTCATGAGTGTACCACTAAAAGTATTAATGACATAAATATGTATACCTTTTGAATCATCTTGAGAACCTATATATCTTACTATTTTATGCTCATTAAGAATCTTGTTGTATCTCTACATTCACCCCTAGAAACTATTGTTATCATCACTATGGCCACAACATCTTCTATTCCACTCTCCTCCCCTCAAACCAATGCATTTTAGAATCAAATAACCATGTCCCTATTCCCACCCCCAATACTCATATTTCTCCCTTATTATTTCTCATATCTAACCTATTCTTCCTCAAGAAACCATGCCTTGGAGTCTTTGTACCATGATTTAGAAGCTAAAATGTATTAATTATAACATGTTTCTTCTTCTTCTTGTCCATCTCTTGGTTCCTCACTTCTCCTACATAATCCTCTTACACCAAAAGTTTTTTCTTATCCACTTCCTCCTAATTTTTATTCACCTAAGTTTTCTTTTTTGATGACCATGGAGATCTATAGCAACACCTTGAACATTTCATGTTGCATGCTTGGATTATTTTTGTGATGATACATCGTTGACTAGATTATTTCCTAGAATCTTACAAGACTACCCTTTATGATGGTTTTATGATTTTCATTTACAATTATTATATCTTTCACTTCTTTACCTTATCTTTTTTATCTCATTTTTCTATGAATGTTTGAACCAAAATATCATATGCACAAATGGCCAAAATAAAGCAAGGATCTCATGAACATCTTAGTGACTATGTTTGTGTTATAAGAGTAATCCTTCCGAAATTAACAATGTATTGTATGAATCTAAACTCTAAGATATTCTTATCCAAATTCTATTACATCCTTTACAATCATGTGTTTGTAGACACTAAATCATGCACTTGGGTAAATTTCTAGGTCGTAATCACATACCACTATTCGTATGATTCCTAAGCGAGAAAACTAGTAATTGACATCTATTTTTTACCTCTTTGCTTTCTTTCTTACTTTCATTATGGTCTTGGACACCTCAACGCCTGATTGATATTTCACTTATTTAAATCTTTCTTAACTTTAGACACTAGCACCACCAAGACGCCAACATCTAGGTGCCCTCATCCCCTCGGGTGCTCCCGACATCTTTGTATCTTACTCACCCCTTTGAGGTGTCTTTTATATTTTGGGAATATTTTTTCTTGGTGTTTGGAATTTTAAATCTTATTATGAAATTCAACCAAGGGAATTGTATAAATACAAGTCTATGTGATCATAATAAAGGACCAAGCTCTAAGAATCTATTACCATCACCTAAGGTAACATCCAAAGGCATTTCAAGAGCATCAAAGCATCCATCTAGCTTCATTCAAGGGACAAGGGACAACATTCATCCATACACACTTCATAGGAGGGGAAGCTCATTTTGGCATCCATACATCTACTTACATTGTTACATCTAGCTATTGCTCACTATTAAGTGCATCTTACAAAGAGCCACCTAGGGAATAATTGTACACAAACACAAAAAGAAGCTACGTGGATTTTGAGATGTAGTACAGTGCTTGGTCGTAAGTTTACTCTGTTAGGGACCATCAGGGTCAATCTAAATCCCCATTTGCATATTTTTCTTTTTAGGATTTGATGTGTTTTGGGGTTTTGCATGAGATCATTTGTTTTGCAGGTTATAGGTAATTCTACGATCATCCAACAACATACAAATGACCAACAACAATGGATATCGACACTTGTGAAACACACAAAAATATGTTTCGAGTATTTTCATAGTCATGGGTGCCATACATAGTCTCATGTGCTAGGCACCCCGACCTAGTCTAGGCGCGCTAGTCCAACTTATTCGACATTCTGCAATTTTTCGTGTTCGTTGACACTTTCCTCCTCATGTTAAGAAGTCTTCTAGTTCAAGTATACTTCACAATTCATTACAAAATTAGCTAAGTCACTCTTTTCCTCTCTTGCACCTAGGGTTTCATTTTCATTTAGCTTATTTCTTAGGTCATTTTTTACTTTATTTTTTATTATTACGTTGTGACTCTGTAATTAGGGTTTAGCATTTTTCAATATTTTCTTAATCATTTGGTGAACCCATCTCATTCAACCACTCTTGGGTGTTTGTTTCATCACTTCTTCCATTTTCCTACATCTTCTCATCATGGATATCTCCATCCATTATTTTTTTCTAGTCAATCCTGGGTGTCGAGCTAAAATCATTTCTCTCTTGGCTAATACTTGCATTCCTTCTACTACTCATCTCGACATAGTATATTAGACATACTGTAGATGCATTTTCTCAAAGAAGTTACTTTTCATCTACTATAGCTGATAATCTTTTGGTTTATGACAATAATCCTCCTCTCTCTATACATGTTTGCATCAATAACATGTGTTAAGCGGGATTTAGTCGATATGGATATGAACTTAACCTTTGTCCCTTTATCATTCATTCAAAACATCAAACTTTCACACTAATCTTACTCTCAATTCTATCTCTCTTTACACATATGATTCCTCTACGTGTCCATGCATAGGAAATGTCACCTTCTGCTCACACAGTTAGGCCCAAAACTATTCTTATTGTATTTTTGTCATCAATATTGTAGTTTAGTACAATTTCTTACTTGTCGACCATGGCTCCATGCCATATAGGTAGTTCCTTCCATTGTGCATCAATGTGTTAAATTGGTACATGAGAGATTTGAATATACCATCATTGTTGATTGTGATCCATTCTGATATCTCCACCTAGATCCTACCACTCGATTCTCATTCCAAATTATTCTATTATTCCTCTCATTAATGACCAACAACCCGCAAACTATCTTGCTAGCTTACCTCCACTTGAAGGCATTGTTTGTGCATTAGATATTATCCCATCCACATCATCACTACCCCCCTCCTACTAATGTTATGGTAAATTATCATGGGTTTGTTCCTATATTGGATGTCATCCTTCCCTCCTCATCTTCTCATGAGCATATTGCACCTATGCTTTCTCCTTTCACATGCACTCTATTTATGAATAACTATTACTAGCATCACATTCCATTTTATCCCACTTACTATGAAATTTTTGCACATATGATGGCTAGGATTCACACTAGATGAAATCCTCCCTCCATCCCATTCTCCTTGCCTCTATCATGGATATGTTCACATTACAGTTGTTTATGGTCTTCGTGTCTTCCACCTATCAATATTTGTTGCACAAACTTCTTCGTTTACTCTTGGGTAGTCTTGGATTGACTATATTGGTGGCACTTTGGATCTTGATCATATGAAATTTCATTCCCCATGCCCTTTGGCCATGTTTTTATTTACAATGATTCATTTCTGGTTATACATAAAATCTTACTCACTAGTATGCATATGGATGTCCATTACCACCTTTCACCGATGAAGAATATGCAATAGGAATGTACAACTTGCATCATAATGGCTCTTTACATGATCAACCTCATACTATTGTTTATCAACTCTCAGATGCTTCTCCATTTGGCTTCAACCATGACAACGATGATCTTTTAGATGATATTACTTGATTTTTCTTCACATCATACACTTAGGGGCATCATGCTTACCTTACCCCACTTCTAAAATTCTCTGGTGTCTCGCATTCATGCTATTTCACTACGTGCTTCACATTTAATCTTTCACATGCATCATCACACATTTTGATATACTTGTCTATCGTCACTACTCGATAACGCACTCTAATGCTATAGTTTACACTTGACTATTGAGGGAATACTACCTTCATGAACCTCACACGCTACACATTTCATCCTATGTGTATCATGATACATATTTCTAGCACTCTCTTTCAAACACACCATACTATTCTATTCTACAATTTACGCTTTGTGCTTCATTGATCTATTTTTCTAGCATATATTTTCACATCATTACCCTATGATGCACTACAATTCCATGGTTCATACTTGAATGTTGAGGTTCTAAATATAAAATGAAGCTCACCACATTCACACTCTTTATGTTCTATGCTTCATTGATCTATCTATCTAACGCATATTCCAAACCATTTCCTGATGACACACTCTTGTTCCTTGGTTCATTCTTGATTGCTAAGGGGGCATTCATAAATAAACCTCATCACATACTCATTCAAATCCAATCGGGGTATGCTACTCCTATCACACTCACTTTGCATTCCATTCCATTCACACTCACAACATACTGCATATCTCGCTTACACATTGTTCTTGTTTGTTTATATTCACATGTTACACTTTGCTTACTATGTTAGTTGGATACATCATATGTCATTATCTTATCTATATACACATGCGCATTCACTTTTTCTCTAGTTATGACTATAAACTCTTTATAGATCCTTACATACGTAGTATGGATGCTTGACACTGTACCTCTTACTAGTCCCATTGAGGTTCTTGTGGGCATATACTTGTGTACACACTACATGTGATATTGTTTCATTTTATACTAATTATTATTCTTGCACAAGCACACTACTCTATATCGGATCATACATGTTTTAACATACTTTTTATCTTTCTAACATGCTAATGGGTGCATCATGTAAAACATTTGCTTTTTAGGAACTATTTGTCACCATGGTTGTCCGATGCTTTTCTTTCTACTATTTTCCATTTTTGCCGATGCATGTCATTATTTCATGGGCTACACCCTATGTCTTACTTGTTCATTGTTTGTATGCTTTTGGCCACTTGGCTCTACTTGTCTTGTGATATTTTGAGTAATTTCCTATGTTTGAAACCCGGTTTTGCAATCTACATTGTTTTCTTACTTGTTAGATTACACTTTTCTCTCTATATGTGTATTTGTCTTATTTGCACTAACACATGTTTCACCACTTTGTTTGCATGTGCTTGGTTTTTACCAAGAAATTCCTTCCCCTATAGGGTATGACTCTTAGATTAGTGCATCGTTCATCTCCTTTGGGCCGCATAGTCCTAGCTACGTTGCATTTACCCCAAATGAGGGGCATACATTGGGTGAATCAATCAACCCATTCAGCAGATATACAACACGGTTATAGACTGCCGCACACACATAGGAACAACAAATTCTATAGTTATAGAAAGGAATCGAGAATCGACTTGGGTCCTCCTCAAGATAGCATGTGATGTCGGCAGCGCCCAAATATAGACATGGATGCTCGAGCGCTCTCGACCCTTCCGGGCTCCTATGACCGGGGGTTATTATGAATTTTTCTTGGATTAGCACAATTTTCAACATTTCACACAATATTTTTCTCAATACATGCACAATCCTCCAACAATCAACATCCATGCATTTTATTTCCTTTTTTATTTGCATTGGATTGAACTTGATCAAACTTGAACAAAGAAGGATTGTACCATCTACAATGGTGTATAAATTTTGGGAAGCAATCAGGGTTGGAGAATAACAACTAGACCTTTCTCCCCAACACTTCTTTTTCGTGGCATGAGATCACCCGAAAAAATCACATTTGGTGCATTTGGCATGAGATCGCCCAAAAACTCATTCTTCTACAAAATTCTCGGGATCTTTTGCATCATTTTTCACTCCTCATGGATCAGTGCACATGTTCCTTTTCACATTTTTACATACTTTCACATATTTTTACATCTCTTGTTGAGAGGAAATTTTTAGGTGGACAAACTTGTGGATTTCTTGCCAATGCTCTAGGAATCTAAGTCCCTCTACTTAACTAGTACAGTTGTTGTATATGCATGTGCAAGAAAATGTGGATTTCTGTAGTGGCCTTTCAACTGGGGATCCAATAGGGGCACTCCACTGACCCTGCAGCAAAGCTAGCAATTTCTTGCTAGAGAGGAATTTTTTTGAAAGTGGGAAAGGGAGTGAGAATTGAGGTAGGAGAACTAATGTTGCAGGTAGAAAATCATATTCTTGCACACACACTAGTTAGAAACTTCAACACATGCATTCATGAGAAGAAACAACCCTGTAAATGGCAACAAGACGAGATAAGATTGCGAACTCAAAGTTTCTAAAATCTCCTCATCAAAGAGGCTATAAAATCATTCTTCTTGTATTGATGCTTAAACAGAAGTTGTACATAATGTGGGAATGGAAGAAATTTGAGAATGGGGAAAGTAGAAGAAAATGGCTATCTCCTTTACTTTCTCTAAGTACAATGCACTCGTGAGTTTACAAGATCAATTGCCAACTCCTTTTACTATGGCGTGAAGAAGAATCCATTAAATATCTTGCAAGAAATGGTTAGAACTTCTTCTTTGTGAGAAATAAATGGTTTACAATCTTTTCAATCATTCACATCCATTGATTCTTGATTCGCGAAGAAACGCCAATGGCGAGAAAAACTAGACTTTTCATAATGCAGTTGTTACACTCATTTTGTAACTTTGAATTTGAACCGTTCATCTTGCCTTTGAAACTTTAAACTAGAGTTCATCCACATGGGAGAAATTTACTAGAGCGGGCGTGGAGGATGCCTTTTGCATTTTGTGACTTTATAGAGATTTGGCATTTTTTACATTTTTGGTCCACCCTTCCACTTTTGATATAAGCCTGACACGTGGCTTCACTTGATTGGCAAAGGAATTGCGGCTCACTTTATGACTTTAGCCCTTTTTACAAAAAGGATCAAAACCTCAAAGTTCTCGCCGACCCACTTCCCCACTTTGACTTTCAATGCAGGCTCAACATTTGACTTTTTCCTCATAGCATGATCGAGGTTGCGGGTCACTTTATGACTTTTAGCCCTTTTTACAAAAAGGCTCAAAACCTCAAATTTCTCCACCGACCCACTTCCCGCTTTGAATTTCAATGCAGGCTCAACATTTGACTTTTTCCTCATAGCATGATCGGGGTTGCGGGTCACTTTATGAATTTTAGTTCTTTACAAAAAGGCTCAAAACCTCAAAGTTCTCCGCCGACCCGCTTCCCGCTTTGACTTTCAATGTGGGCTCAACATTTGAATTTTTCCTCATAGCATGATCGGGGCTGCGGGTCACTTTATGACTTTTAGCCCTTTTTACAAAAAGGCTCAAAACGCAAAAAGGATCTACCTTTCCACCAATCCGCCAATCGGAGTCTTTCGGGACCGCGGGGCCAATCTGACATTTTTGCTAAAATAAAAAAATGTTAAGTTCACAAAAAGGACCCATCCTGCCACATCTAATTAGATATGTCCACGTACTCATGGATAATGGGGCCAAAATTTGATGGGGAAGAAAATGCTCGTCATTCACGACTGTGGAAAAATGTAGAGAAGAAGAAAACTCCACCATTTCACGCCCTGATTTTCAAATTTCTTTCACAAACCAAGGAATTGAAAAAATACAAGGTTCGATGATCCATGGCCATAGAAAGATTGACAATTTCATTCAAATGAGGACAACAATAAAATTTTCACACGTCCAAACAGGAAAATGGAAAATTTATCAAAACGTGCAGACTAAAGAGTTTAAACAACTTCAAAGCATGAATTTCTCTATCTTTTCGGACTTCCAACTTTACTTGAACACTTATAGAGGGCGTGAGCTCAAAATCTTTAAATTTGACTTTAAAATGAGGGGGGGTTTTGAGGTGAGAACACATACTTAGATCAAATTTTTCACATATACACGACTTTGACTACTTTTTGCTCTTCTCTTTGCAGGTTTATCTTTATGAGAAGTAGTAGTCACATTAGTGAATACATCAAGTGGAAATGATAATAGGTACACATGACACAATTCATACGCTTTCACCCCTAGGGTAACTTCCTCTTCCTTAGCTTCCACACATCATTTTTATCACTCGCACTTTTTCTTATCTCCTCAAAGCATGCTTGCACCATAAATCTACATGGTTATCGTGCACGCATATCTTATCTACTTTATGTTATCAAGTATTTACTCAACAACATAAAGTGGGGGAAAATGTAAACACTAAATCACACACTTGGGTACATTTCTAGGTCCTAATCACATACCACTATTCATATGATTCCTAATCAAGAAAACTAGTAATGGACATCTATTTTTGGCCTCTTTTCTTTCTTTCTTTCTTTGTGGTCTTGCACACCTCACCGCTTTGCCCATATTTCACTTATTTATCTTTCTTGACTCTGAGACACGGTGCCCAACCGGGGACGTCAATGCCTAGGTACCCCCATCCCCCCGGGTGCCCAATCTCTTATATCTTACTTGCCCCTTTTGGGCCTTTTTTATGTTTTGGGCATTTGTTTTCTTGGTGATCTACCTTTTAGATGTCAATTACAAAAATTAAACCAATGGAATCATATAAATACAAACCTATGTGATCATAATAAAGGACCAAGCTCTAAGTATCTATTATTATCACCTAAGGTTGCATCCAAAGGCATTTCAAGAGCATCAAAGCATCATCTAGCTTCATTAAAGGGATAAAAACTACATTCTTCTGCATACACTTCATAGGAGGGGAAGTTTATTTTGGCATCCACACATTTATATACATTTCTACATCTATTTGTTGCTCACCTATCAAGTGCATCTATTAAAAGAGTCACCTAGGGAACAATTTTACACACATGCACACAAAACTACATGGAGTCTGAGATGTAGTGCAACATTTTTTCATAAATTCACTCTCTTGGGTGACCTCTGGCATCACTTTGACTCCCCATTTGCATATTTTTCTTTTTAGGATTTGATGTGTTTTGGGGTTTTATAGGAGATCATTTGTTTTGTAGGTTAGAAGTGAATTATGCGATCATCCAAAGTGACATACATGTGAAAAAAATGAAGGATAATGACACTTTTGTGACACGGGAAAAATCCATTTCTAAGTATTTTCACGTCACGGGCACCCATAAGTAGTCTCAATGCCCAGGTGCCCTCGACCCAATATAGGTGCCCTAGTCTAGCTTATTCGACAGCGATTTTGTAATTTTTTGTGCTCGGTTGTGACACTTTCCTCCTTTTGTTTAGTAGTCTTCCAGTTTATCATACTTTGGTATTCATTAAAAATCAACTAAGTCATTCTTTCCCTCTCTTGCACATAGGGTTTAATTTTCATTTAACTTATTTTTAGGTCAAATCTATACTTTATTATTTATTATTGTGTTGCGACTCTATAATTAGGGTTTAGAAATCTTCAATATTTTCTTAATCAATGTTTTCTTTAACACTTTTCATTCTTTCTATCATTTATGTTATTCTCTTAAAGCATGTGAAAATAATTTACTCTCCGAAAAAATTAAAGTACGGTGGTAGTATTTCTAATCAATATACTAGCATTTTTCCAACCAAATCAACTACCTACTTTTGTTAATGTTGTATCTCAAAATACACAACTCCGACTATAACAATGACATGAGACAAAATTTTATTATATTTCCATATCCACCCCTCACGTTGTTGCCTCGTCTAATTGAAAGCAACCTAATTTCTCTTTCATCTCCTCTTGAGCTAGATCCTAATCATCCTCATGGAAATAATTTTGATGAAAATGCACATTGTGATTATCATAGATGTAATGGTCATTCTATTGATCGGTGCTTAAAACTTAGACATCTATACCAACATCTCATTCACAATAATGAAATTGATCTACCCGAGTTTACTTTTTTATTTATAAATCTAATAACGAAAATGGAAAGCTTAATATTTTAAATGATCCATTACCTAAACATGAAAAGAAGCTCTTAAATCTTCTTCCAATCATGTTTATCATGTGGTTCCACCTCCATCATCTTTGAATCATCCTCTTGGATTCCTTGTTGGTACTATTGATCTTACTCTACATATCATTACTTTTACTGATGTTGATTTTTCATCACATAGATTACACATTGATGCTTCTATTGGTACTCATGTTGTTAAAAATGTTATGGTGCATCCTACTTTAAAGTGTAATGCATTTTCATTATATTTCTTACGATCTATTGGCTTTTCATTATCTCATATGACACATAAATCGCCTACTTATAATAGGCATGTGATTCTCCAAATCACTCTTGGTCCTCTCACTATCTTTATGCCTTTCTCTATCGAATATAATGTTACACACTATGATATGGTTTTAGGATTTCCTTGGCTTAGGGATTCCACACCGTCCCATCTATAGTGCATTTGTTCCTTAAATTCTTACATGAGCATAACGTTGTTATTAATTGAGGTATCCCACCATGGGATCCTTTATCGATAGATTTTATTTCTCCTACACCTCAAGTTGATACTACACCTATTGCTAAATCTATCACTAATATTTATAGATATATGGTCTCTCATACTCTATCCTAATTGAATATATTCTATGACATCCAAGTTTAGGGGGCATACCATATCTCCCTCACTACTCAATGAAAGAATCTTGTTATGTGTTCAAAAATGACTATTGAGGGTGAAACCACCTACATAAACCTCACTTTGCACACATAAATTGGGAGGCAACCTTGATCCCCACCCCCTAGCCATAACATTTCATATTATAATAATATTAAAACATTCACATATTGGAAAAAAATACAAAAACATTATCTTAGATCTTGGTTTCATGTATCCTTTCTTGATTATATTATTCTATGTTGCACTTTTCATATCATGTTGCTTTGATTATATTATTCTAATAATATAGCCATAACATTTCATATTATAATAATATTAAAACATTCACATATTGGAAAAAAACACAAAAACATTATCTTAGATCTTGGTTTCATGTATCCTTTCTTGATTATATTATTCTATCATTTTATAGTACACATGTGTGTTCACATGGTACTTTGAGGTGAATTATGGATATCTACATGTTCTCACACGATATATTATTATTGACATTATGCTCTCTACTAGTACCACTTTGAGGCTCTGCGAGAATCAACCTTCCCTACTTCTCTATATTCAAGTGTTATCATTATAATATGTACTAATTTCATTCTTATAAATTCATCGTTATACATTGTGACATACTAGCAAGTTTTCTAACAAGCTAACATATGCTTCATGTGTAACATTTATATTACATACCTACCTACTCATTCTTATATACTTTGTTTGTATCTTATCTTCTATGTTTGCTTCTTGATTTTCATTGTTTGTTGGTTATGCCCTATGCTTGATTTCTTATTTTATTGAATGGTCTTGATGGCATTGAGTTTCTTGTGTCATCCTAAGTGTGTCCCATGTTTTACATCGATTACTACATTAACCTCTTGCTATATAATACATGTTTTGACTAGTTATTATTAAATTATGCTATGTTTATAAGTCACTAAGACTTTTTGATATATTTTCCCATTGTTTTTAGGTGCCATGGTTGTTACCATGCACATTCCCTATTCCCTCAAAGAAGAGTTCTTATTTATATGTGCACATCAGCCTTTCAACTTTTCTTGTTTGGGCCATACTCACATTCATTTATATCAAGAACCCCAAATGAGTGGGGGAAATACTGAGTGATTATTTCACCATCTCGGTAGTCTTCAAACTAGATAAAAAAATAATACATAGCAAAATCATACCAAACATGAGCTGAAAAAAATGATCAAAATAAAAAATCATCCAAAATCAATACAAGGATAAAAACACCTAGTGAGACAATAACGATGGGTACTAGTTTCCCACCTAAGTGGTTTTATCCTATGTGTAGAAATAGGTGCAATACATGTTTAAAAGGTTTTCATTGACATGTTTTCCAAAATCTATTAACATATACTCAATTATCGATTACTTATCCAAGTAAAACTAGAACAAAATTATTGGTGAGATTCATACTTTGTAGCAAGGAACTAATTACTCTTCTTTCACAATTTTTATATTTTCTATCCATTTAAAATAAGGAATGGAACCTAGGGAATATGCATGATAATGAAATTCTTGGAAGATTGTGTCATCCGTAGATAGTTTCTATTTGGTTTGTGACTATCTACAATGTCACTTATCAATACAAAAGCATCAATGGGTGGAGAGTGAAATCCTATAGCTCTCCAAAGACTCTTCCCTTGGTGAAAATATGTATAAATCCTCAGTATGTTCAAACATTTCAAGAATTGATCACTTTCAACTCTTCCATCTATCTCTAATACAATAAAAACACACGAAGAATTCTATCTCTTATATATCATAACATTCAAGTATACGTTATCATTGACTCATTTATTTTTCGCTCATACTTTGATGTTGATTTCTCTAACTTAAAGTTAAATTTCAAATACCATGAACATTGACTGCACTTTTCTTCATTTGCAAGTCCCTACTTATCTCACAAAAGGTAACAAATGGAACAAGAGCAATATCAAGCACAATATGTTCATGAAAAGGTAATATATGAGCTATAAATGCA
Organism: Taxus wallichiana var. yunnanensis; assembly: GCA_018340775.1. NCBI lineage: Eukaryota > Viridiplantae > Streptophyta > Pinopsida > Cupressales > Taxaceae > Taxus > Taxus wallichiana. Next base: position 186,874,046 of record CM031236.1, on the reverse strand, counting down.
AGTATGATTTCTACTACAAACACAAGGTCACCCCTATGGCTCCTACACCCTCTTAAATTTCAATACACACATCTTAAAATTTCATTTCAAAACTCTATCAATTATAATCCTCATTTGGTATGTTATCGATTATAATCTCCTTTGGCTCTCCATAAGGGGTGTTCTTCCTATCTACTTTATGTTACTGAATATTCATTCACCGTCATAAGTGGGGGAATTATAAAAATGAAATCATGTACTCATTATTACATCATGCATGTATTATGTAATTATATGCATGATTCCTAGGAAAGAAGACAAGTCATTAATAAATTTTATTTTTCTTTACATTTACATTGTTTTATCATTCTATATTCTTGTCATTTTTTTCTGGAACTACACCCTTACTTTTGGACATTGCATAACATGTGACCCAACTCAACTCTTTCTTATTTATCTTTGGAGCCTCTTAGAAACTAGCACCTAGTAGGGATATGAGCACTGAGTGCTACTGCATTGTACCCTTTGGGCACTTCAATTATTTTTCCTCTTTTCTCAAATTTCAAATACTATATCAACTATTATATTTTATAAATTACTACCTATCACTTTGGGTATTATTTTTATTTGTTAATGATGAAATTTAAAAATGGAATTATATATATATATATATATATATATATATATATATAATCTACTAAATATTATTAGGGCTAGGCAATTTGGGATATTACATATTATCTATTACTTGTGAAAAGAGCAACATTTAAGGACTACATTTGGGATGCATAATTCATCACATAAGAAGGGGTAATTTCTAAATTCCATCTCAAATATTCATCTTGGGAAAAACTAGTTGCATCCCACTATCTTCGTGCGATCGGCCTAGGGAAACATAGCTTCAAGGGAAACTATTCTATCACACACACATGAGAAATGCATTGATTTTGAAATGTAGTACAACACACAATGACAATCACATTTGGGTGACCGAAGAGGTCACTCTAAATAGAGCATACACATTATTTATTCCATTTATGTGTTTTTTATCCGTGTGCATGTAGCTATGGTTTATTTTACATGTATAGGTGTGAAAGTAAACCCCCTAAAAAATCATAGTGACAAAGAGTGAAGTGACGGTGATGAGCTTGTCAAACCCTATAAAAGACTAGATATAGACTCACTGTCATGACACTACCACCAAATTAAGACACTAACACTTAGGAAGTTGTGTTCTCTATTGGGTGGTACTATTTGGAGGACATTCAAATCCATTTTCTCAAGAAAAATCCTACATTTTAGATCCATAATGTTCCACCCATTCTCCATCCCATAATTAGTCCAGATAGTGAAATACAAGCTAAGTCACTCTCATCTTCTCATTGCTTACACTTGCTTGGTATATTAGATGTTAGATATTTCTTATTTTAGATATATATGTTTGATCTCAATCATATGATAAACATTTAATCATGTTAAATAAGTACTTCCATTCCCATTTAGTGGGAACTTCCTCAAAATTACTTTATGTGTGAACCACTTTCCCATGTGGAACCTCAATGTATAACATTTTGGGTAATCCCACACCTTGTACGTATGTTTCCCTAACTTTCTAGATTATCTTTCCTTTCTATTTGCATTTTACATTTTTAGTTTTTTTGGAAATTGTTAATAAACTGCAAACCCTTAATTTATGTTTTTTCCTCTTAAGAAATAGTTTCTCATGCATTTTCATTCTAAGCATCATTTTTTACTTGGTCAATTGTTGACACTTTTTTGCAAGTTATTTAATGTTTTACAATGTTATTCTAATAAGTGTGCTTTTTAGGAACTATGGTAAACCATGTAGTTAAATTTGCAAAGTTTCTTGATTTATTTTAGTTTTCAAGTTGAGATATAAATATTTATTTTAGTGTTTTTATGGATTTAGAAAGATTTAATCACTCAGAAAGAGTCACACATTTACATTCAGATTAATGTTTCCTTTCATTAATATATAAGGATAAGGAATCATGTGACCTTGATTGTCTCGGCTCATGCTCTCACCTCACTCGATTGGTTCCCAACCCATGCATACTATCTACATGTGCACTGAAAGAAATGAGAAAAGAAATCTATCAAAATTTAAAGTGTTTTAAAATATTTATTTGCACAAGGGTTTCTATAGTAATCTCTATTGGCGCTATGGAGACACAAATGATAGTGGAGAAAGGTCATGATTTTAACCAAATGTATCTCTTTTAGGGATGTAGATTCCTAGGTGGCAATGAGATAAATGCCTCAAGCTTCCTCCCCATGTGTTCCCAAAATGAAATAAAAAAAATATATATATATTAATCTCGTATGCCATGAGAACCTCTTGTGTCAAGTAGAAAATATCTAAGGTGATGTAATTAACTCTATTAAAAACACCAACCTCCATAAAATTGTTCAGCGAGTTCCATATGTCACATTATAAATTTAAACTATTAGATTGCGCTCTTGTTTCAATAACAAAAAATCTTTGAGTTTGTTTTTCTATTTTTGTAGGTGAAAAACAAGTCTTGAGTTTGATAGAATACTCTAAGCATGCTCCAATAGAGTCATCATTTTTTTGTTGACAATATACCCCCAATTTCACCCGGTGAAATCATTAAACCTTTTGACCTTAACAAGGTAATTTTGAATTACACACCTTTGCTTTGTCGAATCTAGTGCACAATTTCCCTCTTCAAGCATTTCATGTCTTATTTGTTTTTGCAAAGGACCCTCCCATGACTACTTTCGTGTTATTCTATTCACAAACCTATTTTCTTACTTTGTGCAAAGCCCTTCCCACCTTAACCAAAAAAATATTTATTTTTCACACATTGTTGCATTGAATCCCATCCTTCGCACAATGCTTTTACCTATTTTTGTGTTCCATTCGATATTTCACATTTATCACGGATTCATTATGTGGTACCCTTTCATGTTCAAAACTAGATTTTGTAATCTTATTATAGCCACAACCCAAGTCTTATGACCCGTTAATATCCCATGACCCTTTTACCTATCCTAGGCCACAAGAAACATGGTAAACTTCCGCACACTTCCCAATACTTACTCAATTTATTATTTTCATAATCCAAGCTAAGACATTTCCAATGCAAAATGATTCCAGTCATTTCCATACATCCATAATGAGAAGATTTTTACGGGAGACTGAAAAAAGAATTGTGTGCTCCTCATGTGCATATATTGTAAGAATTTCCCCTACACTCAATCTATTATAAACTATGTTAATAGGGTTCTTTCTCCACCTTGTTTATATAGGATAACTTTAGAGAAAGTTGTTAAGGTTGGTTGTGTATGGATTAGAATCACGAGGAAAGACATGCACTTAGTCTAAAGAAATAATCATTGTGTAAAGTTATGTATACGTGAGAAGAATACAAACACATAGTTAATCGGGTGAACCTTATATGCACATTATTTCACACCCAAAATTAGAGTGTAGTAAATGAAGAAGTATTAATTCATCTAGGAGATAAATAGGGCTACCCACAAACTCTACTCATGTGGACACCATGTAAATGGTATTTTTACGCCGAAGGCATTTCTATATGGAGTTGAACTACTTAATTATGACATGCGTCAAAGGATGGACATTATAGATTTGCAAAGTACATGCGTTGATGCCTGATCGCCCTGCACCTTTGTTAATTTTTCATTGAAATATGTGTCCATTCTCCCTCGGTAAACTTTGTTAACGTGTTGGCGGGGTCTTGTCTATTTGGAGTTTCATTTTTATTGGAGTAACATAAAACCGTCCACCTATCTCTCCTTGGTGATAGATGTCAAGCTCATTCACTATCTTTTCACATTTTAGATGATGTTGTGGTTTCTCTAGATCAAAATTACGGTCAACAGCAAAACTTGCCTCCTCCATTTTTGGCCGCAACACGGATATTTAACCCTATGTTACGTGGTTACTTCTTTAATTGTTTATCTATTTGTATTTATCTTTTTTCCACTAAAAAATCATTCATACTACGGTTGAAGTGAATGACATGCAATTCATTCATTGATTCTTTTATCTCTGCAACAACATGGGTTTTGCAGGGTGAGTACAACTTGACAACCCATACTTACGTGAAATTGAGTAGAGAACACAACATAGTTAAAAATTGGGATGGTTATGACTCCCTTTAATTAGGGAGGCATTCCATTCTTGTGGGCGCTTCGCTCGAGAAAAACACCAACTCTTTCCTAAAACTCATGGGGCGGGACTCTATTTTAGCCAAAACGGGAGAAGACCATAGGATCCTCCACACCGCTGAGACTCTTTAGTAGCCCTTGCAAAGTGATATAGGGTTGTATAGCTAAAATAATTTTAGAGATAGAAGAGCATATAAATAACAAGTGGAAGGAAAAGATGAAGTGATTGTGCTTCCCTTGGTGAGATAAGTGGTGTTAGCGCTTATAACCACCATGACTTGGTCAAGAAAGTGAATACAACAACTATGTTGCAGCCAAAGAGGATTTGACAAATGTATGGCCAGAGAAAACTTCTCTCGCATCCAAAATCTTCACAATATTATGGTGATTTTGTTGTCGAACTTCATTTTTAGAATGACTCGAGAATTGCATATCATGCACACTAATTTCATTTCCACCCTACTATTCTTCATCTCGTAAACTAGACTTCAAGTGGGTTGATTTTTTTGTAGCTTATGCGTGTACTTCTTCTCATCACATGTAAACAATAGATTTTGGAATATTGACATGGGACATGTCCACCACCCCGCTTCTATATTTTTGTTGCTACATGTTGAAAAAAATATAGCAACTAAGCATGATCTAATCCTATACTCGTTGCTCGACATTAGTAATACATGTTAGGAAATAAGGGATAAAATATGCGGAATAATCCCTCAGAGAATCACAACAGTAGAGAAACTAATATGCGAAATTATTACAGGATCTCAAATAAAATTGCAGAATAAAATAACACAAAGACAAAGAGATAGTATTTAACGTGGTTCACCTAATTTGGGCTACGTCCACCAAGAATCACTTGCTCGATTTTATTACAAGCCACCGCTCTCTCAATACAATACCAGATCCGTTTGGAGCTATGCTCAACAAACTCTACATAATTCACACCCGAATTCAAAAACACATCTACAATACATTTGCTTGTACATCTATCATATGCATAAGACCATATAAATAAACAAGTATTAATCGCTTTTTACAAAATCAGGTATCAAAACCATGGGCAAAACCGTCCCATAAACCTATGGGTCAAAAACTTGCCCATATGAGAAAAGCACGTTTCCGATATGTCGTGTGCATTTTTCGAGGCCAAAAATTTTACACCTACTCTTAGTGTACATACTTAAGTCATGGATCTTCAACACTTTCACACATGAAAACAGGCTCCATAACCTAACAATCTCCCACTTGAGACTAGTTTTCCTCTGAGCAAGCTTCTCAACCCTTCACTAGTTTCGTGAAGACCAACCAAAGTGAACACAAATTTAGTTTTTCCCTTGTGACCACCTTGGTCATCATGTCTAGGATTTCGACCTGGCATGAATCTTCTCCAACTTCAACTTCTCTTCCTCCAAAGTTGTCCGATGAAATGGTACCTTAATCGTATATGCTTTGTCCTGAGTGGAAAGCAGAGTTCTTAGCTAGGTGTATAGTACTCGACCATCACTATGCAGCTTACATTCCTCCCGCTTATGCCCCAACTCCTCAAGCAAATTGTTGTAACCAAATCATCTCTTTGCTTGCCTCTGTGGCAGCAACATACTCACCTCTGTGGTTCGACAAAGCCACCGGCTTCGTAGTCGTGAAATCCAACTCATTGATATCCCACCTACAGTGTAAATATAACTCGTCGTGCTCCTCCTGCTATGTCTACATCTCTAGCCATATCTCGAATCTACATAACCACGTAAAGTGGTGTTTGATCCATCAGAAGCACAAAACTCGTCCCCATGGTCCCCTCTCAAAACGAAGGATCCACTTTATCGCTTGCCCAATGCTCTTTACCTAGATCACTCATAAATCTACTCACTGCTCCCACTACATGGGCAATATCAGGCCTAGTGCACACACCATGCATACATCAAACCGCCAACTACTAATGAGTAAGGTACCTTGGACATCTGGTTTATTTCTGCTCTATCTTGGGACACTTTGCTCCTTTGATAACTTGAAATGGCTCATCAAAGGAGTCCCAACCGGTTTAGCATCCTGCATATTAAACCTCTCCAAGACCTTCTTAATGTACTCTTCCTAAGATAAAGTCAGCTTCAGTTCCTTCCTATCCCGAGATATCCTCATACCAAGGATTTGTTTGGTTGCACCCAAATCCTTCATAAGAAATGATTCACTTTACATTTCTTGAGTACTTTTATTTCCTGCATGTTTTTACCTGCAACCAGCATGTCATCAACATACAAACACAGGATAATATAACTTCCATCCTCAAATTTATTTGTATACACACAATGGTCAGAATGACATCTGATATAACCTTGCTCCATCATGAAGCTATCAAATTTCTTATACCATTGACGTGGAGCTTGTTTCAAGCCATACAAGCTCTTCTTCAGTTTGCACACCATCTCCTCTTTACCTTTGACTTCATATCCTTCTGGTTGCTGCATATATAGCTCCTCCTCCAAATCGCCATGGAGAAATGCAGTCTTTACATCTAACTGTTCTAAGTGCAAGTCTTCTCACGCCACTATTCCAAGAATGATTCGATAGAAGTCATTTTTACTACAGGAGAAAAATGTCATCAAAATCTATACCTTTTTTCGTGAAAACCCTTGACCACCAACCGGCCTTGTATCTTTTCTTGCCTCCTTCTTCCTCTTTGACTCTAAACACCCACTTATTTTGTAATGTTCTTTTCCTTCGGGTAGCTTTACCAAATCCCATGTCTGGTTCTCCATGAGAGCTTGATGCTCCTCATCCATGGCTTGCTCCCACTTCTTCCCTGGCATTTACCGGCATTGCTTCATCAAAGCTCTCTGGTCCTCCACTATAGTGAGTAATAAATAATAAAGAGAAGGAGAAAACGTTCGTGTTCTTTTCTTACCCTAGAAGACCTCCTCACTGTAGGAGTTTGGGGTTCCTGTTGAGTAGGTTCCTGAACTGATTCATGGGTCACTTTCCCATCCGGAAGATCCTCTACCATTGCATATTCTTTCTTGGATTCTTCTCTGTTTTCCTGCAACTGTTGCTTATACATGACTTTCTCATTAAAGACCACATCCCTAGACCGAATGATTTTCTTGTCCTTAATACTCCAACATTTAAATCCAAAGTCATCACCACCATAACCAATGAAAGTACATTTTTTTGATTTAGCCTCTAGCTTGGTCCTATCATCCTTGTCTATATGAACAAACACCTCACATCCAAAGACTCTAAGAAATGAATAATCAATTTTCTTACCGGACCAAGCCTCCTCAGGTATGCCTCCATTCAAGGCACTTGAGGGTCCTCTGTTTATCAAGTACACCGCCATTTGTGCTCACCGCTTTCGCCCAAAAAGAAAAGAGGCAGTCCTGCATGTAACCTCATGCTCCTAAAGACATTCCATTATTGTTCTGTTTCATCCTTTCGATACCCCATCGCAACTGCGGAGTTCTCGGAACTGTCTTTTGCTCGCATGATTCCATTCTTAGAACAGTAATCATCAAATGCATTGCTGCAATACTCCCTCCATTATCCGACTCCGAGACATTTTAGCTTAAGACTTGTTTCATTCTCTACCAAGGCTTTCCATTTAACAAAAGTGTCAAATACATCGATTTGTTTTTCTAATACAATAAACCCAAACTTTCCTTGTTGCATCATCAATAAAAGTAACATAATAACTTGAACCCCCAAGAGATGATACGAGCCGCCCCCCACACATCGAATGCACCAGATCTAACTTAACTCTCTTTCTTTGTAGGTCCAACCGTGAGAAACCTTACTCGCTTGTTTCCCATATATGCAGCTTCTCACAGAAATCCAAACCTGTTTCGTATATCCAGGCAAATTCTTCTTTATGATGTTCATGCCCTTATGGCTCATATGACCGAGCCTATAGTGCCATAATGTTGTATCTGCATCCAAGCCACAGAGATTACAATCATTAGTACTATCGGTGGTTAAATACAAGGTTCCAACCTTCTTACCTCTTGCCACCACAAGAGCACCCTTGGTAACCTTCAAGAGTCTTTGTAAATATCACAAGACAACCATCACTTCCCAACTACCCCTGCCGATATCAAATTTTCGTCTTAATGTAGGCACATGTCTCGACATCCTTCAATAGCCATGTATTCCCATTTCGCATCTTAACTCGAAACAGTAACCTTTTCCAACTATACCGCAAGGCTCATCATCACCAAGAAAACATGCCCAAAATCTCCTTGAACATAATCAACAAAATAATGCCTATGTGGAGAAGCATGGAAAGAAGCCCTCGAATCTAAAACCCAAGATTCATGAATATTATGCAAAGAAAGAATCAAAGCATCTCGACATACATTACCCGTTGCCACATTTGCCTCCTTGTTTTTTTCTTATTGTTTTTCTTATCCGAAGCTCCCAACAGTCCTTTTTGCATGCCCGGGCTTTCCACAATTCCAAGCATACAATCTTGTTCTTGGATTTTGACCTTGCCCGATCTTTTGATTTTCCACGGTTTCCTCTATTCTTTGTCTCCCTCTAGTTTCCACTTTGTCAAAGCATTCCTCAAGTAGAAGATTCCCAGAGCTTTTTCTTCACATTTCCTCGCTTAGAATCACCCCTACAACATCCTCAAACTTCAACTTTGAGTTATTTGGAACCGAGTTACTTACCACCATTACTGTGCTATTCCAACTCTCGGGTAAAGAGCACAAAATTAATAAAGCCCTAACTTCTTCATCAAATTCTATTAGAATGAAGCTAGCATATTCACTACCGTATTGAAATCATTTAAATGATCTCGCTACTAAACTATTCTCGGACATCTTCATATTAAACAACTTTTTCATTAAAAATATCTTATTAGAGGCGAGAGGGTTTTTCATACAACTTCCTAATGCATCCATTAGATCTTTTGTAGTCTTTTCCTTTGAAACATTAAATAATACCGAAGATGCAAGACTCGGCCGGATCGTTCCAAGTGCCTTCCGATCCAACAAATCCCATTCTCGCATCTCTGTCATACTCGAGGTTTGTTCACCTTCTCGACAACGGAGTATAAAGATCCTTTTGATAAAGGTAATCTTCCATCTCGCATCTTCCAAAGACTGAAATTCTCGCGCCCATTGAATTTATCAACCCTAGATCTTCCATCATCCGCCATAGCTCCCACTCAAGCTAAAAACTTTCCTTGCGATTCAACACTTCAACAAACCAAACCAGGCTCTGATACCAATTGTTAGGAAATAAGGGATAAAATATGCGGAATAATCCCTCACAGAATCGCAACAGTAGAAACTAATATGCGAAATTATTACAGATCTCAAATAAAATTGCGTAATAAAATAACACAAAGACAAAGAGACAAGATTTAACGTGGTTCACCTAATTTGGGCTACGCCCACCAAGAATCACTTGCTCAGATTTTATTACAAGCCACCGCTCTCTCAATACAATACCCAGATCCATTTGGAGCTATGCTCAACAAACTCTCTGAGAATTCACACCCAATTCAAAAACACATCTCGCAATACATTTGCTTGTACATCTATCATATGCATAAGACCATATAAATAGACAACTACTTAAGTAGTTTTACAAAACCGTGGGTATCAAAACCATGGGAAAAACCGTCCCATAAACCTATGGGTCAAAAAAACTCAAAACCATATGAGAAAAGCATGTTTCCCGATATGTCAAGTGCATTTTTCGAGCCCAAAAATTTTACGCCTACTCTTAGTGTACGGGGTCTTCAACACTTTCACACATGAAAACATGCTCCACAACATAACAATACAAACATGTTTAAATCTAAGTACACATTGTATTTCCAAGTTGGGAAAATCGGTTTCTATCACTAGTGAAAAATTTATTCCTGAAATATACAAATTTTAATTTTCTATCACAAATGGAAGTGTTTTTGTCGGATTTCAATGTCCTTTTCTCTTGGATTTTGGTGGTTTGTGTCTCTACTACTTCCATCTCATTTTGGGGTCAACTCTTTATGATTCTCCCTCCTTTCTGTCCATATGTGTCAATGTGTAAACACACAAAAATGCCATTTTTTACATTTTCAACATAGAAAAGTTTTGAGTAGACTAAAAAACTATGTTTTATTATTTATCAGTCGAACAAAGAGAATATATTGTGTTTTTTGGTTAGGAAGTCTCCCCTATTCTCATGGTGTTGTAAAAGTATTAAATTAAGTAATTTTTGGTAATCTTAAAACAAATAATTGAATAAGATTTTAAAATAGTTTTCATACTTCAAGTTTTATTATAATCAAAATAAAATAATTATGTTCTAATCGATATTTTCCATTTTCTAACGCTTTACTTTGATTTCAATGTATTCAGTCTTGATTTTCTGAGACACGTGACATGAACAAATATATTTGTGATTTTTTTCAATTTTTATATGTCAATTGGAATCTTTAAATTGGTTGTAGGATAATTTAGTTTGGTTTGGAAATGTTGGATAAATGTCAACGTCGATGATATTGCTCGAGAAGTTCCTTACTTTAGATTTTTCTTTTTCGATTTGAGATCAACGCATCACTATTGCAAATTAATTGTATGGATCAGTCAATCAATGCATTTAAGGAGGAGGTGAAGGTTTGATCTGTTATTAATTAGTCCACCATTAAATATTATTGCTTTAATGAGGGAAACATTGATTATGTAATGGAAGGTAGTTTATACTAAATATCATTATTAATGTTGAGTAAAAGTCCACATACCAATAGATCATCATCCATAAACATAAAGAAAGTAATGGCTAGGGGAAATTTATTATATGGAATTTAATTTTAGCTTTAAATAATCATGCCACATATTTAGGGTTTTTATTACGTAAACGATGCGATTGGGTTTTGAAAGTGAAACTTGTCATATTTTCCTCACTTTTTATTTTGTCCCATTTAAGTGTACATTGTAGTCATGTGATTAATGCATGTAAGATCCAGATGACATAATGGAGAGTAGATGGTACATGATTTTGGGTAGGAACAATCTGAGTCATGGAACAAGTGTGAGATATGTACGTATTTAACGCCCACATTTTTCTTACCAAAATTTCTTAAATTTATGTCTTATTTAACAAATTAAATGTCATCCATTGAAAACATTTTTCTATCTAACTTCACATTCAACTCTTCATCTTATCTAACAAATTACATGTCATCCAATGTAAAATATTAGTTGTGTAAGAACGGGTGTTGGTGCCATAGAACTTCCAAACAAGTTAACAACCCTGATTTAGAGACCCCTATGTATGGCTTAAAATAAACACAATACAATGTTATTCTTATGATCGATACTATTTTTATTATATTGACACATGTTACTCAATACTTATTTCATCATATGCATGCATTACCCCGAAAAAATCTCTCCTTTTTTTCTCGTCAATATGGAAAATATATTAATTACACATTCTTAATATATGTCAAACAAATTTTATACATCTCAAAAATAAAACAATCTAAAACCATATCAACCTATAATTAGTCAATATAAAAATCAAAAAGGGGGCTACAAAGTGCTAGAAGAAGCCAATAATTTGAGGTCTACTTTCGACCTCGGGTCCTATTGGAATTTACCCTTCTTTTTTGTTGTCCTTTAGGCACAAATAATGCACTCATGTCATGATCAAGACGATAAAGTGGAGCACATATAATAGATATTTAAGTCCCACATTTTGTAGATGTATTTTCAAGGGCTCAAGTGGAAAAACCCTTAGTGCAAATCATTTGCTCCACAACATTCTGCATTCATAAATTGAATTATAATCTTCAAACTAAAATGTTGCCTCCTTATAACCTTAGATGATAAGCTAGAGGATACTACACAATATTATTTTTTGAAATTGTTATGTTAACAAGTAATTGCATTCATTATTGTTTCTTGAAATTAGACTGATGTGAACGAATTTTGAGATTCGATCATCGATTGTATTATAATATAACAAAATGTTCCCTATTTATAGATTTGAATGTGCTACAGGATCGAAGGAGTTCCTATGTATGAACATAGTTTTTTCCCTCTTTTTCAATTCTTTTATAATTACTTACGCAAATAGCCATTTCAAAATAGGAGCATCAGAGATGTTCTTGACATGATTTGAGGAAAATTGAAATTCAAGGTTTTGTGTCATTAGTCATTGACGTATAACATTATCAAAATTTATGTTGAGGGGAGCCTCGTATCACTACCTTAAATACTAAATAGAAACCATTATTGCATATTTGCATGGAAGCAACCACATAATGAACCTTAAACAAAGACTTTCCATATCTAACATTTGTAGAGTTTGGGATTCATAAATTGTTGGGAGTCTTGATGGTTGTGCTTGGCACACATAAAGGAAAATAGAAGTTCAAGGTTATATGCCCATAGTCATTAAAAGATGATGTCATCATGACTATAGCTAAGGAGAAACCATGCACTACCTTAATCACTAAACAAAAGCCCTAAAATCACAAACATGCATGAAAATTGTAACACAAGGAACCTCAAACACATATTTTTCATATTTAACATGTGTAAATTTTGATTCAAACATAAAAAGTTTCCCTTGGAAGTATTCATCATCCAAAGAACATTTCCTCAATGACCTGCACACATTACCATCTTTCCCTTTCAAATGATTCAAAAAAATGCATGAATCATATGTATCTTGTCATAAGAAAAAAAAAAAAATTCACACAATGCTTCCCCCACCATTTTCCACACAAGTTTACTTATCATCTCTCTAACCCCTAATCAATCACTACACTTCCTCCTTTGATGATTTGATCCCTCCGATTTTACTTCTCGACATATCCCCTTCGGCATTTCCATCGCACATTTTACGTGTGATTGTTAGTATATCCGTAAATGGGGAATTCGACTCATGTAATACCACATGGAACCCTTCCTTGGAAGATGTAAAATCTTGACATACCAAATCCATGACTTTTCATGATCCTTGCACCATTTAATGAAAATATTATAAAGGATGCTCTTTGAATATGAAAAACCTTATGGAGGGCCAACTTGGAATTCAACGTAATTTGAAATTAAATCTACCATGTAATTAAAAATTGATAAATCCAAAGATGTGAAGATCATAATGTCAAGGAAATATTAATCTTGGTGTTCCTATAAATACCAAAATTGGACTCATCAGTAAAGGTCCTTGTATTTGTAATTTAAAAATCTTGAGACTTTTATTTACACTTTCTTTTTTCGCAATTGGCTACCCATGTTCTTATCCTAAGTTAGATCATGAATTCATCTTGTTTTAGCTTGGATATTAAGTACTAAGGATTATATTGTTAATCGAATGCAATACTTTACAAATCATTTTTAGGTTAGAGAATTCAAAAAGAAGGAATATTTTTATAAATATTTTTTTGGGTCATATATATCAACCTTATTTAGATATCAAA
>CM031236.1:186587021-186860370 GCA_018340775.1 Taxus wallichiana var. yunnanensis | reverse complement strand
GAATAAAATAAATATGAACCCAAATAATATGAGGGATATTGTAATTAAACTAAATCTAAAATCAAAACATTAAGGGAAATAAAATAAACCCTAAGGACATGGCACGAATCCTTAGGTAACGAGTTCAAAAAATAAAACAAATTCACTAAAATGTAAACATGAAATTAGGGTTTAATCTAATTATTATGTTTAGTAAGGTTAATTATAAATCTATAATCATAAATACGTGTATCCTAGAAATATGTAATGATCAAATTTGGCTATAAGAAATATTTGAAAAAATGAAAAAGGAAAGTACATGTTAGTATTTAGAACATATTCACCCAAAATAGAATATGATGAAGTGGCAAGCGTGATCTAAATTTGAAGGAATAATATTTACATTGTGTCGTAATTATAATTGTAAAATTTAGGTAGTTAAAACGAGTGTAGGTAGATTCACCATAATAGGGTAGAAGCCTTTGGATATTTTTACCATCTTTGGTTGATTCTCACCCTAATAATATGATATGAATTAGAATTTTAGCACTTGACTCATTTTTGTTCCTAGATTTTTTTCATGATTTCACTTATATGACTAATATTAGCTTTTCTTTTGCAAACCCTAGATATCTCCTTGATTGAAGACCTTAAAATGGGTTAGTCCATTGTCATTGAGATTCCTCAACCCCATATTGAGTTAAGAGTTTCCTACATAATAATATTACAAAGAGGCTTCAAACCGATGTAGGCCCCCTCCTAGCAAGTGTGTGATAACATGTGATATCAATGGAAAAACTACATTAAATTCCCTAAATTAAATCTCACAAGATGCATAGAGATACTTAAAATTTAATGAATAAGATCAATCATCTTTATAATTGATCATGTAGATGATCTTTACATATTTGGTATTGAAAATGATCTTGTAATGAGTCCCCTCAAAATTATTTTAGGTGATTTGACTATATAGTGTTGAAACCTCAAATTTGGAACATTTTGGAGCTCAATCAACATGATTTCAAATCCAAAATAAGGAAAATGCTAACCTTAACAAAAAATCAGCAATGTTTGAGTGAAAATGGAGGAAAAATAATTCCTTAGGGCATAAATGTTTGGCTGATTGGAGACTCATGTGAGAAATTCATTATCCAATGGATTGAAATCATGTACCTGAGAAAATCTTAAGGCTTATAAGAAAATCATAATAAGAAGTTTATCATTATAAGCATAGTCTAAACAAGTGGCATGAAATGAGCAAAGATGTTGTTTGGGATTCCCTTTACCCTCATAGATATGAATCTTAGGGAGAGACAAAACCCTAAGGATAAAGGAAAATAGGACACCTCAAGTGTAAGTGGATTATGAAAAAAATTATTAGAGTTTATGACATTAGAATTTCTAGATGCACTTTGCTCTAATCAAAACCTTAGCTTACAAATCATCTATAAGATGTTCAAGGAATATTTAGTAGATGAAGAGTGCAAAGGTCCATAGGTGTGCACAAGAGATGTAGGACTATTATTAGCCATTATAATAAACATTGTAACATTTTAAAGGAGAATATTGTATTCCCCCATTGATATAGGCACAATAGATGTGGCAATAGTAGATGTAGCAATATGAGTTAAAAGCACAATAGATTCGGGCATATAATATATAAGGATTTTAGATACAACCAAATTGTTTTTGTTCATATTGATTGATATAGATGAGTGAATAAATGTGTTAAGGATTAGAATTTATAAATATGGAAAATTATTTCTTATCAATATTGTCAAATTTATATGGAGGAGGTTTATAAATATGGAAAATTATTTCTTATCAATATTGTCAAATTTATATGGAGGAGGATTATAATCATCGTTGGAATTTTCTCCTTGGATAGTAGAAGTAGCCATAATAAGTTGGGTGAAGAGAAATGATCAAAACATAGTATAAGAATTAGGAAAAGAGGATTCCTTAATAGGAACATTATAGGTAGGAAAGGGTTTAGAATCATGAAATAAAGGCCTAGTATCACACATAGTATATAGAGAAATATCATTGCTATTAGCATGCAATTCATTTGTATAATTAATAAGAGAATTATGTGTAATATTTGAGATAGGAGAAAGAGTAGAGTATGCATTTGTAATATTGTACATTTCAATTGGAAAGATACTCATTGCAAAAATGTCACATTATTATGTACGGTAAAAATAGATGTATCATTTGATTGAACATCGTTTCCATTATCATTAGAACTATCAATATAATCATCATCGCGATTACAATTACATTAGAACATGTACCATGTGTATTTCAAGACTATGTATAATTTTTGGTCATAGGTAAGGAAAGTATCAAGGAGGGGAGAAAATATTGTTACCTATATAATGTATGAAATTAATAGGCATGAAGTATGAATAGTAGATGCTGACATATTATGGTTCCGCATTAGTAAGGAGCATTATTTTTTTATAACATCCATGTAAAATATATTTATATGTGAGGTTTCTTCAAAGTAACTCAAGTAAGGATACTTTGGTATTGGTAACATAAGTCATTAAAGAATAAAGGATAATAAACTCTAAAACAAGGAAAAGGATCATGCACTAGGTAACAAATGGAACCCCTAGGGTTTAGTATAAGAATTGATTTGGAATAGGGTGACCTCTAGGCGTAAAAGGTTAAGGATTCGATCAATAAGCTGGGTTTACTAAATGATTTAATCTAAAAATGAAATAATATATATTTTCTTATTTGAATTATGGAGTAGGTTAGAAATATGATGTATATTAATAATATTAATTAAGCATGTAAATTGGAATATACATGTATACAAATTTATAATATGGATCAATTAGAATATGTGTTAAATATAGAAAATCATGAGAAAACAAGTGAACTTAGCTATTTGTTTAATATGGAAGATGATCTATATGTGAGAGAGTGTTGAACATACTAAACATGTCTTAAAGATGCTTAATCTCTAATTTTGGAAGTGTACTATGAGTAGGGACAACCATTATTTAATAAAATGAAACCATTTGGTTGTTCCATCCCTATCTTATGGTTTCATCCAAGAAGATGGTTGATATATACAATTTTTGGTGTCCTTCCTAATGACTAAGATATTCTTTTTTAGAAGATATTAGGTTCTCGTAAATGTATGTAACCCTCTGAATCAATTGGAATGACCCAAAACCATAACCATGGGTGAAACCCTACAAAAAGGTTAGTGTTTGGATTTAAATGTAATTTATACACCTCCTACACTAGCATTACTCTAAAGAGGCCTCAAACTGTACATAGTTCTCCACCTAAATATTGTTATCTATATGGATGCAACTGCGTTTGATAATTTGATCACTTGATAATGTTTGAAATGGATTACTTTCTTAGTGCTTCACTTAGCTTTGATTAGCCCTAGCTTGGGAAACTGACTCTAAAACCTAGCTTACATTGGGGTATACTTATGTAGGGACTTATCATAATGTGTGCTACTTTTTAAAATAAATATATGAGAGTTTTGAATGCCCTTTTGAGAGATATTTTCTTGACGAGTGCTTTAAAGTGCTACTAATTTTCAGGTGAGTAAAAAGTGTGTTTGACTTGCTTATATAGGGCCCTAGTTGACAACTTTGGTCTAGGAGAGGAATGAAATGCTATAAAGTTATGTGCATGATGATTATGATTGATAGAATTCTTTGTATTGATATAATATTGTGTGAGAAATTGAGAATTGTAATAAGGAGAGAAAAAAATTGCAATAGGACCAAGGATATATCAATTAGGCTCATAATAGGTGCACAAGTCATGATTTAGGGATTAAGCCAATATCGACATTATTGAGTGAGTAATTGCCAAATTTAGGTGTCCATATTATATTACTAGTTATGATGTTACCAAACAATTTAATATGTACTACTAAGTAATGCTCTCATTTTTTTTGCAAATTTTTAGTCAATCAACTTGTTTTGTATGATGTCGGGACATGATAAATGGATTGTGCAATGAGAATGAAAATTGAATGTGTAAAAGCAAGCTTAGTATTATTATTCAACAAAAACAAGTGACAATATTTATAGATAAAAATCCATTGGAATGGTTATTCACTTCATATTCTTCGTGACTCTTCAACTACTAATTCAACTACTCTTTAAGTTCTAATTCTACAAGACAAAATTTATAACACCTAATATTATCTAATATTATTTTACAAATAATATTGCATTACCCTTTAATCCGTAGGGGTTCTGAATGAGACCAAACATGCCTCTAAAATTTTCAATTTCTTCTCATCCAAGAACTTTGGTAGGATGTTTGTTGGTTGTTTTGTTGTAGGGAAATGTTGCTGACTTTACATTGTCATTATTTACGTAGTGTTGATTCGGATGAAATTTAATATTAATATGTTTGTTTTGGTTGTGAAATATTAGATTCTTTGCAATTGAAATTACATATGTGTAGTCAACCATCAATGGTTTTAATGAAAGATATTGTACATATAAGTCTTAAAGGATCCTTATCGATACAAAATCTCTCTGGTTACCTCTCGAAGCTACCATATAATATTATTATACTTGAAGAAATTATTAGCACTAATTAAATCATGGATGTTCCTAGATTCATTAGAAAATCTGAAGTGGATTTACCATCTTCAAAATCGTAACATATTCAAAATATGAATATACAACCACTTTGAAGTTTGTTGCCTTGGAATATTTTAGCCCAAGATTCTATGATCTTTTTAGGTATCATAGAACTCTTTTATTGTTACCAGTGACATTCTTTGGGTTGTTGCATGAATCTAAAAAGAATACCAACAAAAAAATAAACATATGGTCACATAGGTCATAATTCCAATAAGTTGTCTACATTTAGTGGCACCTACCAAATTTTTGGTAAATTTTAATGTCAATTTTAGATTTTGTTCATGGGCATGCTCAATTTTTTTAATCTAGCATTATGAACTTGCTCATAATTTCACCAATATATTTTTGTTTTTAATGAAGATATATTTTGATTCTTAGATTGCTTTAATACTGAATAGTAATAAAGTTAAACCGAATATTTCATTTTAAATCCTTTAATCAACTCTGCTTTTTTTGTGTATGTTTAATTTTGTCAAGAGATGAGTATATCATCCACATACACTACCGAAAGTACAAATATTTTGATAAAAATATTTTCCTCTTGAATTGAAAATGATTGAAATTCATGTTCAAGAGATGCTAAGTTAGATTTCCATACCATACATGTGAGGATTGTTTCAAACCATATAATGAAATTTCTAGTTTCCACAATTTTTGCTTTTAGACATCAACTACAAAACCTTCATGTTGATTCATGTAAATTGTTTCTTAATGATCACCATTCAGAAAATTATTTTCACATCAATCGATGAAATTTCCACCCATTTTGTACTACCAAATCCAACAAAGTTTTGATTGTAGTCCACTTTGTTATTGCTGCAAAGGTTTCATTGTAGTTTATGCCTTCCTTTTAAACATAACCCTTTGTAAAAAAGCCTCACTTTATGTTTTTAAATTGAGTCATCAACCTTGTATCTATTATGGAAGACCCACTTGCATTTAATTTGTTTATAGCTGAGTAGAGAATCAACCAAATTTCAAGTCCCATTTTTCACCAATGCTTCATACTCATCTTTCATAAAATTTCTCTAAGAATCATCATTTTAATATTGTTTTAAAGACATTGTTCTAAGTCAAATGCAACATAGAGTTCTTCTAGGCAATAATTTTATGTGTGTTTTTTAATATTGTTTTGAATTTATTTTAAGACATTTTCTTTGGTTATGTAGTGCATGTGCACTTCATGTGCTAGTTTTTGCAACCTCATCCATATGGACATATTTAATGTTTATGTTTCCCATTTAGGTATCTTCTTATGTGATTTTGGTTCCTTAATCTAATAATCTAAATCTCCTTCAATTTTTATACTATGCTCATATGCCACTTGTCCATTTTCTAATGAAGTTTGATTTTATTCTTCAGAGGAGTTTCAATCTCTATTATAGGAGATAAGATGGAATCAAACAAATCCAAATGTCATTTCCCACTCACTTTTTAAAAAATTTTCCAAATCACTCTTCTTACAAAAATAAAACTTAGCATACTCCTCTATTCGATTTAGTTGGAAATTGATGTTAGCCTCATCCTTTGTAGTTTCAAAAATATGGCATTCCTTACATGAGTGATTTCTTACTCTTTTCATTATAAAGCTAATATGACTTGGAAGATTTAGTATATCTCATATGAATGAAAGTATGATTCATGTGGTTCAACGTATTCCTTTTCTCATGTGGGATGAATGTGTAATATGTGGATCAATGTGTAATATGTGCATTGAAGGAAGATGACCACACCACATTTCATATGGAGTCTTCAATTGAAGGGTTGTTAATGGTGATTTGTTTTGAAGGTACATTGTTGTTTGTGTTGTTTCTTCCCAAATTATAGATCCACCCCCTTAAAACATAACATTGAATGAACCATATTTTTCATGGTTTTGTCCATCCTCTCAACTACTCAATTTTGTTGAGGAGTGTGAGGAACTGTGAGATGGTGTTTGATCCCATTTTTCTTGAGATAGGATTCAAATGCATTTAAAGTGTACTCACCACCTTTATCAATAATAAGTATCACAATCTGGGTTTGAGCTTCATTTTCCACCATAACTTAAAACTTTTGAAATATTTAAAACGATTTTGATTTGTGTTTGTGAAATAAATCCACAACATTATGTTGTAGCGGTTGATGAACAACATGAAGTACTTGTAACCACCAAATGAAATAATTGGAAGATAATACAATTTGGACTAGAACAACTAAAAATTTCTATCAAATTTTCATTTTGACTTTTGAAAAGGTTCTCTTAAGTGCTTAGCCAATATGTGGGCTTCACACTTCTTAGATTTTTGTAGGCATGATGGAAAATCATATTATGTCATTTATTTTGCAACACACAAATGTACACATGATTTGAGTGCCCAAATATTGCATGTCATAACATACTTGGAGACATTACGTATTTAAAGAGGTGATTAAAATTCCATGAATGTGATGGCTCACCCTTGAGTTTTGTTAGAATTCCTTCCTCACATATAGTCAGTATAAATGCATTGTCACTTTTTCTTCCACCATGAATTCCCCTTTGTCCATTGAATTAGAGTTCCCTTGTTAACGAATGAGAATCAAAGATAATATTTTCTCTTTAAATAAGGAAGGTAGATGAAATTTTTGAGAATGAGATTTGGAAGCCCTAGACACTTGAGTTAAATTCTACCATTTCTTTCTAGTTAAAGACTTGATTTATTTGTCAAATATACCAAGCCACAAGGTTCCTCATGAAAATCTCTAAAGAATTACTTTCACAAAGTCATATGTTTAATGGCTCAAGTATCTACGACTGAACATCAAAATAAATGGTAATCTTGTTAAGGCATTATTTGCTTCATCATAGCTAGAAAACACATATTCACTTGTGAATCAAGTGGATTTTGGTTCTTTGGTGAGATTATTTTATTCTTTTTGTTTTTGATAGTATTTAATACCCTCCCATGAATTTTTCATGCATAAGCCTCATGGACCCCTTTTTTGCCACACCATTTTTAGAAAAAGTGTTGTTTATCATTTTTCTTTTGCCCACTATAAATGTTATATTTTCCTCTTTTACCCTTATCCTTCCCTTTTACCTTAACATTATTTTTTGGAAGATGAGGCCTTGGAGGAAGAACCCTTGAAAGAATTGTCTTTTTGATTAGCGTAGCAAATGTGTTTCTGTGGAGTTGGTTTTCTTCTAAAAGCCAATTCTTTAATTGATTTTTTCTTGTAAAATCTCTAGGTAGTTTAAATATGTACAAAAAGGGATTTTATGAATGTTGTTTTGTATATATAAATTTTTAGCCAAATCGCTTCAAAACCATGCTTGATAGCTCATAATTATGAGGACATACTCATCACATCACCATTTTTAACTCAAAAATGAGCAATTTCAATTATAAATGTATGAACTCCAATTTAGAGTGGAAATCATACACCTTCATTTTTTGAATGTTCAACATGCAATATTAAACCCCTAAATATCATGAAATACTTTTAAATCAACTGAGGTCCTCATTAAGGCTAATGCTTTCAAATTATTACTGGTTCCAAATATTAGCATCCTTTGTATCCAGTAAATAGTGTTGGATTTGTTTCCCCATCATAAATGTCAAACTATAAATCATTAAATATAAGTGTGTTCTATACTTATCGAGACCACTCTAACCAGTACCTTTGTTGATCAAAGTTGTGCCAACAATGGATTTTTATTGAATTCATTTTGTACGAGGAGATAGGGGGTTCCTTATCACTCAAACGTGTTTCCTTTTTGATATAACATTTACCAATATGCCAAACCTCTCAATATACCTTCCCTTCCTATAACCCATTGATATGTGGAAGAAGCTTACTCTTTTGATATACCCATTAGTGAGTATAAAAGGTGTTAATGTACATGAAATAAAAATGGTATGTGGTACCTTGGTAGTACATGAAAGGGGTTCACTCTATTAATGGCACCTACTTAACAAGAAGTCCTTATACATGTGTGTATAAACCATATATACTTGAAGTACTCTTCCTTTCAATATTTAACTCTAGCAATAGTCGTGAATGGATAACAAAGGGAATGGGAAAATGAAAATTTTACTTATTTCTCCCCGACAAATTTATAGGGATAATGCCACAAACACTATTAGTGTAGCTCTATTAGGCGATGGGAGCAATAGTTTAACATGTCGAATTTACTTGTGTAGTCACTAAATCGTGCACTTACTATCTACATCTATCCTCTAAAATGTCATTTATATGCATGATTCCTAATTAAGAGAACTATAATTAATAACCCCTTTTACTTTGCTTATACATTGCTTTTATCTTTATTGCTTACTTCTTCTAACTTACAACTTGCAATTTTACATATTAGTGACATCTTTCTCATCTCGATTTCATTGTCTAACCTTTTTGAGAACTCAATATAGGATAGCCCATTAAGGATAGGAGTGCTTAGGCACTCTTGTCCCCTCTAGTGCCTTTTTCCTCCTTTTTTTTCTTTTTCTTATCTTTCAAATGTTACTTCTTTCTTGTCTTATTTTATCAACCTTGGTTGGCGTTTCACTCATTAATGACGAAAATTAAGCAAAGGAATAATATATATACAAGTCTTATTTTTATATTTTTATATACGTGTCTTATTTAACCTCATTAAGGGGGAAATAATTTTCGAAAGACACATACTATCATTGTAAGGAGCTAATATTTTCTATCTACCACACCAATGACTGTATTTTGGGACTACATACTTCCCTACATAAGAGGGTTTATTTTGAATTCCATACCACACATTTTCATTGAGAAAAATAATTGTAGCATGTTATTCTTTATACGACTAATACTATGGCATCCTAGCTCAAGGGACACTATTTCAATCTCTCACACATACTAGAACTACATTGAGTCTGAAATGTAGTGCAGCGCTTAGTGACAATCACATTAGGGTGACCACCAAGGTCAGTTCGAATCAAGCATATGCATATTTTTATTTCATCTAATGTGTACTTTAGTATTGTGTAGTTAGATAGGGCTTATTTTGTAGGTATTAGTGTGACAGAACAAAGGTGCAACAAACCTTACGTGACCTACAAACTAAAAGAAATGACAAAGAAAGAACCATATCCCAAGCTATTCTACAAATGCTAGTGCCTAGAAAAACACTACCGCCTAGGAAGCCCTATCCCATTCTAGGAGGGCATGTCTTGTCAATTTCTAGACCATTGTTTCGGACACGAGCTTACGAAGTCTAGGATTAGTTGTTCCAGATCATTCACCGACCTGAATCAATCCAAACCTATAGTTACATGTTGAGTTATTATCTAAACCCTATCTATCACTCTTGCTTGCATTTCCTTTGCTTGATCTTGCTTATTTACTATTTTATCTATCTGATCAACAATGTCCTTACATTAGATTTAATTTTATTAAATCATTTGGTGAACCCAACAACTATGTCCATGCCCTGGATCCATTCCCTTTTTATTCTTCTTCTTTTGAGATCATGGCTAATTCTTCTACCTTCATCCCTACCCATGTTTATTCCCCAAACATCATCAAATATGAATACATTCCTATTACTATGCAACATCCACTTCTTTGCACAAAATGCCTTTACATCCCCCTTTGTTAATGTTTTCACCACCCTCCATAATAGGACCCTTTGTAGTTTCTTACCTCTATTCATCCTATTAGTAAAACACTTCCTCGACCTGTTAATCCATCTAAAACCTATAATATCATTGAACAATTAAAGAATATCCCAACTAAGATATCTCTATTTTATCTATTGAGTTAAGCTCTTGATTATCACCACACCTTAGAGGCTTCCTAGGCTCTATTCAAATCCAAAGCGATGACCCCCCAATATATTTTTCAAATCTTATGCATTATTTCAAACATATCACCAATTCTATCACATTTTTTGATGAAGACATTACTCTTGAGTCTTTTTTGATTCTCCTCCTCTTCTTATCATGGATCACATTCAAGATTTCCAAATTAAGTGTGTACTTATCGATAATGGATCCACACTAAATATTTGTCCTTTATCATTACTTTCCCAACTCCACATTCCTCATAGTGCAATTGAAAATTCTACTACTGTTATTTGTGACTATGATACTACTACTCATGTGCATGCATTGGTACTATCACTTTAGAGTTGCAAGTAGGAACCCACACTCTTTGCACCCCCTTTTATGCCATGGATGCATCATTGTAATACAAGTTTCTCCTTGGTTGACCTAGGATCCATGTTATGCAAGTTTTTCCTTTTATTATCCATCTTTGTGTCAAGTTTATCTTTTATGGCTATGAGCATACTATTACCATTAATCTTGAACCATTCAAGTATTATTGCATGAACTTTTCCATATCCATGGTCATTCTTGTTAGGAAATAAGGGATAAAATATATGGAACAATCCCTCACCGAATCGCAATGGTAGAAACTAATATGTAGAAAATATTACATATCTCAAATAAAGGTGCGAATAAAAATAACACAACACAAAGAGACAATATTTAACGTGGTTCACCCAATTTGGGCTACATCCAATAAGAATCACTTGCTCATATTTTATTACAATCCACCACTCTCTCAATACAATACCCATATCTATTTGGAGCTATGCTCAACAAACTCTACAGAATTCACACCCAAATTCAGACACATCTGCAATGTTACATCAACCCTACCATATACACAAAACCACATAAGTAGACAACTGCTTAAGCATTTTTACAAAACTATGGGTATCAAAATCATGGGCCAAAACCATCCCATAAACCTATGGGTCAAAATCCCGCCCATATGAGAGAAGCACGTTTCTAGTATATCGGGCATGTTTTTGAAGTGTAAAGTGTACGATTACTCTTAGTGTATAGTCTTTAACACTTCACACCTGAAAATAGGGTCCACAACCTAACAATCTCCCACTTGGAGACTAGTTTTCCTCTGAGCAATCTTCTCAACCCTTCACTAGTTTCCGTGAAGACCAACCAAAGCTAAACACAGATTCAATTTTTCCCTTGTGATCACATTGGTCATCATGTCTGCAGGATTTTGATTGGTATGAATCTTCTCTAGCGTCAACTTCTCTTCCTCAAAAGTTGTCCTAATGAAATGGTACCTAAGTTATATATGCTTCATCCTAGAGTGGAAAGCAGAGTTCTTAGCTAGGTGTATAGCACTCTGAATATCACTATGTAGCTTCCCTTCCTCCTACTTATGTCCCAACTCCTCAAGAAATTTTTGTAGCAAAATCATCTCTTTACTTGCCTCTATGGCAAGCAACATACTCAGCCTTTGTGGTTGACAAAGCCACCAGCTTCTGTAGTCGTGAAATCCAAACTCACTGTTGTCCCCACCTACAATATAAATATAACCTATCGTGCTCCTCTTATTGTCTACATCTCCAACCATATTTGAATCTACATAACCATGCAAAATAGTGTTATGATCCACTTGTATCACAAAACTATTCCCATGGCCCCTCTCAAAAACCAAAGGATCCACTTTACTACATGTCGGTGATCTCTACCTAGATCACTCATAAATCTACTCACCGCTCCCACTGCATGGGCAATATCAAGCCTGGTGCACACCATGGTATACATCAAACTAACAACCATTGATGAGTAAGGTACCTTGGACATTTGGTTTCTCTCTGGTATATCTTGGGGCACTTCTCCTTTGATAACTTGAAATGGCTCACCAAAGAAGTCCCAACCGGTTTAGCATCCTACATGTTAAACCTCTCCAAGACTTTCTTAATGTACTCTTCCTAAGATAAAATTAGCTTATGTTCCTTCTTATCCCAAGATATCCTCATACCAAGGATTTGTTTGGCTACCCCCAAATCCTTCATAGTAAAGGATTCACTTAGTTGCTTCTTGAGTACTTTTATTTCTTGCATGTTTTTACCTACAACCAACATGTCATTCACATACAAACACGGGATAATATAGCTACCATCCTCAAATTTCTTTATAAACACACAATGGTCAGAATGGCATCTAATATAACTTTACTCCATCATGAAGCTATCAAATTTCTTATACCATTGATGTGGAGCTTGTTTCAAGCCATACAAGCTCTTCTTTAGTTTGCAC
Organism: Taxus wallichiana var. yunnanensis; assembly: GCA_018340775.1. Lineage (NCBI taxonomy): Eukaryota > Viridiplantae > Streptophyta > Pinopsida > Cupressales > Taxaceae > Taxus > Taxus wallichiana. The sequence continues at coordinate 186,847,676 of CM031236.1, read as the reverse complement.
ACCATCTCCTCTTTACCTTTGACCTCATAGCCCTCTGGTTGCTGCATATATAGATCCTCCTCCAAATCATCATGGAGAAATGCAGTCTTTACATCAAGCTACTCTAAGTGCAAGTCTTTTCTTTGCAACTATTCCAAGAACAATTCTAATAGAAGTCATTTTTACTTCAGGAGAAAAAATATTATCAAAATCTATACCTTTTTTCTGTGCAAACCCCTTGACCACCAACCGGGACTTGTATCTTTTCTAGCCTCCTTCTTCCTCTTTGACTTTATACACCCACTTGTTCTATAATGTTATTTTTCCTTCAGGTAGTTTCACCAAATCCCATGTTTGGTTCTCCATGAGAGCCTGATGCTCCTCATCCATGGCTTGCTCCCACTTCTTCATGGCATCTACTTGCATTGCTTCATCAAGCACTCTTTCTCTCCACTCCGATGAGTAATAAATAATAAAGAGAAGGATAAAAATGTTCGGGTTCTCTTCTTACCCCGAAGAACTCCTCAATATAGGATTTTGGGGTTCTTGTTGAGGAGGTTCTGAACTGATTCATTTGTCACTTTCCCATCTAGAAGATCCTCTACCACTGCATATTCTTTCTTGGATTCTTTCATGTTTTCTTAAAATTGTTTCTTATACATGACTTTCTCATTAAATACCACATCCCTAGATCGAATGATTTTCTTGTCCTTAATACTCTAACATTTATATCCAAAGTCATCACGACCATAACTAATGAAAGTACATTTTTTTATTTAGCCTTTAGCTTGGTCCTATCATCCTTGTCTATATGGAAAAAAATATCACATCCAAAGACTCTAAGAAATGAATAATCAAATTTATTATCATACCAAACCTCCTCGGTATGCCTCCATCCAAGGCACTTGAGGATCCTCTATTTATCAAGTACATAGTTGTGCTCACCGCTTATGCCCAAAAAGAAAGAGGCATTCTTGCATGTAACCTTGTGTTCTAAGCACGTTCCATTATTGTTTTGTTCATCCTTTCTAACACCCCATTCTACTGTGGAGTTCCTGGAACTGTCTTTTACCTACAGATTCCATTCTTAGAACAGTATTCATCAAATTCATTGTTGCAATACTCCCTCCATTATCTCGACTTTGAGACATTTTAGCTTAAGACATGTTTCATTCTCTACCAAGGATTTCCATTTAATAAAAGTGTCAAATACATCATATTTGGTTCTAATATAATAAACCCAAACTTTCCTTGTTGCATCATCAATAAAAGTAACATAATAACTTGAACCCCCAAGAGATGATACCTGAGTCACCCCCACACATTAGAATGCACCAACTCTAACTTACTCTCTTTATTTGTAGGTCCAACCTTGAGAAAACTTACTCACTTATGTTTCCCATATATGTAGTCCTCACAGAACTCCAAACATATTTTTGTATATCTAGTAAAATCCTTCTTTATGATCTCTATGCCCTTATGGCTCATATGACCGAGCCTATAGTGCCACAATGTTGTACTTTTTGAAACCACAAGATTACAAACATTAGTGTTATAAGTGGTTAAATACAAGGTTATAACCTTCTTACCTCTTGCCACTACAAGAGCACCCTTGTAACCTTCCAAGAGTCCACTCAGTAAATATCACAAGATTTACTATCACTTCCTAACTACCCTACCGATATCAAATTTCTTCTTAATGTAGGCACATGTCTAACATCCTTCAATAGCCAAGTATTCCCATTTTACATCTTAACCCAAATAGAACCTTTTCCAACTATGTTACAAGGCTCATCATCACCAAGAAAAACATGCCCAAAATCTCCTTGAACATAATCAACAAAATAATGCCTATGTGGAGTAGCATGGAAAGAAGCCCCAAATCTAAAACCCAAGATTCAAGTAATATTGTGCAAAGAAAGAATTAAAGCATCCTGACATACATTACCCATTGCCACATTTGCCTCCTTATTTTCTTTCTATTGTTTCTTCTTGTCCCGAAGCTCCTAACAGTCCCTCTTTGCATGCCTAGACTTTCCACAGTGCCAACATACTATCTTGCTTTTAGATTTTGACCTTTCCCGATCCTTTGATTTTCAATGACTTCCTCTATTCTTATGTCTCCCTCTAGTTTCCATTGTCAAAGAATTCCCTGAAGTAGAAGATTCCCAAGCTTTTTCTTCACATTTCCTTGCTTAGAATCACCCCTACAACATCCTCAAACTTCAACTTTGAGTTAGTTGGAACCGAGTTACTTACCGCCATTACTAGGCTATTCCAACTCTCAGGTAAAGAGCACATAATTAATAAAGCCCTAACTTCTTCATCAAATTCTATTATAACCAAAGCTAGCATATTTACAATCTGTATTAAAATCATTTAAATGAGTTGGTACTCGAACCATTCTCAAACATATTTATATTTTAAAAAAATCATTAAAAATATCTTGTTAGAGGCAGAGGGTTTTTCATACAACTTCCCTAATGCATCAATCATTTATTTTGTATTCTTTTCCTTTGAAACATTAAATAATACCGAAGATACAAGACACAATCGGTCATTGTCCCAAGTTCCTTCCTATCCAAAAATCTCATTCTCGCATCTCTCATGCTCGAGGGTTTGTTGACCTTCTCAAACAATGGAATATAAAGATCCTTCTTATAAAGGTAGTCTTCCATCTACATCTTCCAAAGAATGAAGTTTTGCCCATTGAATTTATCAACCCTTGATCTTCCATCATCTAACATAGCTCCCACTAAAGCTAAAACTTTCCTGATTCAACACTTCAAGAAACCACACCAGGCTCTTATACCAATTGTTATGAAATAAGGGATAACATATGCGTAAAATCCCTCACATAATCATGTGATGAGAAACTAATATGTAGAAAATATTACAGATCTCAAATAAAAGTGAAAAATAAAAATAACACAACACAAAGAGACAATATTTAATGTGGTTCACCCAATTTGGGCTACGTCCACCATGAATCACTTACTCAAATTTTATTACAAGCCACCACTCTCTTAATACAATACCCAAATATGTTTGGAGCTATGCTCAAAAAACTCTACAGAATTCACACCCAAATTCAAACAAGTCTGTAATGTTACATCAACCCTACCATATGCACAAAACTACATAAGTAGACAACTACTTAATAAATTTTACAAAATTATGGGTATCAAAACCATGGGCCAAAACTATCCCATAAACCTATTGGTCAAAATCCCACCCATATGAGAAAAGCATGTTTCCTGGTATGCACATTTCTCGAGGTGAGACAACTGTGGAAAGTGTATAGTATTCAACACTTTCACACATGAAAATAGGCTCCATAACCTAACAATTCCCTTAGATGAACCTATTCCCTCGCATAATCTTGATACATATGATGTTGGGGAATTTTTGCCCAAATTACACCCCTTATAATTTTAAACAATTCATCTATGTTGGGACTTAGAAAAAAAAATCTCAAAGAAAAGCCATGGGACATTGAGGTAGTCTCTAAACCACGGGACTTGGGTGGATTTTGGCAAATTTAGTGCTTCACGATGTTTTTCAATCTTCCATGGGCACTAAGGAATCATTCTCTATCGGGTCAAAACTAAGTTTGAGTACCACATGGTTTTACACCCACGTTTAATTGAAAAAATTAGACAAGGAAAGAATCCACAGGGTGAAGGAATGAAAAATAAGTTGGTGCTTCATGGCATGGAAGCATTGTGTCACACTGAGTCGAAATATTATTCATTTCACAAAGTTTATCTATTCCATGAAACCAAATACAAATTCTACCAAGTTACTAAGTTACGATTGCACGAATAAGTTTGAAGACCTACACGGTAAGGAAAGGTAAATTTGGAGTGGTTAAGATCAAAATCCATAAAAAAACTATCATTATGTTTTACAGGTTTCCAAAATCATAGTGTTTAACGAGTTATCAATTCCACAAACAAAGGAACATAACCATGGGTAAGTGTCACATGGAGACAAAGAAAGAAAGGCCCCTCACGGAATAAGAGGAAAATAAAAATCTAGAGAGTGAAAAAACTCAAGCACCACTAAGCAAAGAAGGCTCCACTCATCATTCAAGAAACATTAAAATCTATGGTTAGCCACAAGTCAAAGTAAGTTCTTGGGAAACTATCAAGACAATAGATTCTTATGGAAAATCTTAAAGTCACGCTCATTCCTTAACCAGACAACCAACCACCAAAATTTGATGAAGCATGTTGTTATTTCGATTATTTTTATGAAATGTGAGGGAATCAAGGTGTCACGTTATAGTAGTTGGTTTTTTTCAGAGGGTGCCCATGTTTGTAATGCAAGTTAACTCTATAAGGAATCAAGACGTCCATGTTTTTCCAACACGATTTCAAAATTGGAATGCCAACATGGCGCTCTTTCCTTCCCTCTTTGCTTTTTCTTTCTTCCTCCCAAAAGTTTTATAAATGTAAGTACTTGCGTACATTGAAACAGCTTCTTCCCCATTTCTTCCTTAGCACTTTTTGGGCTTTTATTTGGCCACTTGAAATTTCATGCTTCCACCTATGTGACTCACGAATGAAGATTTTATTTCCCCAACTTTGTATGTAAATGGTAAATGGTCGATTGATGCAAGTGTGATTTCTCCTTTTCCTTCAAATACTCTATATTTGGTGTGAGTATCACTACCCTCTTGCGTGTTTTATATTATTTCATTTGTTTATATTAGAACGTGTGCATCTTCATGGTCTCTTTTTCTTTCAACTTGCATCTTTGTTGTTAGGGATTAGCACATACTTATTGTACATATCTATAATCAAAATAAGCATTCAAGAAATAAAACATGGAAATATACTAGAAGAAACAATACACAAGATATAACATGGTTTACCCAAGATGGGCTACGTCCACCAAGAAATAATCAATATCTTATTCAAAGCTTCACAGAGGATATACAATGAAGATCTACAATCTTCTGCACCTTCTTTGGATGTACAATACTTTCTTCCTCACAAGATTCTCTTTTTTCTCTCCAAGAATTCCTTCTTACAATTATGATCAATCTTTAATGAGTTCTACCTTCTAACCATAGCTTTCTATCTTATATAGGCATATACAAACTTAGGTCACTTTAGCTATGCAATTACAATCATTACATCAACTTTATATCAAAGGTTAGATCTAATTCTTGTGACTTAAATAAAATCAATCATGTATAGGTAACCGATGCGGTTACCTAACTGATATCGGTGCCTACTTTCTTTTGACCGATGCCACCCTATGTGACTTACGATGGTTCCTCACCAACACCTAACTATGTTTTCCTATAAGTTCATAAAAGCATGCTATTATGAAGCAATTGAGCTACACAACTCAAAAATCTCTCACTTGGAGATAAATTTTTGCATTGTACCATACAACTCCATTCTTGGATCCTTTCCTTGGCCTATTTCTCCCTCTTCAAGTCTCAAACTTGAAGACCAATAGAAGTGGAGTGTAGCTCTAACTTCTCCTTTGTCAATGACTTAATTAGCATATACGCAGGGTTCTTATTTGTATGAATCTTCTCCACTTTCGGCTGCCCATCCTCCAACACCTGCCGTATAAAGTGATATCTCAATTGAATGTGTTTTGTTCTTGAATGAATGAAACAAAGTGAGTTCTTTTCCCGGATGAATTACACTTTTACTATCATTATACAATCTGCAATCCTCTTACTCCTTTCCCAACTCTTTCATGAACATGCTCATCCATATCATCTCTTTGCTAGCCTCTGTAGCTGCAACATATTCAACCTTTGTAGTAAACAAAACCACAAGCTTTTACAATCTCGAAATCTAACTAATTGTCATGTCACCTACTATGAATACATATCCAATGGTGCTTCTCCTACCATAAAAATCTCCAGCCATATCTAAATCAACATAGCTACATAAAGAATTATTTGACCCTCCATAACATAACTTGCATGTTGGATGTCCCTCTCAAATACCTGAGAATCCATTGGACTTCTTTCCAATGCTCTTTACCTGGATTGGCCATAAATTTGCTCACAACTCCCATTGCCTGTGCAATGTCTGGTCTGGTACAAACCATAGCATACATAAGACTTCCAACTGATGAAGCATATGGAACTTGTGCCATGTACTCGACCTCCTCATGTGATGTAGGAAATTAATATTTGATTAATTTAAAGTTTCCAGCTTATAGATGTACTTACAAGTTTTGAATTCTACATATTAAACCTTTCCAACACCTTATTGATATAATCCTCCTGAGACAAATATAATTTCTTGTTCTTCTTGTCTCTATGAATTTTCATGCCAAGGATTTTGTTTCAGACTTTCTAAATCCTTCATTGTAAATGTGTGAGCTAACTTTTCTTTAAGCTCAATAATATCCTCGCATATTAGATCCTCCAATAAGCATATCATCCACATACAATAACAAAATAATATAGCTTCCATTTTTAAAATTCTTAAAATAAACACAATAGTCGGATTCACATCTCATATAACCATGCTCATGCATGAAACTATCAAACCTCATATACCATTGCCTTAGGGCTTGCTTGAGCCCATTGAGCCCATACAAGCTCATTTTCAACCCGCACACAATTTTCTCCTTACCCTTGACTTCATACCTTGCAATATTGCTGCATATATATATATATATATATATATATATATCTTCCTCCAAATCACTGTGAAGGAAAGCCGTCTTGACATCAAGTTTCTCTAAATGAAAATCTTCTACTGCAACTAAACTCAATATAGTACGTATGGAATTCATTTTTACTATAGGAGAAAATATCTCACTAAAATCAATACCTTATTTCTATGCAAATCCTTTCACCAAAAGCCTTGCTTTGTATCTTTTTCTATCCATCCTCTTCTTCCTTGATCTTGTAAACCCATTTTTTCTGCAATGTTATTTTACCTGCTAGAAACTTAACCAAATCCCATGTCTAGTTCTGTTCTAAGGAGTCCATCTCCTCATCCATGTCATGCTCCCACTACTTGTGGGTTTCATCCTACATTTTTCTTCAAAAATTTATGGTTCACCACTATCAGTCAATAATAAATAAGATAAGGAAGGTGAAAATATTTCTTGAGGTCTACTTACCCTTTGTGACCTTCTCACTAAGATTTGAGGTGTTGGAGGCTCATCTTTCTCATTCTATAAATTTGTATCTATTTATGACAGTGACCGACGCCGATCACTTGTAGCCGGCGTCATTTCTACTAACCGACGTCAATCTTGTTCTTATGTAACTAATGTCGATCTAGTGCTAATCGACATTTGCTTACTTATGTAGACCTATAGGTGTCACTTTTAAATATGAGAATGCATTTTCATCAACAAACTTTCTAACCGGTTCATCCTTGGGTACCAAAACTTGATCCATGTACATTCTCTTTTCATTCCATTCAATGTCATAACTCCTAACAATCTTAGAATCTTCTAAATCCCAAAAATAGAATCCAAAATCACTAGAGCCATAACCAATAAAAGTGCATCTCTTGGATTTAGCATCTAACTTCTTTCTATTTTCTTTATCAACATGCACAAAAGCTTCTAAACTAAATAATCTAAGAAAAGAAAGATCTACCTCTTTTTCAGTCCAAGCTTCTTCTAGTATTCCACCACCTAGTGCACTTAAAGGCCCATGGTTAATTATATAAACCATTGTGTCTACTACTACTGCCCAAAATTACATGGGTAATCCAACATGTATCCTCATGCTTCTTGAATGTTCCATGATTGTCTTGTTCATTCTCTCAACAACACCATTCTCTTATGGTGTTCTAGGAACCATTCTTTCTCTATGTATTCCATTCACTAAACAATAATCATTAAAATCCTTATTGTAGTACTCACCACCATTATTAGATCTAAGTTATTTTAACTTTGAATTTGATTAATTTTCCACAAGGGATTTCCATCTTTTAAAAGTCTCAAAAACATAAAATTTACATTTAATACAATAAAATCATGTCTTTCTTGTGGCATCATCAATGAAATTCACATAATAGTAGGATCTACCATGAGTAGCTACTTGGGCTAGTCCCCACACATTTGAGTGCACAAGCTCCAATTTTTGCTCCTTCTTTATTGACCCAACTTTGAGAAATCTCACTCTCTTTTTCTTTCCAAATATACAATTCTCACAGAAATAAAGATCTACATCTTTCAAATCTGATAACTTACCCTTAGCCTTTAAGATTTTCATTCCTTTTTTACTCATATGACCTAGCCAATTATGCCACATGCTTGCATTTGAATCTGAAGTAGATAGCACAAAAAGGAATCAATAATACAGATAGACAAATCCAATGTTCCCACCTTCTTTGCCTCTTGTTACAACAAGATCTTCCTTGGTAACTTTCCAAGAGTCTCATTTGTGAATGTAACCATGCAACTGCATTCACCTAGTTGTCCTATAGAAATAAGATTTATCCTAAGGCTTGGTACATGCCTCATATATTTCAATATCCATGTATTTCCATTCTGCAATTTAAGATGAACTTATCCTTTACTAATAATATTTCATGGTTCATCATTTCCTAAATAAACATGTCCAAAATTACCTGGACATAATTTATGAAATAACCTTATTAGGGGTAGCATGGAAATAAGCTCTTGAATCTAAAACCCATTATTCAAATTTTATTATCCAAGAAGAGAATAAGGGAATCTTGCATTACCTCAAAAGATGCAACATTTTCCTCTTTTTCTTTCTCATGTACATTCTTTTTTTTTCCTTTAATCAACAATCCTTTTTGCATGTCCTTTCTTTCCATAATTCCAATAGATTGTTCCTTTACCTCTAGATTTAGATATGTCATTCCCGACTTTGATTTCCCATTATTCTAGCTCTTGATCTCTCCTACTTTCTACATTCAAATCATTACTAGATGATGATTCTCCGTACTTTTCCTACATATTTCTTCATTCAATATTATACTAGCCACATCACCAAACTTTAAAATATTAGTAACAGACGTTGTATTACTAACATCATTACCAAGTTATCCCAACTATCGCGAAAGAGCATAAGAATAAAAATTCTTTCACTTCATCATCAAAAGGATTATTAACTAATTTTAATTACTTTACAATAGAACATAAATCATTAAAATAACTTGATGCAAATTCACCTTCTTGTATCTCAGAATTAAATAATTTCTTCATCAAATAAACTTTATTTGAAGCACTAGGTTTTTCATATAAATTAGCTAAAGATTTCATCAACTCTACCGTGGTTGTTGCTTCGATAATATTTGAAGCCACAAATGTTGTTAGGCTCAATCTTATAGATCCCAGAGCCTTTCTGTCAAGAATTTTCCATTCTTCATCAATCATCTTTATAGGTCTTGCCTTCTCATCCAACAGTAAGTATAGATCTTTCTGATACATATGATATTCCACCTGCATCTTCCATAATTGATAATTACGACTGTCAAAATTTCTCAACTCTATATTTTCCATCTTCTACCATTGTTGTAGCTCCCACTCAATTAGAAATCCCTTTGTGAGTAACTTTTTCAACACACAAAACCCTTAAACAAAAAAAAAACTTGATACCGGTTATTGGGATTAACACATAATTGTTGGGGATTAGCACATACTTGTTATACGTATCTAGAATCGAAATAAGCATTCAAGTAGTAAAACACGAAATATACGGAAGAAACAATACACGAGATATAATGTGGTTCACCCAAGTGTGGGCTACGTCCACTAAGAAATAACCAATATATTATTCAAAGATTCGTAAAGGATATACAATGAAGATTTGCAATCTTTCACACTTTCTTTGGACATGTAGTACTTTCTTCCTCACAAGCTTCTCTTTTTTCTCTCCAATAATTTATTCTTACAATTATGATCAATCTTTAATGAGTTCTACCTTTTAACCCTATCTTTCTAGCTTATATAGACATATATAAACTTAAAGCACTTAGCTATGCAATTACAATCATTAGATCAACTTTTTATCAAAGGTTAGATCTTAATTCCTGTGAGTTAAATAAAAGAAATAATGCACAAGTAATCGATGTCGATTACCCTAATCGATACCAATTCCTACTTGTTTTGAATGTTGTCGGTCTCGGGTGACCGATGTCGATTATTGTGTTTTCTGCAAGTTCATAAAAGCATGTTATTGTGAAGCAATTGAGCTCTACAACTCAACATGTGTCACTTAGAATTTGATGAGTTCCACCTTCTTTTGAGTGTTATCGCCACACCTTTAGCTTAGGATTTGCTTTTTACATCCCCATATCCCTTTCTTTATCTCCTTGGTCCCTTTAATGTGTTTGTGTAGGTTAGCTATAAGAGTAATTTTAACATTAGGTTAGACTATGTTCTTTGGATTCTCCTAACCTGCGCAGAACAAGACCTTCTCAAGAGGTCTATCTCAAGCCGCAAGTCTCACACTTGGAGACAGTCCCATGTTGGCTCAAAATTTTGAATCTTTCATGATTCAAACTAGTGTGTAATTTTTGGCTCCATATTTTGGCACGCTTGGTAGGATAATTTTGATGAGATTTATATCATTTCTACTAAGGTTTAGTGTGTAGCTTAGTATTTTCAGCCTTCAAAGGCATTCTTTCAACACATTTGGTGACTCCTAAACATTGAATCTTCTAGTTTCAATAAATTCAGTCCTTTTGTTTCATGAGAAGAGTGCAAAAAAGATTAAGTGTATCCATAGGTGATTCATTTGATTACCTATAACTCTCTCCATGAAAAAGGTAAAGAGAAATATCTCCATAGATATCTGCAACATCACCGAGCAGAATTTTTTCAACTCGCCCTCTTGTAGACCATTTCAATTTCTTATTAAAATTATGGGATCCATCCCATTCATGTAAAATCAAAGGAACTATCCATTTGTAAGCTTTAATAGTGGTAGTTTGTTGTTCTTATTTATACAAAATTATATTCCAATATCCTCCTTAAAGAGTATCGCCTTCTTCATGGGTGAAAACTCTACCACACCCACAGAGCACATTCAATACATTTCAAATGTCTATTTAGTACATGTGGTCATGGAGTATGACATTATGGTATGGCTTTTGGCATCATCTCTCAAAGGTAAGTCTTTCCAATGGTATATAAGCTTTCCAACCGCCTCAATATGCACTTGGGTGATCTCAAAACCTCCCTTTGTCGGTGATTTGGTGAAAAGAAAGACAATATTTCTCTCCTTAAGTAGTTAACCACAACCACGCTGGACTCCAAATAAACTTATGGTGGATTTCAACTTCAGTTCCGTAAAAACATGGGGCATAATTCCAAATCCTTCTAAGACTGGCCCTCAAGGTGCATTCCTATATTTTCTTAGTGCTTTGAATGTTGATATACCAATAATGATTCAATCTATGGGTGTAACATAACTACCCAATGCTCATGCAATAGCCATTAGGGTTGAAAAATGTTTAATCCAAGTAAGAAAACTAGCTCCCATATTTCCCCATTTTCCCTTAATTTTTGCAAAGTTACCCACCGTTATTACTTGCATTCCTCAATTATTTCCTTCATCATCCATGTCCACATTTGGTTCCTCTATGAAGTAAGAAGAAATTGAAAGCCTTAGTGTTCAACTAAAAAATTTAACAAATGATATTGTCTCCCTTAAGAGACAACAAGATCAAGCCCCAAAAATTATCCTAATCCTCCTCAGGTTATCCCCAACAAGGAATTTAATACCCAAACCGAGTTTTAGACATAATTAATTACCCACCAAGGAGACCACAAAATCCAAATCCATAGCCTTCATTAGTTCCTAATTTGAGAAAATCCATTATTCCAATCCAAAACAATATGGTCCAAGGTTTTGAGTGGTGTTATCCTTGTGATCAACCACACAATCAATATGCATGTGAAGATGGAATGAATTGTTTTGCAGGAGAAATATATTATGGTCCAAAACCCATTTTGTTAACAAGAACAAGATGCAGCTCCATCATATTACAATGCGTAAGAAATGCAAGAGGTTGTTCATGACTCTAACTTCATGATTTTTGGACTTGAATATATTTATGTGATTAATCAATTTGTGGGAAATTTAAACAGTGAAAACTTCATGTCGTGGATAACACAAGGTCCAAGAAAAGATAAATGAATGTAATGTCTCCTCCTCTTATTTCTCCAACTCCGCATAGTAATTCTAGCCAACCCGTGGACTTGGGTGGAAGTTTGAATTCACATAGTCATCCAAGGATTACTCAACATCCATAAAATAAGAGATTTCGTGAGACAAGCTAAATTTGAAGCTCAACACAAATCCACGAAATGAAGTAATTTCACCATCCAAAGAGCTTCTACAAATGGAACAAGTAAGGAAGGAGAATATCGCTCCCTTATTACGTAAGTCCATGAGTATTCCCATCAACATTGTAGAACTGATAAAAAGGAGAAATTTAAACATCATAATGTGGGATGCCCTATATATTCCATCTCAAGGGGATCTTTTGCGAGAAGCATTTTTGTAACTTCCACCTCTTGAATCCACAATTCACAAAATAGGCTCCACGATAAACATTTTTCAACCCAAGGAAGAACAAGTAAGTGTGGTTATCAAGCCTCCTTATTTTTACATGTCTCTCTTGCATGTTGTGCAGCTTTGTACAAAATTACATGATATATTATAGTGCTAGTACCTCAATTATGCCAAAGAAAATAGCAAATATTCTAATAATTGAGAACAATCCAACTTCAAAAGGCATCTTGCAGCTTGATGGATCAACAAAGGTGCAAATCTTGGGTGTGATCATAGATCTATATTTAACCCTTCATGTTTTCCCAAACCTAAGCATAATACAAGATATCTTTCTCGATCAACTTACCACTTTTGTGCCTCCTATGCCTCTCCAGATATTTTACAGCCAAGGTGGGTAGATACCTATCTTCATATTGGTCTCATATGTTATTAAGCACAAGATATGGGACTAGGCTTACAATCAAAGATGAACCCATCTCATCTTATCATGTTGAAGTTCATGATCCTAGTCTTATCAATGCAAACTACATGGTCCAAGGAGATATGAAAAGTGATCCTAAATCCATCAAGACAAAGGCATCATCTCATTCAATTCTAGATTTTATGCTTGATGAATGGGCTAAAGAGTATTATGAGTTATATCGCTATGACAAATGGTGGAGACGATTCTAGGCACCTATTGTATCCATGAAGAATAAGTCATAGTTCCTAAGTCGTGCAAAGAAGATAATGGTGTTTATGGTTTATGGAAAAACATTAACAAATATAGAAGCGAGAAATGGATTTGGGGCAGGTGTAGTTCTCGTCTCCCCAAGAGGCAAAAACTCTTCTTTACACATAGGCTGTAATTTTCATGCTCAAACAATGTGGCAGAATATGAGGTGTTGATTCATGGTCTACTCATTACGAAGAAGAAACAAATCAAGTCACTACAAATTTTTGGGTATATTGAATTGATTATCCACCAATTCATAAAGAAATGTGCCACCAAGAACAAGATTTTGAGATATTATATAAGCATTATGCTTCACAACCAAGTGGGGAACCTACACATAACAAGAAATTCTTTTTGATTTATAAAACATGGGTGTCACTTTTCATAGGAAATGGCCATTTCTTTTTGTGGAATTATCAATCAAATCATCTTTATTTATTTAGACAACATCACAATCTTCTCAAAGTAGGGCCAATACCACATGGAGCATTTGGAGAAAGTTTTTGAGAGAGGTAGAGAATCCTAAGTATCCTTAAACCCCAAGAAGTACATTTTTGCGCTTTTGTAGGTAAAGCTTCTAGGGCATGTTGCTTTAAAATATGGTATTGCTATCAACCCGTAAAGAGTGTCTCGTAATTATCTCTCTTTTATTTCCAACTCGTAAGAATGCACCGCAATCTTTCCCGGTAAGATCAATTTTGTTAGGAAGTTCATTCCTAACTTTGCAAGAGTATTCAGTCCATCACCTTGATGTTGAGGAAGGTCACAACTTTCAAATGGACTTTAGAGGGAAGAGAAATCTTTTCCAATAAAAATTCTTTATTGTCAAAGCTCCAACACTCATCAACCCATATTTTTCAAATGATTTCATCCTCTATTTATATGGGTCTAATATTAGTGTTTTGACAGCTTCTCACTCGAAGAATGATGAAAACTTGGAGCAACTTGTGGAATTTTTCAGCCAAATGCTAAAATATTTTGAGCTCAAGTATAATCATTTGGAAAAGCAAGTCTTCACCATCTTGCAAGGGCTCTCAAAAAATTTAATCCCATACTAGTTGCCAACCACATAAAATTCCTTGTCTCACATCCCAATGTAATATATTTCATCATGGTGGAAAAATCATTGAGAAGAGACCTATATGGGTGACCAAAATCATAGAGTTTTATGTGACTATTAAGGCCACAAAATTGGTAAGAGGAAGGGCACTTTGCAAACAACTTATCTTAGATGCTCAAGATAATGAAGACACCTCTTTCTTTATGGAGGAAGAACAAAGACATGTTACGGAGGATCATGAAGGGAATTTAGAGGCTCCTCGAGATGAAGATCCACCGATTGTTACAATTTTGGGATGATGGAAATCCACACAATGCGTAAGAGTCCTGAATGTTGAATTTCCACACATACGTAGAGTTTCGTAAGATAAAGGAAATCAAATTAGTCGTGGCGGTTGGATTAATAACATGATGAATTTCTTGGAAACTAGTGGTTATCCTCCTGGTTTAAATAAAGTGAAAAGAATGCATCTTATGTTGCAATCAGTTCCTTATGCATTAATTGGTGGGTTCCTTTTCAAAAGGAATTTAGATGGTGTTTTGTTAAGGTGTATTAATAGAGAACATGTGGATAAGGTCTTGGTAGAGTTTTGTGATGGCTTCTCTGGTGGACACTTTTTCACTTTTTAGGCTACAAATGAAAATTCTTAGAGCAAGGTACTTCTATCCTACACTATTTATGGATGCACAATAATGGATCAGAAAATGCAAGGAATGTGCCTTCTTTACCGGTAAAAAAAGATGGTGGCTCTCCCACTTCATCTTATTCATATAGATGAACCCTTTTCTCAATAGGGGCTTGATTTCATAGGTATGATCAATCCTTCATCAAGTGTGGGTCACAAATGGGTCTTGACAGCAATAGATTACTTAACCAGATGGATAAAATCCATACCACTCAAGGAGGCTACTGAATCATTCATCCTTGATTTTTTAGAATACATTGCAAAAAAAATTTGGGGTTCCTCAACCATCATTTATAATAATGCTTCAAAGATTCCTAGGCTCTAAATTTTTGATTAGGCTCTTAGACATGGATTTTATTTGAAGAATTTCTCCAACTACCACCTGCAAGGTAATGGTTTGGCAGAATCAACAAATAATATCCTCGACCAAGATCATGAAGAGGACTATGGAAGTCAATCAATGAAATGGCACACAAAGGTAAGGAGTTTTATTTGGGCTGATAGAATCACATCAAAAAGGTAATTGGAAATTCCCCATTTGTCCTTGTCTATGGTAGAGAAGTTAGGCTCCCATTATCACTTGAATTACCTTCATTGGGATCAAAGATAAATTAGAATGGCGGAACTAATTGAACTTGAATAATTGAGACAATATGTTATGGTTAAGTTAGAAAAGCATCCGTTGTCAACCAAACAGTGGTTTGACAAGAAAGTTAAGCTATGAGTCTTCAAAGTAGGTGACCTATTCTTGAAATGGGATGTAGATAGAGATAAACCAACACAACACTCCAAATTTGATGCACTTTGGAGTGGGCCATACATCATCATTTCCTACAAAGAGGCCAACTCCTTTGAGTTTTCCAACCTTGATGGAGAAGCATTGCAAATCCCAGTCAATGGGATTCATCTTAAACATTCTCATTAAGTCTGTATTTCACATCTTGTAAATACTTGTGTGTTTTTTTGTATTGTTAGAGTTTCCCTCCTTTGGTTTTGTGTCAATCATTGATTGAGTTCCTTTTCCTCGACTTTTTGGTGCTCATCTTTGTTAGTAATAAGTGTGTTTGTACTCTTTGCATGTTTCATTTAAAACATGTATGATGTTTTTCCCTTTTGTACTTAAGTTTTGGAATCCTTTTACAGTCATATGTGTGTTGCCTCTCAAGTAGGTTCTATGATGTAAAGTAGATAGTTGGATCATTCTTCAACATATATTCTTCCATCTCCACAAGATCATATATAATTCAAGTAATTTCTTATGGATCCGTAAGATGATTTTTAAAATTTGAGATCATTTTTCATGATTATGCTTGACTCAATGCCCAATAAATGTTTCAAGGCTATTGATATTCATCATCTAGCAGGCATATGTCCCTTGGAGGTCACTAAATTGTTGTCCAAAATTACACCCCTTGTAATTTTGAACAACTCATCTAAGTTGGGACTTAGAAAAAAATTTCTCAAAGAAAAGTTATGGGACATTGAGTCAATATTCCGTGAAATGTGAAAAGGTAGTGTTCCATGGGTTCTCCTAATCATTTGAATAAAGGAATGAGCATTTGGGACTTGGGCATATTTTCGCAGAGTTAGTGTTTTGTGGAGGTTTGTCAATCTTTAGTGGACACTAGGGAATCGGTCTCTAGTGGGACGAGTCCATGTAAGAGAACCATGAGGTTCTACACCCGCATAAAAATGAAGAAATAAACTAAGAGAATAATCCATGGGAGAATGAATGAAAAATTAGTTGGTGCTTTGTGGCATAGAATTGTAGTGTCACACAAACTTGGAAGACAAATCATTTCACGTAGAGCTTATCAATTCCACATAACCAAATACAAAGTCCACCAAGTTAGAAGTTGTAGTGCATAAAATTATTTGAAGACCCACATGATAAGGAAAGGTAAATTTTGAGTGGGTGATATTAGGATCCAAAAAATACTATCCTAGTGTTATGTGGATTTCCAAAATCATAGTGTTATGTGGGTTGTCTATTATGCGGAACAAAGGAACATAACTACGGGTAAGTGTTGTGGGGAAAGAAAGAAATCCCCCATGACATAGGAGGATCATCTAAAGGTGAAGTGTACAAAACACTTAAACACCATTGAGAAAAGGAGGCTCCACTCATCATTCTAGAAACATGAAAATCCATGATAATCCTCGGTCAAAGTAAATCAAGAAAAACCATATCAATACAACAAACTCACATGAAAAATCTCAAAGTCATGCACATTCTTGAACCAAATGACTAACCACCCCAACCACTGGAATTTAATGAAGCATGGCATCATTTCAAGTAGCCTCGATGGCATGTGAGGGAATCAAGGTGTCGTTTTGTAGTAGTTGGTTCTATTCGGAGGGTGCTCATGTTTATACTACAAGTTAACTTTATAAGGAATTATGGCATCCATGTTTGTCCAACACGATTTCAAAGATTGGTAGGTCAGCATGGTGCTCTTTCCTTCTCTCTTCTATTCCTCTCTCTTCCTCCCATGAATTATATAAATAGTAAGTACTTGCACACATTGAAAATGTTCTTCCCCATTTCTTTCTTAGCACTTTTTTGGGACTTTCATTGAGAAACTTGAAATTTCATGCTTCTGATCTCTATGGTTCATGAATGGATATTTTCTTTCCTCAGATCTGTATGTAAATGGTAAAGGATTGATTAATGTAAGTGTGGTTTCTCCTTTCCTTTAAATACTCTATGTTTTGTGTGAATATCTTTGCCCTCTTGCATGTTTTGTATTCTTTCACTTGTTTATATTAGAACTATGTACATCTTCATGGTCTCTTTTCTGTGAAATTACATATTATGTCACTTAGAATTGGAGGAGTTCCACCTACTTTCTAGTGTTATCGCTTCCCCTTTAGCTTAGGTTTTTCTTTCGCATCCCCTCTCCCTCTCTTTCTCTTCTTGGTCCTCTTGGATGTGTTAGTGTAAGTTAGTTATAGGAGTAATTTTAACATTACGTTAGAATGTGTTCTGTGGATCCTCCAAACCTATGAAATGAGGAATCGACCTTCTCCGAGGTCTATCTCAAGTCATAAGTCCCACACTTGGAGATAATCCCATATTGCCTCAAAATTTTGAATCTTCCATGATTTAAACAAGGGTGCAATTTTGAGCTCCAAATGGAATATATCAATTTTACTTCCATTCTTGCACCTTTATCACTTCCTCTATCCGTAATCTCACTATTGATCTCATCTCTCTTTCCATATCCTCCCATACCCCTTTGCATCTATTGTCAAAACCTTAGAAAATTCTCAAGAATACTTCCACATAGAGACCGATGATGTTGTTGATATTGTAGAGCTCATTGATGATACCTTGCGTGCTTTGGATTTCACTCCCATGGATTTTGATGAGTCTCTCTTTCATACTCACTATATTGCTACTGGTCTTGGTGAATATCAAGTCAAATCTCCCATCACTCAACCCACCACTACTATTATGATTCCTTATTCTAATACCATACATGCTCTAGAGCCTATTTCCCCCTATGGTTCCTTCCTCATCCAGTAGTCTTGTCACAATGTTATTATTACCTCTTCTCCTATGTCATTTCCTCATTTTGATTACTTTACTTGCACATTATACATTGATCACAAGTATTGGCAACATGTTCCTTATGATCCTACTTGCTCTGAAAATGTTTGCACATATGAAGGCCTCACGCAATTAGGCTTTACTCATACTGATATCACCCCTTTTCTTGTGCCTCACCCTCAATATCAAGGCTCTATCTTCCTCTTTGTAGCTCTAATACCACATATCTTACACATGAAAGTTTGGTTTGTACTTGACCCTCATCCTTCTCCCCTTACTCTCGAGAACTCTTGGCTTCACTACATTCTTTCTATTGATCAACATAAAACTCTTCTCACTTTTCTAGTTTCTTCTAAGTCTATTACTATTTGCAATGATTCACTCCCTCATTATTCTCCTAATGTGACACGATGGAATGCACTCAAGTTCCCAATACACCATTCACTGATGAGGAATATGTTATGGGCATGTATGATCTCTCGTATCTCATGATTTTTCAAAGACAAACCCAAATGCTTTGCATATCATGCATCTCAACCAACCCTCTTAGGATTTGTTCCAAATTTAGATGATATTATCGATGATCTCACATATATCCTTTTAATATTCACATTTAGGGGCATCTAAATCACCCACACCACCTAATGACACACTCTTGTTCCTTATTCATATTTGACGATTGAGGGCATTATTCACATGGACCTCACTTTGCACACACACATGGGGGCATCTTTATTCCTCCCTTCTAGTTGGTTTTATTTTATATATTTTGACTCAAAATCCAAAAATATTAGCTTAGATCTTGATTAGATGCACTCTTTCTTGTTTATACTACTATATGTTGCACCTTTGTTTATCATGTGATTACAATTCATAATATGTTTTATTATTTTTTCATACACACATACGCATTCACATGTGTAGTCAAAAATCATGCTCTTTAGACATTTATTAATCCCAGTCTCATACTACTATTTAGAAGGTTCTTGAGTGAAGAAAGTATAATTGAACCCCGTCCTTTGGCCATCTCGTTTATTTTATTTCATAATTTGTGACCTATTGCACCCATATGCCTATCCATTTATGGACATTCCGCATAATTTTATCCTCGGCTGGGGCACCCAAATTTAGTATTGGGGTGCCCATGGGTGCCCTAGTCCCACCTAGGGGCACCCTAATCCTTCTAGCACTTTCTCGCCACTTTTTGGGCCTCTTTTAGTCATTTTTCATCCTTATCTTTCTCGTGGTCGTCCTTTTCGGGTTAATTACGAAATTAGACCAAGAGAACCCTATAAATATAAAGTTATGAGACCATAATGAGGGACCTAACATCACTTACTAATATCACTCCATCTAGAGTTGCATCCATATATTATATTGACATCCACATAGCTTCATCATCAAGGCACAAGCTAGGACATCTACATCACACTTAATAGGGGGATTCCATTATATTTCGTGCACACATTCTATTACATTTTCTACATTTATTTATTGCTCACTATTTCACAAAGTGCGACTGGCATAAGAGCACCTAGGGCATGACATGCATACACACACTAGAACTACATCTCAGGCTTGAAATGTAGTGCAACACTCAATTATTGAGCCTTACATTGTGGCAGCTGCTAAGGTCAATCCGACCCATTCATTTGAATCTTTATTTTTTTAGGGTTTGATACTTCCTTTTGGTCTTTTATAGGTTATTTCTTCCTCTTGGAATATTTTGAGCATTCAACACAATACAAAAATTTAATGTGAGAAGCAAAGGAGGATAACACTCATCTTTGGAACTTGTGAGGACCAAGTATGTACCTTTTCCAAGACCAGGTGCCTTTTTTGCTTACCAGAATGCCCATGGGTGCCCTAGTCCTCTCCCAAGCTCTCCGGATCATCCATATCATTCAAATTTGTCCTCTGCGATACCTCACCATAGCCACTCTAGCCTTCGATCCTCACTGCGACACACTCCATTAGGCATCTCTACTAGCATCTAAGTCATTTCTCTCTTCTCCTTCCATGTTAGGGTTTCTAATTTCATTAGCTTTATTTACTTATCTCATTTACATACCATCTTAGTCCATTTATTTACTGCATTATATGTCCTCCTAGATTAGATTAACTATCCTTTACTACCTAGTTTAGTTAATTTTAGGTAATCATTTTGGTGAACCCACCTCGGTTATTCATACTCTTAGGATCTTCCTTCTTCCATTTTCATTTTAGGGTTTATTCTTCTCTTTCCATGGCTCACTCTCATGAGGAGTTTACTAAAGCTCACCTTAAGTCTATCAACGATTACCTTGTTGAGCATCCCCAAGATCTAGATTTACTTTTACATGTTGCCATGAGGAAGCTACTAGCTTGGCCGAACTCACCACTTCTATAGCCATGCCCACTTTTTTTTACCACTAAACAACTTGCTTCTACTCTTCCTCTTATTTCTATTGTTCCCATTTATGTCCCTACACCTACCAACCACTTCACACCACCTCTAGTTTCTCATGTACAACAGTCTCATTTGTTGACAACCAAGACTTAACTTCTCTTTATCATGACCTTCAAGCTCAAATTCGTAAGTTACAACAAGCCACTTCCCATGCATCACCATCCTTGGATTCTACTTTTTGTTGCATACTCCATTCGCTCCCACCATTTCTACTTATCCACTTCCACCTAACTTTGTCACTCCTAAGCTTCCCATCTTCAATGGGCATGGGGACCCACAGAACATCTTAGAGCATTTCATGTTGCTTGTCTTGACTTCATTGATGATCATCTCCTTTTAGCTAAGATTTTTCCTCGTAGTCTCCACAATTATGATGATGCGTTGGTTTTACAACTTACCTGTTCACTTAGTAACCTCCTTTACACATCTAGTTGATGCATTCCTTACTCATTTTTCTATCAACATCAGCTCTAAGATTTCTTATGCCCAACTAGCACAACTTAAACAAGGATCAAATGAACACCTCGCTAACTATGTTTTAAGGTATAAGAATAATCTAGCTAAGATGACAAATGTGTTTTCCGACTTTGAACTTCAAGATTTATTTATACAAAGTCTATTACCACCTCTACAAGAGAGTGTTCTCTTTGAATCCTCTCCTTCGTTCGATCAAATTTTCACACTCTCAAGCTTTGT
Organism: Taxus wallichiana var. yunnanensis; assembly: GCA_018340775.1. Taxonomy (NCBI): domain Eukaryota; kingdom Viridiplantae; phylum Streptophyta; class Pinopsida; order Cupressales; family Taxaceae; genus Taxus; species Taxus wallichiana. The sequence goes on along the minus strand of CM031236.1, from coordinate 186,826,040 downwards.
GAGACTAAACTCTTATCCATCGGAAAACTTAAGTATCAAGAGGACCTCATCTTCCACTCATTTTCCTAACAAGATGTCATTTAAACCATCTACAACAAAACCAACCAATGCTAAAGTTATTGTCAACATTATCACTCCTTCTAAGGAGGTTCACTCACAGCAACCTCGGCGCACATTTAGCACCCTTCCCATGGCTCTGCATCTTATATTGAGACAAATTATTGACAACAACCTTATTACACTTCCCCTTCATTATTAGAGCATGGTCATATGCTTTCACCTCCTACATCAGTTGGAGGACCTCCATCCTTCACCATCATTGGATAGTTCATTCGCACACACTTAGGGGTCATAGTACTTCACATTCCCCCCACCTCATCTTAGCATAGTGACAATCATTATCTTTTACATTATTATACATTCATTCGGCATATTCATCATATACAGTCTAGCATCATAACCCATGACACACTTGTGGTTTGGTTCACACTTGACTGTTGAGGGATTACTACTACACTAAACCCCACACATTGTACTATAGGCTTTACATATTAGGCTTTGTCACACACTATGTGTCATTCACCTCATTTTTCATTCCATTTCATCCATCCATAACATGCTGCATATTATGGTTGCTTATACTCTTGCTTACTTTTGTTGTTCATGATCACTTTATTACACATGCTAGTTTGATTACTTGTATGTCATTTATCTATACCATCCACACATGCGTGTTCACACCTTTTTCTAGTTGTGATCGTAGATACAAGTCTCTTACATGCAGCATGGATGCTTACCTTCTACCCTTCCTACACTTTGGTCACTTGGGGGCATCCACACATTTGTCTCTTCTAGGTGTTATTGTTTCATTTTGTACTTAGCACTTTACATTACTTTCTTATACATGCTTTTGACATACTAGGTTATCTTTCTAACATGTTAATGGGTGCTTCATGTGCAACATTTGTTATGCAGGGATATTGTTTTCCATACTTGTTTAATTACATTGTCTACTATTATCTGTCATTGTTCGCTATTGTTTGTAGGTCTTTCCCTCGTGTTTAGTGTGCACACTTGTCTATTGTTTGCGGCCATGATAGCCTTGTGTGTCTTGGGACATCGTGAGTGACATCCCATGTTTGCATGTTTACATTAATTTGCTTGGTAGCTTACACATTGTTTGTGTAGCTTATACACTATTTTCTACATGCATGTGTGTTTACACTTATTTTTGGCTAGCCTTCTTGTTTGTGTGTGCCTTGGTTTCTACCAAGAACTTTTCAACATTACAATGTACATGTGGTTGGCCCTCTTTTGGGGCCGCATGTTTCCTATCAATGATGTCGCATGCACCCCCAAAGAGGGGGCATAATTTTAGGGTTTTACATACTAACACAGAGATTTTACACCAGTTCGGTTCGGTTATATTCATCGAATGGGTTCATACTAGTCTACGAACCCCATACACAAGTGGATTTTATAGGACATGGTGTCCTTAGCATTTTTGGGAAGTAGTTACAGGCTTAAAGGTTATAGTGGGTGTGCCTCTCTACACTACTTCGCTACTCTTGGCGTAAGATCGCCCAAAAACTAGGACATACAGAGATCTCTACACATAGTTCAAGGAAGCAATTAGAGCTCAGGACATGAAGAATTTCCTTCCACACTTCTTCACCTATGGTGTGAGATCGCCCAAAACTCACGACAAGATATTCTTCTACACTCTTCTCGACATGGATCAGTGTGAACATGTTTCATTTACTTTTACATTTACATTTGTGTACTTTACATAATTTCATATACATGCATCTTTTACATAGTATTTTTACACTTACATACATACATATTTGACTACTTGATCATTTTCTCCTTGTAGGTCCAGCCATATGATAAATAAGAAGTCAAATGGGGGCAACAACACAATGACAACGATAACATTCCATGATAGCACACATGCTTTACTAAGCAGGTACACTACACACTATAGAAGCTACACACATGTGTTTTGCCCTAGGTTCACTCTCATCACTTTTTCTTTGCGTATTTTTCATCTATAGTTTCCATGCTCCTCCATCTTTTTTTCATTCCATGCTTTTGTCTAGTCCTTCAACACGTTTCTACTACACTCTTCATGGACATCAGGTATGTATCTCTATCTACTTTATGTTACCGAGCTTTCCACTCACCAACATAAAGTGGGGAAAATGTAGTCACAAAATCATGCACTTTAGATATTTATTTATCTCGATCTCATACTACTATTTAGAAGGTTCTTGAGTGAATAAAGTACTAATTAACCCCCTGTCCTTTTTCCATATTGTTTTTTTCATAATTTATGACCTATTACACTCATATGCCCAACCATTTCCAAACATTCCATGTAATTTTAGCTTCGGTTGGGGTGCCCATTATAGTACTAGGGTGCCCATGGGTGCCCTAGTCCCACCTGGGGCACCCTAATCCTTCTAGCACTTTCCCACAATTTTTTGGGCCTATTATAGTCGTTTTCATCCTTATATTTCTTGTGGTTGGCCTTTTCGGGGTTAATTACAAAATTAGACTAAGAGAACCCTATACATATAAAGTTATGAGACCACAATGAGGGACCTAACATCACTCTCTACTATCACTTCATCTAGAGTTGCATCCATCTATTGCATTGGCATCCACATAACTCCATCACCAAGGCACAAGCTAGGACATCTACATCACACTTCATATGGAGAGGGATTCTATTTTATTCCATCCACACATTCTATTACATTTTCTACATTTATCTATTACTCATTATTTCACAAAGTGCACTACACAAGAGCACCTAGGGCACAACATGCACACACACACACACACCAAAACTACATCCGGGTCTAAAATGTAGTGCAACACTCAATTAGTAATCCCATTGTTACAATGAACTAAGGTCTGTCTAACCCATTCATTTGCATCTTTATTTTTTTAGGGTTTTGATTATTCCTTTTGGTCTTTTGTAAGTAATTTCTTCCTCTTGGAATATTTTGATCATTTGGCGCGAGACAAAAAAATTAATGCGATAAGCGTGAAGGATAATCGTCATCTTTGGAACCTATGAAGACCATGTCTGACCTTTTCCTAGACCAGGGTGCCTTTTATAAGCACTCGTGAGCACCCTAGTCCTCTCTCAGGTGCTCCAATCCAGCCACATCACCCAGATTTATCCTCTGCGGGACCCCGACATATTCGTTCCATCATTCTTATCATCATTACGACACACTCCAATAGGAATCATTTAGTTGTAGACACCTATATTCCGCTTTTGCAATCTTATTGCCAAACGCACACAAATCACTCTTATTCTTGCCAATTCCATTATAATTAGTGATTTTCACTAATTAACTAACGTTTCTTACCACTTTAGCCAATTAACATCACTTTTTTGATTGTGTAACCCCTTTCACATTCAGGATGCCACTTTATGGTGAATCGTAAGTCAAAATCCTCTTCAAAATAGACAATTAGTGATTATGAGCTAATTAAGCCTATTTTGCCCTTGTTTTGGTTAATATGCCCTAATATTGGCTCAAACCCCTCTTATGACCACTCAAAATCATCCCACTTTCCTCCACAATGTCTCATCAAGCTTCAAAAGTTTACCCTAGCTTCCTAGTTGACCCTAAGTGATTGATTAAGGCTCCCACATCTTAATCACTTGTTAATTCACTAATTGTGATTAGCAAAGCTTAATCATGATTATCAATTCTAATCTAATTTGGGGATTTTAGTCCCACATGCGCCAAAATACAATTTTTTCTCAAAGTGAAAACTATAAAATAAACTAAGTATTCACACTTAAACTTTACACCATGCTTTGATTTGCATCTCATATAATGAATATAATTTATAGCCAAGCTCAAACCTTGCCTAAAACCTTTAATGGGGTTAGTAGATGGATATTCAAAATGACCATGTAGTCATTTGGAGAGGCCATTTCACCTTGTTTGGAGTAGCAACCATAACCATTTGATTGCCCTCTTCGGTCTATGTAGGCCCATGTTAGGTAATTAAACATATTAGTAGGCATGTTTAGTTAGATTTTGAATTGTATTCATGTTAGTTAAGCATTCTTTTAAGCTTCTATCTTAATGTTACATTCCTAGACTTAGAGCCTTGACTAGAGATGGAAATGGTGTTAGCCTTCGTTAGTTATTCATGTAATTTTCTTTGTAGAGTTTAGGGTGCTTTCACCACTAAGTCATTTCCTCCTATCCCTTGCACATTAGGGTTTCTAATTTCATTAGCTATATTTACTTATCTCATTTACATATTATCTTAGTCCATTTATTTACTGCATTATATGTCCTCCTAGATTAGATTAACTATCCTTTACTACCTAGTTTAGTTAATTTTAGTGAATCAACATGGTATCTTGAGGTGAATGCAAACCACTTACAAGTTGTTCCATGATTTATGATGTTTGGTCCTATCCATTACCACTCCCACTCGAGGCTCTTGGGGCATCTACCTTTTCCCACTTACGATCAATTTATATCATTACAATATTGCATGTTTTCATTCTTCTATTCATATAATACATTATTGCATACTATTTATATTTCCTAACATGATAACAAGTCCTTCATGTGTAGCATTTTCCTTGCGTAACTCCTTCTAATCGTGGTTGTATGATTTACTTGTACTTTATTTATCATTGTTTACAAGTTGTGCCCTATGTTTTATTGTTACCTTGTTTGCACAAGGATTGATGATTTTGATTTTCTCATGACATCCTAAGTGGTGTCCCACGATGCAACCAGCTACTCGTTGTGTCCTTAATTGTTGTTTTCTTATATGATATTTCCTAGTTTTTATTTTTGTATGCTTTCTTGTTTGCCACCAAACCTTGCATGATAACATTTTCCAATTGTTTTGCTTGTGCCATGGTAACTACCATGTGTAATCCCCCTTCCCCTATAATATTTTTGTATCAAATGTGCACATCAGTCTAAGCCTTCCTCATTTGGGTTCCATTCACTTTTGTTCATCTCACGCACCCCAAACGAGTGGGGGAAAACATCGGGTGAAACTTTTCACACTCCCAAAATTATAGAAAGCAATTCCAAATCACATACATCATGATCATAACATAGATCGATTCTGAAATAGGGCTAAAAATATACTTGGCCAAAATTCATAGCTCAGACGAAGTTCCTGTAATGATAGGAATTTCTCGGGCACTAGTGTTCCAACTGGGCACTCTTGTCCCGGGGTAAGAATAGTTACATGAAAGTTTCAATAGTTACATAATTATAGTATTCTCTAATTTTATTAGTTATACAATGTAGTAAATTTTACACCCACCAAAGAGCAAGGGAATCCCATGCGCGTCGACCTATCACCCAAACAGGGCACTAGGCGATCACGCGAGGCACGCGCGCAGTGTGAGTCTATCTATCTTTATGTGAGTTTAGTGGGAAACATCATATATGATGGGAACATAAGGATAGTGAGTGGAAATGAGACATGCAAACATCATAGAGCTCAGAACGGCTTCTAGACCAATGCAGTCATTCCAGATAGAAAGATACTTTAATAGAATATAAGACTGAACCAAAATAGAAAGGGAAATGCACAAGGATTCATACTTATTTCATAAACATACATGAAACAGAACTATGAAGATATGAGGATGGACCAGAATCTTTAATGATCATATTCAAATAAGTTGGTAACCTCATTACATTCATTAGATCCATTACAGAACATCACAGTATGGCAGACCAAGTCATATATCATAACTAAATCTACATTCCTTAGCTCTTCAAAAAGAAAATTTACAATCCAAAGCCCCTTGATGCATCCTTCTCCTATATTTCATCTACCCAACCCAATATAACTCCTCATGGCATTTCTGCAGAGCTCCACTCTCTATTTTTCTCCCTCCTTTCTTCTACGAGCACTTGTATTTATAGGCCCCTTGAATCGTGAACTCACCTTTCTAAGGCCTTAGATCCATTGCCAAGTGTCTAGATGTGGTCCTCCATGGGAGCATGCTCCTCTAGGCCTGAGCTCTCCACTCCTTGCCATGATGGTCTTCTAGAAGCTTCCATCGCAGGGCATATTCCTTCCTAGGCAACCTTTTGTCAGTTGCACCTTATCTATTTATCATGCGTAGGTAGGTCACGTTTTCTCGTGTCTCTACCCGATACGCCAATATGGCTAAGTCCCGAGACCTTGTTTTGTCTACCATGTAACACGGTCCTTCTAAAACCCTCCTAGAACCCTGCCTTGTGTGCCTTCTTCTTGCGCGCCCATCCTTCAACCTAGGCCTTGCACGCCCATGCACCTTTTTGTATTTAGTCAATATTTCAGGGTCCAACATCACCCCACACTTTATCTGTTCTCTCCACGCAAGAACACTTCTTCAAAGAAAGAATCACATTAGACTTAATGTCTTGGGAAAAGAATAAGGGAATGAAGAATTGGGAAAGATGAAAGAATGGGGAAGTGTTTTTATTATTGCAACAAGATAGGAAAATCTCTTTGTAAGTCAACCTCTAACTTGTTCCTCGACATTTTGTGCTCTAGAGCTCTTACCTCCTCAAACCCAGTTCATTTCCTTGAGTGTTCAATGTTTCAACAATTCCTTCTAATTCCTTGCCCACGTCCTCAAGCGCATCCATCCTTCTTGTAATCTGTGGGTACAACTCCTTCATCCAGTTTTTAATTGAACCTCGTAAGGTTTTAATAGCTTCTGACTTCTTCTCGACCTCGGCTAGGATCCTCTCCCACTCGCTTTGTTTCCTTTGTTCTTCTCTTGGAATTCCTTGAGCTCTACCTCATGAGTGGCAACTAGAATACTTGCCACTTTATCTCTGTCTGTGTAACTATCATACACGGCCTCAGCAGTATGGGTAGTAATTTTCACATCAGCAAGCACCTTGCTATACTTGGAAATGATTGCTACAACCTTTAATTTGTCCTCCTTCTCCAAGTGCACTTCTACTTCTTCCACGGATTCTAAAGCCAGAGGTTGCCTTTCCATGGTGAGGATGTGTGTTAAGTCTTCAAGGCACTCAAGGGAAGATCCATACTTTTACGTGGGTAATGTCAGTCATGATGCTTCAAAACAATGGCATCTGTGATGGATTCTACCTTCTTGTATACCCCGTGCACCCTTTCCTTTTCTTCCCTTAGTTCACGCTTTAGCTGCACATTGATTAGTTCCTCCTGCTTCAAGTTCTTGGTCCTCTCTTCTAGCTCTTCTTCCCTCTTTTCTAGCTCTACCTCTAGAAATTTTACCCTGTCATTCCTTCCAAATAACCTAGCTTCTAGTTCAATCGAGACCTTATTCAACGCATTGCAGACTTGTTCATCCAAAAGTTGTTGAGCGCTCACCAAGGGGTTGTCTCCTTTTGATTCAGGCACTTTCATTATTGCTCCTTGGCTTATTTCAAATTTTGGCTCATCGACGTGGGACTCAATTTCCCAAGAGAGCATCTTCCTTGTCTCGAGGGTATGCACCTTCTTCATCAAATGACTTCATTGCCAAGAGTTGATCTGTTGGGACTGTGCTTTGGAAGCATGTGCACACAACACCTTGTTGTGATCATCAATGTAGTCCATTCTTGGTATTTTGATCTCCATGTAATTTCCACCTATGCATGTGCCCTTAGGAGCGTTCTTCGTTAGAAAGGGGCCTCCCGCATTCCCTTGGTCTTTTCCTACGCTTCCTTCCTTATCTTCATTCATCACTATTTCAGTGTTGCGCTCCAACTCTTGTTCTACCAAGGCTTCAATAATTTTCGTTGCTTCTCTTTCGCCACCTTGTTTATCTACTCCTGCGTGAGGTTTGGAGTCCTCTGACTCTTTGTGCTAACCTCTTCACCTCTTCCATGTCCTAGGCCCTCCTCCTCCTGGCTGCCCTTCCTTCACATAAAGCGATAGTCATTCTTCTCCTTTGCGCCTTCTTCTCCCGAATCATACATGTTGAAAACAAGTGGTTCTGGTCCCCTTCAGGTTCATCTTCTTCATCGTCATCCCTCTCACCCATGTATTTCTCCAAGCTCTTTGTTTCCTCCGAATCAGCTTCCTCCATCACCTTCTATTTCTTCCTAACTGGGGATTCCAATATAGGAGATTTTGTTTTCTCTTCTTCCTCCTCCGGTGATTTCTCCTCTACGATAAGCTTTTCTTGTTCTGGCGCCTCCTCTTTGACTGGAGACCTCTTCCTACGTGTGTAAGTACTTGTTCTAGTGCTTGTTCCCAAGGCACCCACCGCTTGAGTATCTTGGACACTTGGTGCCTTTTTCTTTATCTCTTTTGTCTCCCTTTTCTTGGGCATGCTCTTCCTTCTACCTGTTAGGTCCTCAGGTATAGCTATCTCGTTCTCAAGATAAGTGCCCTTCTCAAACTTGGGCCTTATGCGAAGGTATAAACATGCCACGGACCTCCCTACAATAGGCAGAGTCAGAGGTTTTATCATCTGAACTTCATGTGATACGTATTTTTCCATGTATGCATGCTTGTTGGGTAGACCAACATCCTGCGCATCTCCCTGTGGTCTCGATCCATACTTCCAAGGTCAAACTTTAGTTTCTTGGATTCCTTAAATCTATTTACCCCCACTTGGAAGTACTGAGTGGTGAAGGAAAATGGAAGTTTACACCAAGGGCTCATGTTTTCATCAACCAACCTAAATATGTCGATGCAGAAGTGTTGGTATACTACGAATTCAGATTCTCCTTTTGTGAGCTTTGGCAGTTGTTCTGGGATCCTCCATTCTACCTCAAACGTATTCCTTAAGCGCATACCATTTCTCAAGATGTGCCTTATGAATGGCCATCATGCTATCGCAAGTGTATTTTTCAAATCTTTTTGTGGGTGAGGGTTCTTCCTCTAGGTACTCCCATACAACTTATCCACGCATCCGCACTCCGATCTCTAAAAATATAATAGTTAAGAGGACATTACCGAAAAGTATCTTGTTAACCTCCTACGTGTTGTTGATGATCTCATTCATGATGTACGTGGACAAGTTGTAAATGGCACCCTCTGATATCCTTCTGCAAACATTGAGCCATGATTTGTTCACTTGCGTCCACCTCTCTTGGTCATTAAGTTTGGTTACTAGGTGCGCGCCATTCTCATCACCGGTCTTGGATATCCGTAATATCAAAGTACCTTGACCCCTTCTTGTATGCATATGCAGCGACGGTTTCTTTGATGGCTTCTTTGTCACATAGGTCATCCTCTATACTTTCTCCTTCACATATGAGACATGTGAATCTTGAAATCAGCTGAGGGGTTATGCGCATCTTACATCTTGCGAAGTGAAAGTGATCTTCATGTACACATGACATCAGCCATTGATAGAGGTGCTTAGGCTTCCCAAAGTAGGGCAACTCATAGTTTTAATAATCCCACCTTCTCCAACTTCACTTTTACTTCATCGCTATAAATGGGTAACCCTTTTGGTGTCCTTTTATTTTTCGGGTGCACTAACTCCAGCGCCATCTCTTTTTCAGTCGCATTTGTGCGATGGTTATAATCGCTTACTATCATGTTTCTTAAATGGGACTCCCACTCCTTTCCCAAAAAACCCCATCTGGGTACTGCATTTCTACATACCATTCTTCATTGGTACTTGTGGTAGTTTCTTGTTGTTTTCCTTTCCCTTGCCTTTGCCCTTCTTAGGTGTTACAACTGGTTTCTTGGGTGTCATTGTGTAGGTTATCTTTGCACTTCAACTTCTCTTGCTTTGCTTCTCTACCCTTTCCAAGTTTAGATCTCAAACTTGTGAAGAAACTCCTTTTCAACCTATGCCCTAGCTGTCAAACCCTTGCTAGAATATCCCCTTCACAAGACGGTGCTTCTCCACAACTCTCTCTATGCCCATGAACTACTTCCCTCCTGGTTTGCAGATCCAAACTAGTCACTCACAGCTTAAATTTCTCCATTTTTTCTTCACACGGATCAACTCTAGAAACCCTAGTTCACAAAAGCTCTTCCTTCTTTGTATTCATAATGTAAATAATGAAGTGTCCAACCTTCTATTTATAGTTTTTCCTACTTTTAAACATTAAATACTACATTACCTACCACTTTACTCCAACACTTCATGTGAATTTTTCAACAAAATCCAATTATAGCACCTTAACTCATGTGCCCAACCTTGTACGAATAGTTTCCCAACCTTCTGACATGCAACCAATCCATCTTGACAAGAGACTCTTGCACACGCGTCACCAGCACCGAAGGTACTTCCATCATGATTTTTTCTCTCGCCTACCTCGTGTTGCTTTTACGCTTCTTCCTCTCTTGTACATGGATCCACAATGTAGCCTTACCCTGACACCAACCATCCTTTTTCACCTTTCCTCTCATGCACTTCCTTTCCCAAGGCCATCCAACCGGGCTTTCCAACGCAATCCTTCCTGGTGCTTCACACTTTGCAATTTCTTCCACCTTACTCCACCCCACACTAAAATGATGTGCGGTCCTCTACATAGTTATAACCTTCAAAAATAATGAGATTACTTGGTGCCTAAGGCATAACACAAAACAACAATGAGAAAGGGAAACACAAGAAAAGAAAATGCATTAAAGGAAATCCTAATCTAACTGGCAATACTACCTTATTACAAATACCAAGAAGACTTATTTATAGTAGGGCTTCAACCTACTCCCATTGAAATGTCTTGGCAATCTCATCCCATCCAACGCTTGTAACTAGCATGTGCCTGAATCAAGGATGTATGAGATGATGTAGGGACCCAACCAATGGACTTTTAACTTCCCAGATGGCACAAAACTTGGAATCATATAGTAGCACCATCTAGCCCAACCTCAAACTTTTTGTTCTTAATGTGACGATCATGCCATGCCTTTTGTTTTGCTTTTTTAGTCTTTTGGCTCCACCTAATGAGTGATCATCTTTCGTCCAATTGTATTAACTTTTCAATTCTTTCCTCCAGCACTTGTTCATTAGCCAATCCTCCTGCGCACACTATACACAAAGAAGGTAACATGAATTCAACTGGTAGGACAGCCTCCACACCAAACACCAATTGAAATGGTGTGGCCTTATTCAACATCTTGTAGGTTGTCCTATATTCCCAAAGAACAACTGATACTTTGTCATCCCAATCCTGTCTACCAACATCACAGATCTTAGTCAATGTGTGACTAAGTATTTTGTTAAATGCCTCAACAATTCCATTTGCTTGAGAATGATAGGGAGTAGTTTTGTAATGGGCCACCATGAAATCTGATAATGAAATCCTCGATGTTTCATTGAGGAAGTACGTACCTCTATCACTTGTCAAACTCAATGGGCACCCATACATGTTGATTATGTTTTCCCATAAAAATCTAGCAACAGTAGCTGCATTATATAATCCTTTATAGGCATTGCCTCTTCCCACATTGTCAAATAATCATTGCAAGTGAGGATATACCGCGAACCAGTCCTCCGTGTCACTGGTGAGATTGGTCTGACAAATTCGATAGCCCACTTCTCAAATGGTTTCACGTTGGCTATTGGTCACAAGGGCATTTCATCCTTTTTCTAGGTTTTCAAAGGTGCTGGAAATGGTCACATGCCTTGTAAAAGTCAATGCAATCTTGATAAATGGTCTCCCACCAAATCCTTATGAGTAGAATCTTCCACATGGTTGTATTTCCCGCATAGTGTCCTCCTGTAATCCCACCATGCACCTCTTCCATAATTGTAATGCGCTCATGTTCTAGTACACAATGATGTAGAACCTCATCATGACCCATTTTGTACAGATCTCCACTAATTAGCATGTAGGGCATGGTGCATATGGCCAACTTCTTCCTCTCCAAGGCCTTCATTCCATCTGGTGCCACACCTATTTTAAGGAATACCGCAATGTCCTCCAAATCTGAGGGCATGCGCTGCAACCTAAATAGTTGTGCATCTGGCATAGTCTCTTCAATGCTCTCTCGTGTCCTCTCCTAAATCAATCCTAGACAAATGATCAGGTCTAGAATTACTTTTACCTAGTTTGACAACTATTGTGAACTCAAATTCTTGGAATAATAGTACCCACCAACATATGTGCCCTTGTAGAACAGGCTTGTTCACTAAGTATTTCAATGCCATATGGTCAGTGTAAAATATAAAAGGGGTTGCCAACAGAATACTGTCTAAACTTGTGAAGTGCGTAGATCATTGACAATGCCTCGCACTCACTCATAGTGTAATTCTACTTTTTGGTGTCAATTTCCTGCTTGCAAAGCACAAAGGATGATCAACAATCCCTTCACTAGGTTGTGCAAGTACTGCTCCAATGGCGGTTCCTGAGGCATCCACATGAACATGGAAAGGCTTATCCCAAGAAGGGAAACATAGGATGGGCGCGGTGACAAGCCTATCCTTTAAAGTGTTGAATGCCTTCTACTTGCCTCTCCCCAATGAAAGGCACTTTTATGTCTAAGTAACTCTTCTAAAGGCACGGTGATCTTGGCATATCCCTTGATGAACTTTCTGTAGTACCCCGTATGCCCAAGAAATCCACGCACTGCACTTTGACTAGTAGGCTCCCTCAATCCCACAATTACTACAACTTTTGTGGGATCTACTAGTAGGCCCTCCTTACATATGATGTGCCCCAATAATGTTCCAAACGGGGTAGCAAAGACACATTTCTTAATGTTGAGGGATATCCTCAACTGCCGACACCTTTCAAACATCAACCTTAAGTTGTCACAATGGTCCTTCACTAACCCATATATTGTCCAATCATCCAAGTAGACTTGAAGGAATTTATGGATGAAGTCCTGGAAAGCTTGTACCACAATGCGTAAGAACACAACAGTACATTCTTCAACCCAAAAGGCATGATCAGTATAGGAAAAAACTTCCCCACTCAGTGGCGAAAGTCATCTTCCTCTGGTCCTCCTTTGTGATCCTTACCTAGTGATAGCCCGAGAATCCATCTGTGAAAGAATAGACCTCACACCCTGCCACTCCCTCTAAGATTTCTTCAGTGAATGGGGTTGGGAAAGGATCAATGATACACACTACATTCAGTCCCTGTAATCAACATAGATCCTTATCCTTCCATCCTTCTTGATGTTAATTACCATTGGACTTATCCACTCTGACTCTTCAATAACTTCAATAATGCCCGACACTATCATCTTATCTATTTCTTCCTTGACCTTCACACGTAGGTTAGGATTCATTTGGTATGGTCTCTTCCGACTGGCACGCACCCTCCTTCAACTTAATTCTCATTTCCCCAAGGAATGGTGAACGCCTTTGAGTTCATGATACCCATGCAAGAATAAATCCTCAAACTCACGTAAAAGATCAATGATCTTGAGACTTCCTTCTCCGACCAATAGTCTCTGATGATAGCCTCTTTAGGCTCTTCTTTTGAGCCGATGTTAACCTTCTTTGTCTTTAAAGGCTCATGATAGGTGCGTGCTCATTCATCAACATTGTCTAACACCTCACGCGTCCCTACAGAATGGTCAACATCCAAGTTTTCCATTTCTTCCCCATCAATAACATACACCATCTTCCCTTTTTATTTTTCCATACATGCACGCTCAAACTGTATTTCTTCTATTTCTTCTTCCTCAAAGCACGCCTCCAAGCCAGGTTCACCTAACAAGTCCAGTAGCCTATCTTTTGCCATTGCACTATCCCCAATGGTAAGGTGCTTGATATCCTACAATGCCTTATCCACAAAGGGTTTTGTACTCCAATACTCGAATGTTTGAATGAGATCAACCGCTAACTCTTGCCAATTCCTTGTCTGGTGGCGTGTCTCAACGTGAATGTACCATGTGTGCACACAACCTTGCAATGTAGAATATAGTTTGTGTACCCATAGGGATGGTGGTAAAGCCTCCGTGCCTTCTCTCCAGACCCTCTCACAATCCTGGATATGGAAAGAGGCGGGTTCCTTACCATGATAATCTTTGATGGCGGTGGGCACATTGCTTCTAGAGAATCGGATACAGAGAGGGAAATTCTCACCTCGCACCATTCCAAGAGGTTCTCTGATGTGTAGCCCACCACCGTGCCATTGTGCCGAAAGCAGACATAACTTAACATCCCTCTTCGTTCATTCTCCTCCTTCCACTGAGCTTCCATCTCCTGCAAAAATATCTCAGGGAAGGCTCCTCCTAAATACTTAGGTAGCTTCTTTCCTCCTAGCGCCAACTCAGTATGCTCCTTTGTCACCAATCCTCTCAAATGTCATCTCGATCAACTCATAGGTTCCATGTGCCCAATTATCACATGCTATACTGGTGGTGTCACTTAGGGATTGAGCATCCTCAAACCGGATAACTCCTCTATGGGATGAATTATCTCTGGATCCTTGATTGAGTGCACATATATTCTATCCAGGACCTCTTCTCCCAGGGGTTCAGTATAGGGTGTTGATTTTCCATCATCCAGGGGTATGATGACACGTTCCTCCTCATTCTCAAATATTATGTATCCCTTGTTGAATCGAAGATCCGCATTATTCTTATAGCACCATGGGTGCCCAAGTAATGTTGGGAAATTGTCTACCTCGGTGAGTGCCAAGACTTCAAGTCCCCAATAAACTTAGCTCCCTGAATGGTGATGGTTACATCCTTTAAGACACCAATGGGAATTTCCTTCATTTTGTTCGCCATATATAGCACATTTGAAGATGGTTGTAATGCAAGTCTTCCCATTTGATGCCATGCATCCAAGGTGAGAACATTGACCTTCGCACATGTGTCAATGAGGATATTACTAAGGAGCCATCCATCCACGATTGCATCTAATGTGATTTCCTTATCATAGTCAAGGATATGAGGGGGAAGGTTTGCATGCAAGACCTACCTCTCACGCTCTTCTCCGCATGCATGGTACCTTCTCTCTTAACAATGCTCCTATCAAGGGAATAATATTCTCTTGCCTTAGCATTTTACATACTTCCTTGACCTCATCCAAGTCATCCTTTGGCACCTCGACCTTCCTTCTTTGCTCCTCCCTCCTGGACTCGCTCTCCTTTAGATTTTGGATTTCTCCTTGTAAACTCCTAATGACGTCCATGGTTTCTTGATATAACTCCTTTTGATGTGCAGGATCTCGCTACTTCCCATGTACCACTTCTTCCCTTGCAACCAGTTCTTCTACCTTGGCATTTCCTTTACACGCGCGCCTTTGCTCTTGTTTTTACCATAATAGGTTCCAAGCTTGCATCACATTTCATCCATGGCATCCATTGTGTATCATTCTTCTTAATGCTTACCATTACAACGCCCTTGTCTTCCGGTCCTACTTGATTCATGTGCTCATAGAGTTCCGGACACTCTTCATACTTGTTCTTCTTTTCACACCATGAGCATTGCACATAAAGTCCTGGACACTCGCTTATAATGGTGCAGTAGATCCACAATTAAAACAGGTTCCACATGGGAACTCACTTCTTCCTCTATGGTTACCATGACCATAGAATCATTTGCAAAATCCCCTTCCATGCGTGCCTCCATTTGCGCACTCCTCATAATGGCAATCATCACCCTTAGAACCACTTGCAAGGCTAGTTTGGTGCACACCAAGATCAATGGCCTCATAGATCTGGTCAATAAGCCTACAATCCTTAGTATCATGGGTTTTAAAGGTGTATATATTATAGTAGCAAGACACATTTTTCCACATCAAGCACTGCAACAAGGGAAATCTACTTGCATCATGGTCCCCATGAAAATCTCACAATCTACTGCTACGGTGTACTGTCCTCCGGGAAACTATCCTTGACATGCCCTTCTACTTCATAATTTGTACACCATATACCACTATGAGTCTCATGGGTTGAGTTCATAGATAAATTCTCAAGTTGCTTAGCCATAGCAACGATTTGAGCTTCCAGAACGGGCTAACACTAGTATCAACACTTACAACAACTTTAGCGCGTAAAGCAGCTTCTAATGCCTCGCACGGGTCTATGAAAGTCTTATGAGATAAATCTCTTCTAAAAGGTGTTATCAACCCTCCAAAAACCATTGAGCATGTTGTGAAGGGTGAATGTCATATGACAATTTTGACAGGAGGGTTTTGAACCGTGCATCATACTCCCACACACTCTCTGCCATTCCTATTGAATCTCATTCGTAGGCACCGATGCTCTTCTGTTCAAACTAAGAAATGTGAAATTCTACCAAGAAGGCATTTTTAAAGCAGTATAATCCACCACCATCTAATGAGGGTCATATTTCCTATACCAACTACGCATGTGCCCTTGCAACATCATTGCAAACTAGCTTGCCTTCCGCTCTGGGCTAGTGATCCCTTTTGCGTGCCATAGTAGCTCACACTTGTGAACATGCTCTGTAGCATCTTCAATACCTATGTAATCTGGAAAATGTAAAGACATCTCAAAGAATACTTGAGGAGGTGGTTGGGGCCCTTGTCCTCTTGAGCCAGAGCCTTGGTTTCCCTCGGTGTTCCCTCCATCGCTGGATTCACTCACGGATCCACTAGGTCCTGTTCCTCTTGATCCACTAGATCCACCGGATCCACCAAGTCCTGTTGTGGTCATGCCAAGGGTCCCCAAAGTTCCATTGAACTATGCACTCGATAGTCTGTGATAATGTCCCACTACCAATAGTGTACCCTGCGCCACTCCTAGACGTGAGACCGAAGGCTTGTGTATCTACACTCTGCCTGAAAATTCCTCCTAACACTGGAATGGTATGTGCAGCCATAGAAGTCCCAAACAATAAATTATATCTCCTGGGTGTAGATCGGTCACTTCCACCGATACCAGCTGGGTTAACAATATTCTTCCCTTGATTTGGAAAACCAAGCGCCAGGGTTTGGTCACTAGGTGGGTTCAAATGCGCGCTAATGACTCTTCTCTCTCCGCATGATGAACTCTCATCAGAAGCCAAAGGGGTCTCTCTTACACACTTGCCAAGATGGGGTAACACAGATCGCTCTCAGTGTTCCACGTCTTGTGCGTGAACCTCAAATCCTTCCTGTAATGTCTACCTCCATATATCCATCACACCTATAACCTCACATTATCTAGCAATATCCCTTTCATGCACTTCACTATACTTGAGTCATCTCTCCTCCCTTTCTTTCTCAGTCACAATATCTTTCATATTCCTCCACCCTAGCTTCCTCGCACAACGCCTTCGAATGGTTTAGCTGGCCATCGAAATGCCTCTAAACTCAAAGTAACAACCAAGATCTTCATTTCCAAAGGGATATCACGTAGAAATGATCCTTTGGCAAACTCAAACTCTTCTTGGGTCCATGTGCATGATCTATAATAATAGCTTGATCTAGACACATATGTTGAGAGCCATTCATACAACTCTACTGGGAAGCAATAGAAAAATGTTTCATACAAATCACGGTAGAGTTTCTCTTCTACCCATCTACATGCATCAAACTTAGGTCTAATGCTAGAATCTCCGAGAAAATTCATCATATGTGCTTTTAAACCATGTTTCAACACTTTCAAAGGTTAAACGCTCTCGTCATCACTCATTGCACGTATCATGAGGTATGTCATTTCCCACTACTACTTTGAAAAGAGGTCTAATGTCAATCTCGACTTTTCCTTTGAGGGAATTTTTTTTGAATTTTCCTGCCATGATTAAGTCATCTTCGATTTCTATGGCCAAAGATTGAGCAAGTTCCAAAGTAGCCACCCTGGCCCTTCTTAGCTGATAGCACACTTCTGGTTGTTGTGTGTTAATAAAGAAACATTTTTGTCCATCAAGGTTGGGACGAATCCTAGTGGGAACTTTATTTACCATCTTGTTGAATTTGGCCACAAAATTCCTCATGGGTTCTATAGGCTCTTTCTTTTCCTGAGATAGTTGGGCAAGAAGAGCATGTTCATCTTCCGCTATTTTGAATCGATTTTCAAACTTAGTTTTCATATCATCCCAACTTGTAATACATCCATTGGGTAGATGATGAAACCAATCTACAATAATATCATGCAATGTCTCGATGAAGAGACGAATAGCAACATCTTCGTATTCTACTAAAAAACAGCACATGCAACGAAGAAGAAGGCATAAATATGATCATCTCGTGACGCTTCCCATCTCCATCGAACTTGGGAAGAATCTTTCTTGATCCTCATAGGAGTTCATGTCGATAAAGCAGTGTAAGGCCAATGGGCCTATGGCATTTCCCATGGTACATTGGCTGCCATTGGAGAAAAGGTGGTATGCGAAGGTAAAACAATGTGAGCAAGGACAAGTGCTTGACTGGTAGTGATTCCTTCCTTGCTTGCTCTTTTAGGACTTGATGCAAGGCTTGCAGATCTATGAGGTGTGTTCTTCTTGGGAGGAGATAACTTGAAACCAAATTTTCCTTGAAAGTCAAAAGTGGGGTCAGATCGACCTTTAGCTTTTTCTCCTCACGTAAACCTCTTTCCTTCCAATTTGGAATATTTATGGTGAAGAGATCACTAGCGTGTTTCCGACCAGCTCTAGCCTTTTCTCTTTGCTCTCTTTCTTGAGCTATTTGCGCCTGAATAACTCTAACAACTCTCACGGCTTTCTCTTCTTCGTTATCTAGTACTGATGCGGCGAGATGAAAATGATGGTTACTTGTGCGCTTTTCCCAAATAGCTTGCCTCAAATCTGATGATATGTCTTCTTGAGTATCTACAAAAACAAGATTTGGTTGCAAGATAGGTGGGTTACCTATAATAGTCATACAACTTATTACCTAGGTGGAAGAGGACCACGTCGGTGAACAACTATCAACACGTGCCCAAGAGGTCTTCTGGCCACAAGTGTGGGTGCTCTTCTTCTAAGGTCTTCGATGTAGATTTCTCTGTCAATGGCTCTATCAATGTACCACAAATTGCTCCAAGCTTTCACGGTTTTCCCAAGCTACTATTCAAGGTTGGCAGCAATGTCTCCTTGAAATCTTCTTTTATTGAAAACCAAAATTGTATTTACATCTGTACATTCAAAATTGTATGTGGGGGGTGTTTTGGAACATCAATGGAAGAAAAGTGAATGAAGGAAATGGAATAGAAAGAAGGAAAGGAGTGGAATGGAATGAACTGAAAGAACATGCAAGAGTTAGGTAAAAACAGAGCCTAATATTGCATGAAGAGGAAAGATGAATAACCAACACAAATAAAACGGAGTTTGAGTTAGCCAAACAAGAACATGCAAAAGGGAACACACATGAGCAAGTAGATAGTCAGAGCTTGATCACTGTGAACTAGAACAACTGATTACTAATGTTGACAATAAGATCAAAGATAATATTTGCATGCAAGATTCAAACACCTAACATCTAATGAACATAAGAACACCAAATGTTACAAGAGACAATGAATGAGACACAAAGTTCTTATTCTATTAACTCCAAAATGTTTTTCACAAAGAACACAAAGTTTCTTCTTGAAACAAAGCTTGCACAAAAGTATTCTCTTCTCCTCTCTCAAAGTCACCCTTACAAATGAGCCCCTCACTTCCTTTTATAACCCAAAAGTTGGTTACAAAGTAGTTAGGGTTTTAAATGCACATTAAATAGGGCACTTAAGTGACTTTGACTTTTTCAACCAACTTTTAAAAAGTGACTAAAAATAGAAACCACTTAAGTTAAAAGGTCATTTAAGGAAAAATACATAAATAAAAGAAATGGGTACATGTGGACCCCACTTAAATGACTTGTATGCACACGTAGACATCCTAGTCAACAATGTGCCACCTAGATCAAGACACCTAGGATCAGTGCCTTATCCATTGGGCCAAGAGTCCGCCTATCCCGATCGTACGGGAATGAACTCATTGACTGTGCTCTGCAATCCTCCAAATGACAAGAGTGCTGAGCTTGAAACTTGAGCAATTCATCCACCCGCTCTGTCGAGCAATATCCCGGTGTGAGAAAATTTGTCTTCATTCGTATTCACATTCACAATTCTCCACATGCTCCGAGTACCTTTCCATGGTGAATTATTCATTTGTCACGAGACCGTAGTCGTTACGCCACCTTGGTTTATCAGAATCCAACTTCTGGTCTTTCGCCATTGAGAAGATCTCCAAGAGCCAAAATTGCAATTCACTGCCTGGAGTTATGTCCTTTGTCTTTGTCACCATCCCAAAGTGTTGATCTCTCGAGCAGAATTCGTGAGACTTCAGAGTCTTGGAAATCCATCTCCTTTGCCCCATTGTGAACGAGTGGTGTTGAAAAATCATCGAAGTGATTTATGAATTCGTTGACACACACCTTAGCGTAGTATTTGGTCTTTTTTGGAGTGATGGATTCTAACATTTACGCAATCGCTTCCAAGTTTATCACTATTGGCTTGATGACCCTCTTTCAATTCTTCAGGGTATCATGTAGCCAGGTGGGAACCTCTCCAAGTACCTCATTGTACATGGTTCTCGTGTTCGTTGGGAATTGATCTTCATCACGCTAAAGGGGATCACCTTCGGGTGTTGCTGAAATTGGATCTTCTTGTTGTGAGAAAGATGTTGTCGCCATTTTCTCCATTTGTGGTGATTCTTCAAATGTAGGGGGAAAGAACCGGATCATCAACTTTTGGTTGAGAAGTTGTGACTACTTCCACAAGTTGGGCTGGTATATTTTGAGGTACTTCATCAACGAGTTCCACCTCTAGAAATTGTGTGATATAGATTACAGGTGCTTGCGCATGAACCAATGCTTTGAATTATAGTGTTGTGTTGTTGATTAGGCCTGAAGAATTAGGGCAATCATGCAAAGACGAATGATGACTGGAATGAGAAATTCTCGAGATGTGCTCCTTCTTCACTTAGGTGTTTAGATGACTCAACTCACGAATGAGCCCTCAATCGTATCGCTCCTAGCTTGATTGTGAGCTCATGCATTTTCAACTTGAATTCGAACTCCCATGGCGATCCATGCCCTTCGTGTCATCTTACCTTCTTTCCAGAACCGAACTCCCTGAGTTCTTCTCTGGCTCAACTCACTTGAATACCGAGCTTAACCCAACATTTTTGAAAAGAATGGTTTTACCACAATGCTCACGGTTCTTCCTTATTATATAACACTTGTAGTAAGAATGTTTTGGCTTTGCCATAATAAGCACAATTGTACCTTCCAAACGATGAGAAAATACCTTTACCGATAAAGACCTAATGCTGCCATGATTATGACCCGTTGAAGATGCTCATATAATTGCAAAGCAAATTGTGCTTCATGAATATTCTGATATGAAATAGATCCACCTCTATGAGATTCTCTTCCATGAGTTACATCGTAAAACAAGTAAGGTCTCAATAGAGAATCTTTGTAATAAACTTCATCAGGTCTCCTGGTAACACTCTCACTCACTCACTTAATCATTTTGATAAAAATATCTTGAAGGAAAATCCTGAATTTGAGGATGCATTCGATACTGAACAGATAACAACATAGTTGGACAACCTGCTTGTTGAAGCACTCAAAAAGGCTTCTTATACTAAATAACATGCCTCAATCCTTGCTAATTACTTTGCGGCCATTCATGATCCCACAAAGAACACTGCATTTGCAATGCAATGAAAAACTAGGGATCAACTTACTGGTAGCTTTTTCTTTGGCTTGGTTCTTCCTGAAGAGTTTGTACTCGACGTGCTCTTGGAAATCGTAAAAGAGCAAGGGGGTTTGGTAACACCATCTCTTTCACACACCCGATTACTGGCTTTTTGGGAGGGCAAATAAGACCATAGTACACCCTGATATCCTCACTTTCTCATTTGTAAACTTCACTTCTCAATTTTCCTTCAAAATTCTAAGCTCAAGATGATTTTCAAATATTTCCCATGGAAGCGATTTCCAAAATGAAGAAGAAACTCAACTAGAACTTTATCTCGGCGATGCTTCAACTACAAGAATGCATTTTTAAAACAACTATCACTTCCTAGGCGTGGCTTTTCCTCCTTCACCCTCCAAGATGTGGATCTGTTTCTATTTTCTTTTTTTCTTTGCTTAAAAACTTCTTCTTTCGGACTCAATGCATGGTCTTTACCCTCTCAACTGGCAGGGGAGCTAGTTTTCACTCACATGGTCTTTTAGACAAAAATAAAAGATTTTTTTGTCTTATCCAATCCTCAAAATTCGTTGAAACCCTTTTCTTCCCCTTCAAATGCTGCTGCATATATAGCCAATTACTTCCTCACGGCACTTTCCTAGAGAATTTCAGTTCTACGCTTCACCGATACTCGCCCGTAAAATGATTTTGATTTTGAGATCCACACCCACCCTCGCAACATCGTCAGGCGATAGACCTTCATTTCACCATCAATGAATCCACGATAACACACCGTAGCAATTCATCTCATGCAAAGATTTGATGGAGCGCAAACAAGCATTCGTGGTTTAGGGAAAAGTTTAGGAAGCATACGGAAATAAAGCAAAGTGCGATCCATACTCAAGAACATCATCGATTGATCCTGTGCGCAATACTCACAATACTTTTTGCATTATTATAGGATTGCCTGTAGCTTTCAGAGCAAGTTTCTTAAGCAAAGGCACCATAATAGTGCTGATATTGAACAAGATGAATAACATTCAACATTCCCCGACTGTGTGTGTCCTTCCTCCCCTCGTGGACCTTGCACCAAAGTGAAGGGCCAGGGTTCCTTCCGCTTAGCGAAGACCCAACTCCATTTTACTGTGTGTATGCATAAAGCAGCCCACCGAATTGCAAATAGTCAGTGGGACCATCAAAACTCCTATGAAGATGAAGATGGTCGATAAAATTTGGTGTGAAACATTCAGCATTGCTGAGGCTGCTCCTCATTATTTGGAAAGTGCTCCCTGGATTTAAAATTGCTTTCTGCATTCTCATCCTTTGCATGCATGGAAAGCTTCTCTCTTTCTTCTTCTCTTGTCTTCAGATGCGTTCGTGGATTTTTTATCTTTCTTGTGCTTTTTTTTCCTTTTCTCTGCGTGGTGGAAAGTTTCATTCTCTTTCTATCCTTGTTTTATTTTAAAAATTGTTTTTAACTTTTGGTTATGCGTGGAAAACCTTTCTTTCTTTCTTTTTTCTTAATCTTATTGCTTCTGGGAATTTCATTTTGGAGCTTTTTTTCAAATGTTTTTTTTAAAAAAAAGAAATTTTCTTTTTTTTTGGCAAAAATGGCTTGTGCATTTTTTTTTTTTATTTTTCTCTTTCTAATGCGTGGGTGAAAAGAAATTTATTTTTTTAAAACTTTTCCTTTCTTTCTCTGCAATTTGCTGATTTTTCTTCTCCCTCGTGTGTTTTCCTTTCCTTCCAATTGTGGAGATTTCTCCCATTTTTTGTTTTTATTTTCTTCTTATGCAATGCGTGGAGCTGTTGGAAACAAAACCAAAACTTTCTTCTATTTCTTCTTCACAATGGCGTGAGTTTCTCTTGAATAATGCCAACAAAATATTATGTCTTCTTGAAAGAAAAAGAAGCTTCTGACTTTTTCCAACGGGTTTGATGGAGGAAGTTACGAGGATTAATTCAACTTCCTCTCTTCCCGGGTAGTGGCTTAAGTGCCAGGGGGAAATGGGAAAAGTAACGGGCAATTGCCAACGGGAATGGCAAAATGGGTTGGCAATCCCCGTCCAATTTCCCCATGTGGGAAATTGGGGAATTTTATGCCCGTTTTCCAATCCATGATTTGGCAATTGGCAGAGGAAAACCCACGTGCGGGAAATTTGAAGGAAATTGCCAGAAAGTGGAAATCCGGGTTCGGGAAGCCAACCCGGCAGTTGGAAACAAAAGCTTACTTCCCCGGCACTAAAACTTGTCGAATGAACTTTAATTTATATTTATTTAATTAAATACTCCTTAAGTGATTTTTTAAAAATTAATTTAATCAAACAAGGAGCAATTAATTAATTAAATATTAATTAATTATTTTAATGTATTTTAACGCGTTTTAAAGCTTGGCGGGAAGAGTTCTCGCCCGAAAATCACGAAACGAAGACCGAAACGATCACAAAAATAAGACGATCGCAAAGAGTCCAATGAACCACGCAAAGTAACACTTTTCAAAATTTTCTAATTTTTATTTTTAATTATTTTTTAACAATTT
Source organism: Taxus wallichiana var. yunnanensis (assembly GCA_018340775.1). NCBI lineage: Eukaryota > Viridiplantae > Streptophyta > Pinopsida > Cupressales > Taxaceae > Taxus > Taxus wallichiana. Next base: position 186,802,022 of record CM031236.1, on the reverse strand, counting down.
TGCGAAGTCAAAATTGGCTGATAACAGCTGGCTCTGATTGGGGACAAGGACTTCATGGACGCAGCAACGGACCCAGACCAAAATAGTCATGAACATGATCACAGAAAGATGGGGCACAAAAATGGGGCGACACAAGAGAGGAGACCGAAAAACAGGGAAACAAACAAACCAAAATCCTAATTACCTATGTACATACGGGGAACAACCCGTTTTCAATTCTGGTAATATTTGAGATACTGCCCACTGTAGGGCAAAGGCAAATGAGTTCCATCAGGATATGCCAAGTAGTAGGTACTATCTCCACAGAAGTGTCTTATTTTGAATGGTCCCAGCCACAGTGAGTCAAACTTCCCATGCTTTCCCTTCGGCTCACGTCTTTTATCCCAGAGAAGAACTAAGTCATTGATTTGAAACTGTCTCTCTCTAGTTTTCCTGTCAAACAACTTCTTTACCTTGGATTGATGTTCCTCGATCCTGTTGGCCACTTGACTTCTTTGTTCCTCGAGCTTGCTTAGGAACATGACCCTTTTATCTAATGCATTGGTGAAGCATTCATCATCAACTGCCTGAGCTAATTTTAACGCTGGTAGCTCCAATGTGACGGGAATTTGAGCATCAGTTCCATACAGAAGTTGAAATGGAGACATCCCAATTGCCCTTTTGGGAGTTATGCGGTCAGCCCACAATGCATCGTATAACTTTTTGTGCCAAGTTCTTTGATTTTCTTCGACTAACTTGCGCACAATGGTAATGAGGTTTTTGTTGCTGGATTCAGCCTGACCGTTTCCCTGGGTAGTAATCTGATGAATGAGACAAAGATATCCCATATCCATAACAAAAACCTATCATCTCTGCAGAAGAAAAATTTGAGGCATTGTCAGTCACGATCTTGTGAGGAATTCCATAACGAACCAATATGTTTTCTTTGATGAAATCACAGATTACTGCAGTAGATGTTTGTTTCACCGGTATAGCTTCTACCCACTTAGTAAAGTAATCAGTGGCGGTGAGCACGTGGGTATGACCAGCGCTAGAATTAGGATTCAAGACCCCGATGAAATCTAAACCCCATTGTTGAAAGGGTTCTTCAATGACAACTGGCTTCAAAGGCAGTGCTGCTAACTTTGGTCTTCCAACAAATTGTTGACAGGCCTCACATTTGGTCACCCATTTCTGAGCATCAGAAAACATAGTGGGCCAGTAATAATGTGCTCTCAGAATTTTATGGGTTGTTACTGGGCCAGAAAAATGACCGCCGCAAGCATGATTGTGGAAGGCTTCCAACAACCTAGGTTGTTGTTCTTTATCAACACATCTGAGGAACATGCCATCAATTCCTTTCTTGAACAACGTGTTATCCCAAATGACGTATCTGGCAGCTCTTAGTTTGATAGCTCATTTCTCTTTAGCTGTAAGATTCTCTGGACACTCGCCGTATGTGAGGAAGTAGGCAATATCAGAATACCATTCATCCGTGGTACTGACAAAAACTACCAATGGTAAATTTTCTTCAACTAGTTCTTCTTCAGAGTTATCTCGTGGTTCATTCTCTGCAATGAGTTGGCAGAGTCCTCTCCCTCGAACCAACTTGGTAGGCTTGATGTCCAGATCATATTCTTGGATCTTGGAGACCCAATTACCTCTTTTAGATCCTGGTTCCTGTTGTGTCAACATTGATTTCACCGCGGTGTCCGGAACTAAGACTTTGGTGTGAGAATTCAACACGTAATACCTGAAGTGTTTCAGGGCTCTTACCACCGCGTACGCATGTCTCTCAAGAGGAGTGTAATTAAGTTCATGTTTCTTGAATCCCGAACTCATGAATGCGATAGGAGATTCAATCCCCTCTTGATTGTGCTGAGTCAAAATGGCAGAGATTGTGTGTGGTGAAGCATAACAATAAATTATAAAATCCTTCTTAAAATCGGGACACACCAATGTAGGAGCTTTTGCAATAGCACCCTTGATTTTCTCAAATGCCTCTCTACCTTCTTTTGACCATTTGAAAGATTCTTTTCCTTTCATCATATCAGCGATTTCTTTAGTCAGCTCGGCGAAATCTGGCACGAACCTTCTCAAAAAGTTCACCTTTCCAAAGAAGGAGTGGACTCCAGGTTTACTTGTAGGCAAGGAAAGATTCTTTATAGCTTGAACGCGTTCAGGATCGATCTTAGTTCCTTCCTTAGAAACAATATGACCTAGGAGTTTACCTTCCGTAACTCCAAACACAGATTTTTTTGGATTCAGAGAAATCTTATGAAGTTTACACCTTTGCAAAATTTTCTCTAAATCTCTTAAGTGATCTTCTCGCTTCTTTGAGAACACTGTCAAGTCATCTAGGTATATCACAATGATCTTGTCTTTATAATCTGCAAACGCCATATCCATGGCCCTTTGAAAAGTTGCACCAAAGATTGATCAAACCAAGGGCATTCTTCTATATGCGAACGTACCCTAGGGGGTAGTGAATGCGTTTTATGTTGATCTTCTCTAGCCACTTCAATCTGATTATAGCCAGAGAAACCATCTAGCATAGATAGCATTTCCGATCCAGTTACTGCCTACAAAATATGGTCCATGACTGGCAAAGTGGGTAGTTATCCTTCAAGGAAGCCTGATTAAGATTGCGAAAATCCACGCAAATCCTAATTTCTCCATTTTTCTTGCGAACCGGTACAATATTAGCTATCCAGTCGAATGTCGAATAGGAAAAACTATTCGTGCATCTAGCATCTTTTGAACTTCATGAAATATTGTCCCTGCAATCTTGGGATTATATTGTCTTTGCTTTTTCCTGAATGGAACTACGCCAGGCTTCAAGGGTATGGCATGCTCCATTTCCCTGGGTTGGAAAGACTTCAAGTCTTCGTATGAATATGCCAAGACGTCAGAGTATTTGGTAAGGAGATTTATGAATTTCCTGCGCTCCTCAGGTGAGCAACATTTACCAATATTGATCAAGCGAGGTTTATCCTTGGTGCCGATATTAATTTGCTCATAGTCGGCAGAATTTGCAGGTCCTGCCTGCTCTTTCTCTTTAATAAACCTATCATGTTTGTCAAAAAGTTCTTCAAGTGAAACCAATCCTTTGGGAATTTTATTTCCTTTGAGTTGAATGATGCCATCACCAGATCTTCGTTCTCAACTCCTTCCTGAATGGGTGAGGTAGTTGATTCGCGAAATGCCGAATCACTTCCTTCAAAGTACAACTGTTCAAAATTTTCTCTCTTTTCCAAGAAGGCAATAATTTGTTGATCATCATTAAATACTTGCCAATTTTCTGCATTGTCAGGAACACTTGGCCTAAAAACCATTTCAATGGTGTATTTGTCTTGATCAAATTCTGAATGAGGAATCATTAATGACGCTGAGACTGCTAGAGAATCCACTTTGTCATTCTTTTCACGAGGGACAAATTTAATGGAAAAAGCGTCGAAAACTTCTATTGCATCCCAAACTTTATTTCTGTAGTGTCTCAGACGATCGTTCTTTACCTGGAACTGATTTCTTACTTGTTTCACGATCAATTCCGCATCTCCAAAGACTTCCATATTTTTGATCCCTTTCTCTTCTGCAACTTGGAGGCCAAGGATTAATGCCTCGTACTCTGCAGTGTTATTAGTATTTGAAAATTCGAGTTTATAGGAAAAAGGAAAATTTTACCATTTGGAGATATGAGCACCACTCCTGCACCAGAGCCCGTTGAGCAACAACTTCCATCGAACTCAAGAGTCCAGATCTCATTGGAATCTTGGCAAGTGATCTCAGGGGTATGAACTTCTGTAGTCATCATATAATTACCCATACTTGAGCCTTGGAAAAGGATCTGTGCGCGAGGATCTTCAGTTTTAGTTACCGTGAACTTTTCCTGAGCTTCCGGCATAAGTTTCTTCATTTCTCCATTGATAGGAATCATGGCATGAGACCAGTCCATTTGAATCTCACCACCCAAATCCCTACAAAATTTCCTGCTCAACAACATTCCATACGAGGCGGGATATCAGCAACTAAAATAGTTACCTTAACTCGCTTTTGAGGGAATTGGGCTAAAACCATTTGGGCGTCCTTAATCTGCCCGATCAGAGGAACTTGCTTGGTTTCCATAGAGTAACATGATCCGAATGTTCTCGTACAAGTCAAACCAAGAGCATGTGCTACTTTTTCCGGCATCACATTATCCGAGGCTCCAGAGTCTATAATGCAATTACTTAACTTGCATCCGTTGATCAGAAAAGACACAAAGAAAGGTTCGATCTTTTCATTTGAAGGTGTAGTGGCCGCCACAATATTTTGAGTTTTCCCATCTTTGGGAGTTTTTAGAATTCCTTTAGAGGAATGAACAGTAGAGTCACCTTTGATAAACTGGACCAACTTCTCGAGCTGATCCTTGTTGGACTTCAAGTACTCTGCCTGTGACATGGAAATTTTTGTTTTATTGATATGATCAATGATATCAAATTTAGGCAAAGTAATTACACTTGAAGTCTCAGATATGAGTTCTTTCAAACTTGATGATGGCACACTTTTGACCTTGGTCTCGGGCTTGGTTGATACGGATGTGGAAGAAGAAGTTTTCTTCGTAATTGGTTTACTAACTGATTGATCTAACAAAGGCTCTCCTTTCTTTAAGATAGTCTTGACCTTTGAAACCTCAGTTTCTCTAGACTCTTTAGGAGCCTCCTTTATCTTGGATCCTTTGAGAGTTTCCTTGGAAACCTCTTTATCTCCCGCCTTGGTGGTATCTTGGTCCTTTTTCTGAGAGCGTGTGAAGACAACGAAGGATTGACTATTCATATCTTCTATAATTTCTTCATATTCATCTTCTTCATCGGAACGGTACTCAAAGAAATGATTATTACTTTCTTCCTCAGGATCTTCAACTGTAGGTTCAGATGTCTCAAAATCAGGCTCTTCCTCATCAACCTCGACGACTTCAATCTCATCATCACTTTCTTCAATGACATCACATTTGGAATTAGTTGCGGGAGCTGCTTCAATAGCAAGCCTCGTTGGAGCACCTGCAATCCTAGCTTTGTTGGGAACGTATCCTTTTCGGGATGTCTTTGTAAGGAGCAGGTTTACTACTTTGAGCAACTTGCTTCTTCAAAGCTAGCACATCATTAGCCAACTTAGTGAGTATAGTTTCTGAAACGTTGGGAGTTTCTTGACTCTTTCCTTTGAGGGAATTTTTCTTGAATTTTCCTGCCATGATTAAGTCATCTTCAATTTCTATGGCCAAAGATTGAGCAAGTTCCAAAGTAGCCACCCTGCCCTTCTTAGCTGATAGCACACTTCTGGTTGTTGTGCATTAATAAAGAAACATTTTTGTCCATCAAGGTTGGGACGAATCCCAGTGGGAACTTTGTTTACCATCTTGTTGAATTTGGCCACGAAATTCCTCATGGGTTCTCAGTAGGCTCTTTCTTTGCTTGAGATAGTTGGGCAAGAAGAGCATGTTCATCTTCCGCCGTTTTGAATCGATTTTCAAACTTAGTTTTCATATCATCCCAACTTGTAATACATCCATTGGGTAGATGATGAAACCAATCTGCAGCAATATCATGCAATGTCTCGATGAAGAGACGAATAGCAACATCTTCGTATTCTACCGACAAAACAGCACATGCAGCGAAGAAGGCAGAAATATGATCATCTGGTGACGTCTTCCCATCTCCGTCGAACTTGGGAAGAATCTTTCTTGATCCTCGTGGGAGTTCATGTCGAGCAGGTAAGGCCAATGGGCCTATGGCATTTCCCCATGGTACATTGGCTGCCATTGAGAAAAGGTGGTATGCGAAGGTAAAACAATGTGAGCAAGGACAAGTGCTTGACTAGTAGTGATTCCTTCCTTGCTTGCTCTTTCAGGACTTGATGCAAGGCTTGCAGATCTACGAGGTGTGTTCTTCTTGGGAGGAGATAACTTGAAACCAAATTTTCCTTGAAAGTCAAAAGTGGGGTCAGATCGACCTTTAGCTTTTTCTCCTCGCGTAAACCTCTTTCCTTCCAGTTTGGAATATTTATGGTGAAGAGATCACTGGCGTGTTCCGACCAGCTCTAGCCTTTTCTCTTTGCTCTCTTTCTTGAGCTATTTGCACCTGAATAACTCTAACAACTCTCGCGGCTTTCTCTTCTTCATTATCTAGTACTGATGCGGCGAGATGAAAATGATGGTTACTTGTGCGCTTTTCCCAAATAGCTTGCCTCAAATCTGATGATATGTCTTCTTGAGTATCTGCAAAAACAAGATTTGGTTGCAAGATAGGTGGGTTACCTGTAATAGTCATACAACTTATTACCTGGGTGGAAGAGGACCGCGTCGGTGAACAACTATCAACACGTGCCCAAGAGGTCTTCTGGCCACAAGTGCGGGTGCTCTTCTTCTAAGGTCTTCGATGTAGATTTCTCTGTCAATGGCTCTATCAATAGCCACAAATTGCTGCAAGCTTTCACGGTTTTCCCAAGCTACTATTCAAGGTTGGCAGCAATGTCTCCTTTGAAATCTTCGTCGGGCACAAGGTTCGGTTGAAGAACTGGAGCTTGTGCAGAGGGGATAGTCATAAAGATTTAACCAAGCACTGGTTAACGATTTCTGAATCCCCAATGGAGTCACCAAAAACTATTAGCATATGGATTTGCACGCATGCAAATGACATGCAACAATGGTGGGAACGAAGTCCCTCCTCAATGAAGGTGAGGCTGCCTTTATTGAAAACCAAAATCAGTATTTACATCTCGTACATTCAAAATTGTATGTGGGGGTGTTTTGAACATCAATGGAAGAAAAGTGAATGAAGGAAATGGAATAGAAAATGAAGGAAAGGAGTGGAATGGAATGAACTGAAAGAACATGCAAGAGTTAGGAAAACAGAGAGCCTAATATTGCATGAAGAGGAAAGATGAATAACCAACACAAATAAAACGGAGTTTGAGTTAGCCAAACAAGAACATGCAAAAGGGAACACACATGAGCAAGTAGATAGTCAGAGCTTGATCACTGTGAACTAGAACAACTGATTACTAATGTTGACAATAAGATCAAAGATAATATTTGCATGCAAGATTCAAACACCTAACATCTAATGAACATAAGAACACCAAATGTTACAAGAGACAATGAATGAGACACAAAGTTCTTATTCTATTAACTCCAAAATGTTTTTCACAAAGAACACAAAGTTTCTTCTTGAAACAAAGCTTGCACAAAAGTATTCTTCTTCTCCTCTCTCAAAGTCACCCTTACAAATGAGCCCTCACTTCCTTTTATAACCCAAAAGTTGGTTACGAAGTAGTTAGGGTTTTAAATGCACATTAAATAGGGCACTTAAGTGACTTTGACTTTTTCAACCAACTTTTAAAAAGTGACTAAAAATAGAAACCACTTAAGTTAAAAGGTCATTTAAGGAAAAATACATAAATAAAAGAAATGGGTACATGTGGACCCCACTTAAATGACTTGTATGCACACGTAGACATCCTAGTCAGCAATGTGCCACCTAGATCAAGACACCTAGGATCAGTGCCTTATCCATTGGGCCAAGAGTCCGCCTATCCCGATCGTACGGGAATGAACTCATTGACTGTGCTCTGCAATCCTCCAAATGACAAGAGTGCTGAGCTTGAAACTTGAGCAATTCATCCACCCCTCTATCTGAGCAATATCCTGGTGTGAGAAAATTTGTCTTCATTCGTATTCACATTCACAATTCTCCACATGCTCCGAGTACCTTTCCATGGTGAATTATTCATTTGTCACGAGACCGTAGTCGTTACGCCACCTTGGTTTATCAGAATCCAACTTCTGGTCTTTCGCCATTGAGAAGATCTCCAAGAGCCAAAATTGCAATTCACTCGCCTAGAGTTATGTCCTTTGTCTTTGTCACCATCCCAAAGTGTTGATCTCCGAGTAGAATTCGTGAGACTTCAGAGTCTTGGAAATCCATCTCCTTTGCCCCATTGTGAACGAGTGGTGTTGAAAAATCATCGAAGTGATTTATGAATTCGTTGACACACACCTTAGCGTAGTATTTGGTCTTTTTTGGAGTGATGGATTCTAACATTTACGCAATCGCTTCCAAGTTTATCACTATTGGCTTGATGACCCTCTTTCAATTCTTCAGATATCATGTAGCCAGTGAGAACCTCTCCAAGTACCTCATTAGTACATGGTTCTCGTGTTCGTTGGGAATTGATCTTCATCACGCTGAAGGGGATCACCTTCGGGTGTTGCTGAAATTGGATCTTCTTGTTGTGAGAAAGATGTTGTCGCCATTTTCTCCATTTGTGGTGATTCTTCAAATGTAGGCGGGGAAAGAACCGGATCATCAACTTTTGGTTGAGAAGTTGTGACTACTTCCACAAGTTGGGCTGGTATATTTTGAGGTACTTCATCAACGAGTTCCACCTCTAGAAATTGTGTGATATAGATTACAGGTGCTTGCGCATGAACCAATGCTTTGAATTATAGTGTTGTGTTGTTGATTAGGCCTGAAGAATTAGGGCAATCATGCAAAGACGAATGATGACTGGAATGAGAAATTCTCGAGATGTGCTCCTTCTTCACTTAGGTGTTTAGACGACTCAACTCACGAATGAGCCCTCAATCGTATCGCTCCTAGCTTGATTGTGAGCTCATGCATTTTCAACTTGAATTCGAACTCCCATGGCGATCCATGCCCTTCGTGTCATCTTACCTTCTTTCCAAAACCGAACTCCCTGAGTTCTTCTCTGGCTCAACTCACTTGAATACCGAGCTTAACCCAACATTTTTGAAAAGAATGGTTTTACCACAATGCTCACGGTTCTTCCTTATTATATAACACTTGTAGTAAGAATGTTTTGGCTTTGCCATAATAAGCACAATTGTACCTTCCAACGATGAGAAAATACCTTTACCGATAAAGACCTAATGCTGCCATGATTATGACCCGTTGAAGATGCTCATATAATTGCAAAGCAAATTGTGCTTCATGAATATTCTGATATGAAATAGATCCACCTCTATGAGATTCTCTTCCATGAGTTACATCATAAAACAAGTAAGGTCTCAATAGAGAATCTTTGTAATAAACTTCATCAGGTCTCCTGGTAACACTCTCACTGTCACTTAATTCATTTTGATAAAAATATCTTGAAGGAAAAACCCGAATTTGAGGATGCATTCGATTCTGAGCAGATAACAACATAGTTGGACGACCTGCTTGTTGGAAGCAAGCTCTAAAAAGGCTTCTACTATACCAACATGCCTCGATCCTCGCACTTGCACGGAGATCCCAAAGAACACACTGAAAACGAAATGAAAGTGGAGGTAACTAGCCATCACTAACAGCTTTTTCTTTGGCTTAGTTCTTCCATCTTAAGTTTGTAGTCGACGAAACATTCCATGGGAAGAAAGCGCGAGAGGTTTTTGGTCTTCACCATCTCTTTCACGGGCTGACCAACTGAATAACTTTGGGAGGGCACTACAAAATAACAACACACCCATGATATCCTCACTTTCTCATTGTAAAACTTGCCTCAAGATTTGATCCACTACTTGTTTTCCCGGAAGCAACTTTCCAAAATGAATTTTTTTAAGGCGTATGCGAAAACTCAACTTTAAAACTTTATCTCCTAGGCTTCTTTTCTCCTTCACCCTCCAAGATTTTGCAATTTTCTTTATCACGATTGTCTTAAAAACTTCAAGCATGGTCTCAACACCAACGGTTCCTTGGGATCACCTCCACGTGGTCTTTTAGACAAAAATAAAGCTTTTATTTGTCTTATCCACCCCGATTTTCTTGAGATAAGTTTACTTCTTCCCCGTAGCTACTTCTGCATATATAGCAACTACTTCCTCACGGCACACTTTCCTAGAGAATTTCAGTTCTACGCTTCACCGATACGCCTGTGCAGCAAAGACGATTTTGAGAATCCACACCCACCCTCGCAACATCAAGGTGATAGACCTTCATTTCACCATCAATGAATCCACGATCCGTAACACACCGTAGTAGCAATTCATCTGCTTCAGAAACATTTGATGGAGCGCAAACAAGCATTCGTGGTTTAGGGAAAAGTTTAGGAAGCATACGGAATAAAGTGTGCGATCCATACTCTCAAGAACATCATCGATTGATCCTGTGTGCAATACAAATACTGTTTGCATTATTATAGGATTGCCTGTAGCTTTCAGAGCAAGTTTCTTAAGCAAAGGCACCATAATAGTGCTGATATTGAACAAGATGAATAACATTCAACATTCCCTGATTGTGTGTGTCCTTCCCGTCCCTGGTGGACCTTGCACCAAAGTGAAGGGCCGTGGGTCCTCGCCATTTAGCAGACTCCAACTCCATTTGCTTTGTCAGATGCATATGCATGCCCACCAATTGGCTACTATGGGACATTGAAACTCCTATGAAGATGGTCGATAAAATTTGGTGTGAAACATTCAGGCATTGCTGGAGGCTCCTCCTCATTATTTGGAAAGTGCTCTGGCCTGGGATTTAAAATTGCTTTCTGCATTCTCCTCCTTTGCATGCATGGAAAACTGTTCTTTCCTTGCTGTCTTGTATATCCACATTCGTGGATTTTGATCTTTTCTCTGTGTTTAATCTTTTCCCTTTCCTGTGGAAATTTAAATCCTGGAAAATTTTCTTTTTTTGGAAAGGTGCGTGGAAACCTTTTGTTTTTAATCTCTTTCAACTTTTCCTTGGGTGCGCCTTTTTTTTTCTTTTTCTTTTCAAAAAATTTTTTTTTTTTAAAAATGGCATGTTTATTTTTTCTTTTTTTAATCCCTTTTTTTCTTCCAATGCGTTTGGAAACCCTTTTTTTAAAAAATTTTTTTTTTTTTTTTTTTTTTTTCTCCTTTGCAAAAACTTTCTTTTTTTTTTCTCTTCTTCCTTCTCCCAGCGTGGGATTGTTTTCCTTTTTTTTATTTTTTTCTTCTTTATGCGTGGATGTTTTGCTTGGGTGAAACAAAATTTTTCCTTTTTTGAATGCGTGATTTGTTTTTATTTCTTCTCAATGGCGTTAGTTTCTCTTGCATAATGTTAACAAAATATTATGTCTTCCTGAAGAAAAAGAAGCTTCTGAATTTTTCCACCGGGTTTGATGGAGGAAGTTACGAGGATTAATTCAACTTCCTCTCATCCCGGGTAGTGGCTTAAGTGCCAGGGGGAAATGGGAAAAGTAACGGGCAATTGCCAACGGGAATGGCAAAATGGGTTGGCAATCCCCGTCCAATTTCCCCATGTGGGAAATTGGGGAATTTTATGCCCGTTTTCCAATCCATGATTTGGCAATTGGCAGAGGAAAACCCACGTGCGGGAAATTTGAAGGAAATTGCCAGGAAAGTGGAAATCTGGGTTCGGGAAGCCAACCCGCAAATTGAAACAAAAGCTTACTTCCGCACTAAAACTTGTCTTGTCGAATGAACTTTAATTTATATTTATTTAATTAAATACTCCTTAAGTGATTTTTTAAAATTAATTTAATCAAACAAGGAGCAATTAATTAATTAAATATTAATTAATTATTTTAATGTATTACGGAGAGATAACTATTGTAATCATAGTCTTTTGAGCAATATACATCTCTTTTCAGAGATAGTTTTACTATTTACATCTAACACAATTGTTATTTTGTTCTTTAATTCCAAAACCCCTAAGTTTTGGATCATTGGTATCGAGAAAAATATTACTTAAGAGTGTATGATTCCCATAACGAGGTTGAGATATAAGAAGCTTGGGTGGTCCACACAAGATCCTTCAAAATACTTGATTGCTCGTTATAGGAGACCTCAAATGGTAGACAACACCAGAAAAATGATCCTCTCAAGAAAATGGTGAATGAATCTCTCATGGAGAAAAAGGAGTAGATGTTACAACAATTCACCCGATCCTTCAACAACTACAAATGGGAAATCCTACCTCCTCTACGAGCCAACCCTTCAGTGCCCTAACACCCTTCAAGGTTCAAGTAAATTTTGATATTCCTATTTTTTAGGGTAAAATAAATTCAGATGCAATAAAAAACTAGTTGGACCAATTATCCTCCTACTTTTTTGTCAATAAATTCACTGATAAAGAGAAGATAACATTTTCTCTCTTGAAATCATCACTTTCTGTCAAAAATTGGTGGGGGTGTACAAGAATGGACTCAATAGGGACAAATTGGGCATCGTAAAGGAACCCACATGGGATGATTTTGTGGATGCCATAAAGGAATAATACTACCCTATTGGAGCCTATGATGATCTATACATATAGTGGAAACAACTCCACCAAGGTAAGGACTAGTCAGTTCAAGATTATACTGATAATTTTCATTCTTTGTCTACAAGATTGGGCATTCAAGACACAAAGCAACACAAGATCCTCAAATATCACAATGGCCTACAATGGTACATACGGGAGGACATGGACCTATTTTAATTTCATACCCTCAATGAGGCGTATAAGTTCGTGATCAAGATTGAACAAAATCATAGAAAGAGAAATACAAAGAACCAACCTTTGAGGGGGAAAAATGATAAGGAAGGTCAAACCCAAGGTCAGGGTTCAAACAAAAGGAGTTGTAGAGAAAAATAAAACACATAAGGAGAAGACGGGTAAGTGGTGCAACGTCCATAACATTAAACGACATTCCAAGGAAGAATTTTGAGCCATAAAGTCCTTACTAATTGAGTCACAATCTTTAAAGCACCCACCACTCCATTAGTGACATACCCCGAGGTTAGAGATTGTTGAGTTGTGGAGCTCAATTACTTCATATTAGTATGCATTATGAAACTTGCTAGAAAACACATTAACTAACATCGGTTAAGGAGGGCTTGACATTGGTCACCTATGACCAACATCGGTCATGCAAGGAGGAACCGACATCGGTTAGGGCTAACCAAACATTAGTTTCTTATGTGTGGGTGTTTTAATTAACTCGCAGGGGAATTATATATATTTTTATTATCAAAGTAGATCTATTGATTGTAATTGCATGGCTAAGTGCCCTAATTTTGTATGCGCTTATATAAGCATGAAAGTTAGGGTTTAGAAGTAAGAATTAAGAAGAACTTACAAAAGTTGATGATTATTGCAAGAGAGAATTCTTGGTGAAGAAGCAAAAGCTTGAGAAAAGAAAGTATTGTACATCCCGAGAGGTGTGAAAGACTGTAGATCTTCATTATATATCTTGTGAAATCTTTGCTAATAGATTGCCTTGTTTATTGGTGGATGTAGCCCACACTGGATGAACCACATTAAATCTGATGTTGATTTATATCTCTTGTTTTGGATATTTCTTACGGTAGAATATTTGTGTTTATTTGCATGTATGCTTAGATCTAACATATTATCTCATGTACAACCAAGTCTCTAACCCCAACAACCGATATCGAGTTTTGTTTGAGGGTTTTGTGTGTTGACAAATTTATTCACAGAGGGTTTTCTCGATTGAGTTGGAGCTACAACATTAGCAGAAGAAAACAAATACAAGGTAGAGAAGTTTGATGACCAAAATTATCAATTGTGGAAAATGTAGATTGAGGATTATCTACATCAATGAGATTTATATTTATCGTTGAATGAGAAGTCTAGACCTACAAAGATAACTGATGAAGAATGGAATATTCTTGACAAAAAGGCTATGAGATCTATAAGATTGAGTCTGGAAGCATCTGTGGCTTCCAAAATTATGAGAATTGACTTCTAAGGTAGGGTTAATGAGATCTCTTGCTAATTTATATGAAAAACCTAGTGCTTCAAATAAAGTTTATTTGATGAAGAAAATATTTAGTTCTAATATGCATGAAGGTGGATCTGCATCTAATCATTTGAATGATTTCGATCTATTGTAAATCGATTAAAATCGGTTGACATATTGTTTGATGATGAAGTGAAAGAAATTTTATTCTTATGTTCTTTGTCCGATAGTTGAGATAACTTGGTAATGGATGTTAGTAATACAACATCTGCTAATAATATTTTAAAGTTTGATGATGTGGTTAGTATAATTTTGAATGAAGAAATTTGTAGGAATAGTAGAGAGGAATCAACATATGGGAATGCTTTGAATGTAGAAAGCAAGGACAGGAAGAAGGATAGATCCAAGGATAAAGAGAACGAACAACCGTGACAAAGGTAAAGAAGCAAATCTTGTTGCAGTAAAGAGAGGTAATACAAGATGATCTTATTCTTTCTTTAGATAATAGAATTAAATCATGGGTTTTAGATTCGGACCTTCTTTCCATACAACCCTAATAAGGGTTATTTCAGAAATTATGTCAGGGAAATTTTGGGCATGTTTATTTGGGTGATGATGAACCTTGCGTATTACTAGTAAAGGGAATGTCATCTAAAATTGTAGAATGGAAATACATGGGTATTGAGAGATGTGAGGCATGTGCCAAGCCTTATGAGGAATCTTATTTTTGCAGTGGCAACTACGTGAAGTTAGTTGCATGGTTACATTTACAGAGACTCTTAGAAAGTCACCAAGGGTGTTTTTGTTGTGGCAAGAGGTAAGAAGGTAGGAAATTTATATTTATCTACCTATGTTACTAATTCATTTTCTACATTATCTACTTGATTCGGATGCATGTGTGTGGCATAATTGGTTGGACCATATGAGTCAAAAAGGAATGTGATCTTAAAGGGTAAGGGTAAGTTATCGAGTTTTGAAAATTTTAGATCTTGATTTATGTGAACATTGTGTCTTTGGAAAGCAAAAGAGAGTGAGATTTCTCAAAGTTGGGGCAACTAACAAGGAGTAGAAATTGGAGCTTGTACACTCAAATGTGTGGGAATCAACTCAAGTAGCTTCTCATGGAGAATCTCAATATTATATTACTTTCATTGATGATGCTACAAGGTATGGGTTTATTGTATTAAACATAAATATGATGTTTTTGAAACTTTTAAAAGGTGGAAAGCCCTTGTTGAGAATGAATCAAATTCAAAGTTAAAGTGCCTTAGATTTGACAATGGTGGTGAATATTGTAGCAAAGCTTTCAATGATTATTTTTCAATGAATGGAATACATAGAGAAATGACGGTTCCAAGAACACCACAAGAGAATGGTGTTGCAGAAAGAATGAATAGGACAATCATGGAATGTGCTAGAAGTATGAGGATACATGTTGGATTGCCCTTACAATTTTGGGTAGAAGCAGTTGATACAATGGTTTATTTGATTAACCGTGGACCTTCAAGTTCACTAGATGGAGGAATACCAAGGAAACTTAGACCGAAAAAGAGGTAGATCTTTCTTTTCTTAAAGTTTTTTGTTCAGAAACTTTTGTGCATATTGATAAGGAAGATAGAAAAAAGTTGGATGCAAAATTTAAGAGATGCACTTTTATTGGTTATGGATCTAGTGATTTCAGATTCCATTTTTGGGATTTAGAGAATTCTAAAATTATTAGGATTCGTGACAATGAATGGAATGAAAAGAGAATGTACAGGATTAAATTTTGGTACCCAAGGAAGAAGCTTGAGAGAAGTTTTTGAATGAAAATGAACTCTTAGATTTAAAAGTAATAACGAAGTGGTTACACAAGAATAGGTGTCGGTTGACCCTTGAGTGACATCGGTCAAAGAAACCGGTATCGATTCTGAGAAGATCCCAACCGACATCGGTTAGCGAGAATTGACGCGATTACAGGTGAGCGGCATTGATCACCGATATATTTGGATACAAATTTCCAGGAGGTTCGAATGAGCCTCCATTACCCCAAACTCCTATGAGAAGGTCACAAGGTAACTAAACCTCCAAAAAAGATTTAAAACCTCTCTATTTTATTTATTATTAACGATAATGGTGAACCATAGAGTTTTGAATAAGCAATGCAGATGAGACTCACGTCCAATGGAAGCATGACATGGATGAGGAGATGGACTCCTTCGAATAGAACCATACTTGGGATTTGGTTAAGTTGTCGGCATGTAAGAGGACATTGCGAGAACAAGTGGTTTACATGATTAAGGAAGAAGAGAGTGGACGAAAAGGTACAAGGCAAGGCTTGTAGGAAAAGGATTTATACGTAAAGAAGGTATTGACTTTGGTGAAATATTTTCTCTTGTTGTTAATATGACTTCTATTTGTACAATATTGAGTTTAGTTGCAATACATGATTTGCATTTAGAGCAACTAGATGTGAAGACAACTTTCCTTCATGTTGATTTGGATGAAGAGATTTATATGTAGCAGCCACTTGGGTATGAAGTCAAGGGTAAAGACAAATTAGTGTGCGAGTTAAAAAGAGCATATATGGGCTCAAGGAAGCTCTAAGGCAATGATACATGAGTGTTGTTTAGATGTTTTACAGTGAAAACCTAGGCAATCACGAGATAAAACTCCCTCATTTATCGGTGAGGCTCCCCGTGTAAGATTTTGTCATTTATATTTTCTAGTATCTATCTATTAGTATTACTTTAACTATGTAGCTCATGAACTATAACTAGACAGGTTTGCGGCAAATAAGCAGATGTAAGAGAAAGGAACTATCTCGTAGAAGAGGAAAATAATATATAACAAGAGGAAAGGAGAGAAGATGTGCAACCCAATCAATAGTTCACATAGTTGATCACATGTATGTAGATAAAACAAATAGATCTTAAAATACATAATTTGAAGCAAATGATAGTTTCAGATCCAGATCTAAGATAACACAAAGTTTATGCAAATATTTAAAAAGAAATAAGAAACAAATGCACCGTTGACACAAAGTTCTCTGGAAATTTGCCTCCTCTCTATTCCTTAGCTTGCGAAAGAAATAAAGGGTTTCACTCAAAGTCCGGAACACAAGAATGCTGATTACAAATTCTAATCCATTAACCTGTAGGTTCTTCCTCTATTTATAGTGTATAAAGGGTGATTACAAATAGGAAGCTTTAAATGAATTCCCACATGCAAAAGCTATGAAAAGGGAAACATCTGACAATCTTCCTCTTGGAATTCCTCTTTGCATGACATGCATGATTTATAACTGAAAAATAGAACCTTCTATTTTACATGTCTGCCACCTATTTCCAAGTAATTGACTTCTTCA
This sequence comes from Taxus wallichiana var. yunnanensis, assembly GCA_018340775.1. Lineage (NCBI taxonomy): Eukaryota > Viridiplantae > Streptophyta > Pinopsida > Cupressales > Taxaceae > Taxus > Taxus wallichiana. The sequence goes on along the minus strand of CM031236.1, from coordinate 186,785,002 downwards.
AGTAACAAATTTTAAACCAATCACTTAAGTTTTATAATTTAATTGATTGCTCAATTACTTTGTCGAAGAAAATAAAAGAAAGAGGAAAAGAAATAAGAAGAAAGCTACAACCCTCTCAGTCTTGTTCTTCTTCCATATTCTGCATGCTGTTGACTCTTTTGCCTTTGATTCTCACCAAACTAGATCTAGAACAGTTGATGTGATTTGCTTGTGGGTATTGCCTTTGACCTGTCTTCCCCTTTTATCCTTGAAGCTTTTGCAATTCTTCTTCAGTACATGCACTGATAAAATGCTTGCCGTAAACAATTCAGGCAAAAACTCATCACCTTTTATTTTTAATTGCATATGAGCGATTAAAAATTCTGGAAAGCACTCCGGGTGAAGGAAAGTACAAGTAAATTCAATGAAGACTTCAACTGGAAGATTTGGAGCACACGCACAAGCTATTGAAAGGAATTTTCCATGCACTGACTTCCACACGGGCTGCGATAGAAACAAGAGGATGAACTTTTTCCGAAAGCCTTTGCACTTATGAGATCTGTATCTCAATTAAATCGGTGATAGGTTCAGGGCCTATGTCTGTATCATTGACTTCAGCAAATCTGAAGTTGTGCATGATTCTCACCGATCTTTCTCTTTCATCATGCTTCAACATGGTTGGAACAATCTTTGTTTGAGCTCTTTTTCTTTTAATTTTGTTGGAATCCCTTGCAATTGGATCCATTTGTGTAGATCTAGCAATTTCTTTAGATTCATAAGTTATATTCAATGTACCTGACACTTATTTGAGCACCTGTGATGAATACCTGCAATTTTATTTAGACAAAGATGGATTCCATGACATGAATACTTGATTTTTATCACCAAAATCTGCATATAAAGTCTACTACCCTAAAATTTGAGGTTTTGCATGCATGTAAAACAAACAAAAATATTATTTAATTCACCCGGGCACATATACCAACATGCGGTGCTCGAATGACCAAAATTAGGCTATTCCAACCCTAGGCGCCAAAACTGGAAGCTCCGTGACAATGAAAAACACTCTTTAATGCAAAAACCTCCTTCCTTTGGCGCCAAAACCTGTCCGAGCTGCAATCCTTTGCAAAAATAATTAATTGTTTCTTCATTATGGCAGCCCTTGCTTATATAATCCTCAACATACTATTTTTAATAATTGTCATTCCTATTTCTCGGCAATTTAATTAATAAACAAGCATGTTTATTCACCCAAATCGGGCGCCCAATTATGCATGTTCTTTGGTTGCTTTTAAATAAATTATTTTATTTATTTTTAGCATGCATCCTTGACTTCTCCTTAGCTTTTCCACTTGCATTGACTTTCCTTCTATTTATGGCGCCAAAATTGGGTGAATAAACTATTAATAAATATTATTAATTGCATTGTTATTCACCCAAGGTGGGTCATACTTTTTGGCAAGGGTAGTTGCTAAAAATAAGAAGTCAGCTTGATGGCAATTTCCACCCTGCACTGTAGCTCCAAAAATCCCCTCTTCCACTTAAGTGATTTGTCTTTCATCATGGGAATTTTTACCCTACAAGGTAGATAAGAAATTCTCGCCGGTGCTTTAAGTGATTTTCTTTTATGATGGGAATTTTTACCCTATAAGGCAAGTAAGAAATTCCCACCTACCTGCCACCTCTAATATTCCCATTGTAACTTAAGTGACTTTGACTTCATGGGAAAAAGTACCCTGCAAGGCAGGTAAGAAATTCTGCTGTTTGCCACTACCAAAAATCTCATTGCACAGCAAACTTACACTCACTAATTCCAAAAAAATGTGACTTGCATGGAAGAGGCTTTTTGTGCATGACTTCATCTTTTTTGGTCAAAAGTATGCATTTTGAGGTTGATTCCTTTTGGTGTTGCATCATTAGATGATCTCCGATGCTTCGTAATTAAACATACTATATTGGACAAGAAATAGACCTAGGGGAATTTCACAAGAAAACTGCGGAGAAAACTAGAGAAAAATGCAAAAGAAATAAATAAAAATGAAAAATGTTGCTAGAAGTTGGAGACAATGCCCTAAATTCATTCCTGGTGAAAACCCTATTGAGATAAGTGAATACTTGGCATGCAAAACTTCAACAAGATTCAACCGGAGCACAATTTACTTCAAACGGGCATCATTTATTCAATAAATAATTAAATAAAAATTTCCTGTAGACAAAACTTGGCAAAGGGATAAAATGAGTTTGGGCATCTGGTATTTGTCAAAATTGGCTCATATGATTCATTAGGAATATCCTAACATTAAATAGACATCTTCTAGCAATAAAAACACAAAAAGACCCATTGTTTTAAAAATAACAATTTTTTTAAATGAATAGTCCCATATTTCGGGGTGAAATGGGGACACCAATGAGGTTTGATAGTTTTATGCATGAGCATGGTTACTTGAGATGTGAATCGACCATTATGTTTATTTCAAGAAGCTTGAAAATGGGAGATTTATTATTTTGTTATTGTATGTGGATGATATGTTTATTACAGGATCTAGTATACATGGCATTGGTGAGCTTAAGGGAAAGCTAGCTCACACATTTTCTATGAAGGATTTAGGAGCTGCAAAAAAAATCTATGGCATGCAAACACACAAAGACAGGAAGAACAAGAAATTGTATTTGTCTTAGGAAGCCTATATTAATAAGGTGTTGGAAAGGTTTAACATGCAAGATTCAAAACCAGTAAGTACACCTATGACAGACACTTAAATTAAGCAAAGATCGTGTCCTTCATCACATGAGGAGGTCAAATACATGACACGAGTACCATATGCTTCAGTAGTTAGGAGTCTCATGTATGCTATGGTTTGTACCAGACTAGACATTGTACAGGCAGTGGGATTTGTGAGTAGATTTATGGCCAATCCAGTAAAGATCATTGGAAATCGACCTAATGGATACTCAAGTATTTGAAAGGGACATCTAGTATGCGATTATATTATGGAGGTTCGGATATTTCATTATGTGCCTATGTTGATTCGGATATGGTGGAGATCCGGATGGTAGGAGGAGCACTCTTTTGGATATATTTTGACAATAGGTGGGACGAGCTTGATTAGCTTAGCTAGATTTCAAGATTGTAGAAGGATGTGGACTTTTCTACTACAGAGGCTAGTAAGGAGATGATATGGATAAGTAGGTTCATGAAAGAGTTGGGAAATGAGCAAGATGATTGCAAATTGTCCAAAGAAAATCATAGTGCAATTCATTTGGTAAAGAACTTAGCGTTTCATTCAAGAATGAAACACATTCATTGAGGTATCACTTCATATGGCGGTATTGGAGGATGTGCAATTGAATATGGAAAATATTCATATGAGTGAAAACCCTATAGATATGCTAACAAAGCCAATAACAAAGGAGAAGTTGGAGCTACACTCCACTTCGTTGGTCTTCGAGTTTGAGATTTGAAGAGGAAGATACAAAGCTAAGGAAGGATCCAAGAATGATGTTGTACAAGTATGGTATAGTAATTAATCTTCAAGTGGGAGATTGTTGATTGTGAAGCTCAATTACTTTGGTTTAGCATGTAATATGAAATTTTCTAGAAAACACAATAAATGACATCGGTTGAGGGATCGACATCGGTCACCTATGACCAAAGATCGATCGGAAAGGAGAAACCGACATCAATTAGGGATAACCGACGTTGGTTACCTATGTGTGGGTGTTTTAATTAACTCACGGAAATTAGATCTATTTTTAGTAATAAAGTAGATCTATTGATTGTAATTGCATGGCTAAGTGCCTTAATTTTGTATACACCTATACAAGCATGAAAGCTAGGGTTTAGAAGTAAGAATTAAGAAGAACTTGTAAAAGTTGATGATTGTGAGAATAATTGTGAGAGAGAAAATTATTGGTGAAAAAGCAAAAGCTTGAGAGAAAGAAAGTATTGTACATCCCGAGGTGTGGGAAGATTGTATATCTTGTGAAAGCTTTAGATAATAGATTGGCTTGTTTCTTGGTGGACGTAGCCCACACTTTGGGTGAACCATGTAAAATCTAGTGTTGATTTATATCTCTTGTTTTATATATTTCTTATGGTAGAATATCCACTTTTATTTGCATGTATGCTTAGATCTGATACATTATATGTATAATTGATGTGCTAACCCCAACAGAGATGAAGAAGATGAAATTATAGATGTCGAACCGGATGTGATCAATGTCACCTCACAAGTCAAGAAGATGGATGAGAAGGAAAGACTATTTCACCAAACTTTGGGTAAAGGGTAAGCCTTTGCATTTTATTCTTGATAGTGGAAGTCAAAAGAATTTAATTTATGTTAATATTGTGAAAAGTCTGAACCTTCTTGTAAAGCCATATCCCCACTATAAAGTATCATGTGGTTGAACCCATTAAGATATATCCATGTCACACAACAATGTATCCTCCCATATGTAATCAAACCATTCCACGATGAATTCTTGTGTGATGTTGTTCCATTAGATGTTTGTGATGTGCTCTTGGGCCAGCCATTCATGTGGGAGAGACATGACATCTATGAGTCATGACCTCGAAGGGTCACCATTAACATTGGGAGTCGGAATTATTGGATACCCAAGGTCATCCCTTCCAACTCATTTTCACTCAATAGTGCCAAGTGATGTAAGAAATCGGAGAAAACAAAGTAGTTTTTCATCTTGATGATCAAGCCAAAAACCACCAAGAAATTTTTTGCGGCCACCTTGACCACACATTCAGTCAAAAGAAGAAGATGGACCAAATCATAGCTAAGTATGATGATATATTCTAGTCACCCACAGGGTTCCACTTCAGTGCGAGGTAAAACATGTTATTGATTTGGTCCCAAGATCTCCTTTACCTAACAACCATGTGTATCACAGTCAGTCCTTGAAAATGATGAGATCAAGAGGAAACTCCAAGATTTGATTCAAAAGGGACACATTAGGCCAAGATCTTCACCCTATGGAAGCCCAATTATCTTAGGCACCAAAGAAATATGGAACACGGAGACTTTATGTTGACTATCAGGCCTTGAACAAAATTACTATGAAGAATTGCTACCCCCTTCCGAGGATCAATGATTTTTCAATTTCTATCGTCCGTTTCTCTTGGGATTTAAACATATTTCTTGGCACTTAACCAAGTGAATACTTGAGTAAATAAGGCTACATCTAATGGGGAAGGTGCAACAGAGAACATTCAAAATTGTGAAAGGAAGATTATGCTCACCCTTGTTCTCTCCTTATCTAACCTGCATCAACCTTTAGAATTGATGACATATGCATTTGAGTATGCCATGGGAGCTGTTATCATACAACATGGCCACTTTGTTGCATGTGACAATGAACATTCAATGACACGATCAGGGAAGTACCCAACATATGATAAGGAGCTCTATGCCATCATCCAAGCCTGCAAGTAATGGAAACACTACATTCTAGGGAAGGAGACAATCATCCACATAGACCATAGGCCATTGGATTTCCTTCAGACGCAGAGCAAGCTAAGGAATGAGAGACACCATAAGTGGGCCACATACCTACAATAATTGGACCGATAATAACACATAAGAAGCGAAGTGTCGATTTAGTAGTAGATTTCCGAGTTGCCCTCTAATTGTAACCCTCACAACTATCCTTGACCTCTATGGACATGAGACTTCTAGTTGGTGCACTTTGTATGAGACAAATCCTGACTTTTCAAATACATATCGGCTCTCTGGGGGAACATGTCCTTAATTTCTATCTACATGATAACCTCCTCTACCACATGGGACACATCTATGTTCCAGTTGTTGAACAACAGAAGATGATATGGGAGGCACACTTTAGCAGGACAATTGGACACTTTGGCATGGAAAAACACTAGCAGTACTCTAAAAGAACTTTTATTGGCCCAATCTATGGAATGATGTGGTAAGTACATAAATTCTTACACCCCCTATGTAATTTCTAAACCAACTAATAAGAAACAAGGATTGTATACACCATTTTCATAGCTAACCAAGCCTTGGGCCTCCATCTCAATGGACTTCCTCTTAGGTTTTCCAACTTTGAAACATGGAAATGATTGTGTTTTTGTTGTAGTTCATCGATTTTCTAAAATGACCACAATTATTGTTTGTAAGAAAAATATTTATGCTTTGAAAAAACTGCTAAACTCTATTCTAGCCATATATGGATCACCTTTGGGCTTCCTAAGTTTATCGTTTCGATAGAAACAATAGGTTCTTGAGCATCTTCTGGTCCACCCTATGGGGAATGATGGACACTAAGTTGATGAATTCCACATCCTTCCACCCACAAAATGATAGATAGAAAGAGGTGGTGAACTCGCCTGATTTTCCACATGCTTCGTATGTATCACTCCAAACACCCACGTACATGGGATGAGGCCCTGCCCTACATACAACATAGATACAATCAAGCCATGCACAATTCCACCAAGCACAATCCATTTCAAGTTTTTTATGGATTCTAGCCTATGAAACCCATTGATGTATGCATTCTCGATGCATACAATGGAATACACACCTCATGGAAAAAACTAAAGCGAAAAGGAAACAAGGTTTGTTGAACAAATTCAATATACTCAACAACAAGTCCACAATATTTTACAAAAGATGAATGAAAAGTATAAACAATGCCATGATCAAAACAAGGTTCCAAATCATTTCAAGGTTGGTGATAAGGTCTTGTCGTGGCTTCAAAGGAAAGTCTTACAGGTCCACATAGGAAAATCTGACCTCTATGGTATGGTCCTTACATTCTCACCAAGTAAGTAGGTGAAAATACTTTTGAGTTGAATCTTCCACCTACCTTGGTATGCCTATCTTGACCTCAAACCATATCATACACCTCTGTTAGACACCTCGGTGGTAGAAGAAAAGTTTGACATATCTTAACTCAACCTAGAAAGCTTTTCTCTAGTTGAAGAAGACCAAATTATGGACACTTGTACCAATATCACCAAAGAATGTCATATTCAGCTCTATCGGGTGATCAAGAAAGGAAAGTTCAATCATAAAGGTGAATGGCTCACTGAATGCCGTTAAGAAAGAATTCTCACGCTCGATGGGACCCCTTGGTATAATTAGGACCATTGCTTCTAAAGGAGGGAGGAATGATCCAAACAACAACCTAGGCAACAATTATAGTGGGCAACTTTCGAGAGTCATAACTTTTGCATTGTAGCTCTGATTGACTCTATTTAAAATGCATCGAAATCTTGGAACATGTAGAATATGGTGAAATGGTGTGGAACATTTTTTGGAAATTTTGACCCCTAAAATCCACTTCTAAAGGCCTCAAAATGTAATTTTTGTAGTAATGTCTAAAAATAGTAATTTCATGAAATTTTGCATATGTAATTCACGGAAGATGAACCATCTTGTCTCCCTCAATATTAGTGACCTTCCATAGTTTTCTATATGTCTCTTTATTTTTATAAAAGTAGTATATAGGTATATGTAACCTGTGAGAGATAACTATTGTAATCACAATCTTCTGAGCAATATACATCTCTTTTCAGAGATAATTTTACTATTTACATTTGACACAATTGTTATTCCATCATTTAATTCCAAAACCCTCAATTTTGGATCAACAATATGACTAAATATGAAGTTTAACCCCAAGACGCTCAAATCCCTAGTTTGGTGACATGATGTCCAAATCCTTCATATTATTCCAAATTCCTAAGAAACAAGTCTATAAACAAGAACAAATTTCTATCCCTTTCTCTTGCAAAATTTCAGGTGTGCTCTAACCCCTTGGTTTAGTTTTTTCCAAATACACATTTCCATTTTACATATTTTTCAGGTTAAATTTCAATTGCATTTACCTAGAGCATTGACTACAATTGTTTTCTTTTGCAGATCCTATTCTATCCCAACGAAGGTAAAACACACAAGCAACGATGAAGCGGATCTCAAACATACCCCATAAGAGATGATATTCCAAAGAACTACACACACATCATTGTTACTCCACACACACAAAGGCCACCCTTAGGATCCTTATCTTTCCATTCCCTTAGAATTCCACAAGTACACATCTTGCACTATTCCATTTGGCACGCTATAACACTCATTCGACATGCGAATCGGGTACCATCTTCATTCGACTCTCCAAGGTGCACTTTTATTTCTACTTTAAGCTATCGAATCCTTATTTACCAAAGATATAGTGCTTTGGTAAATGTAGTCACTAAATCACACACTTATTATGTACATCTAGCCTCTAAATATGTCATTTATATTCACAATTCCCAAAAAAAGAACTAGTAGTTAATGACCCCTTTTATTTTTCTTTGACATTACTTTTATCTTTATTGCTTACTACTTGTAACTTGTAACTTGCAATTTTACATATTAGCTGACATCTTTCTTAGCTTTGATTTCACTTTGTTGACCTTTTTGAGCACCCAAAACATGGCCACCCATTAGGGACAGGAGTGCTCGAGTGTTATTGTGCCCTTGTGGCGCTATGTCCTCCTTATCTTTTTTAATCTTTCGAATGTTACTTCTTTCTTGTCTTCTTTTATCACCCTTGGTCAACCTTTCACTTGTTAATGACAAAACTTAAGCAAATATATATAATACACACACACACACACACACACACACACACACACACACACACACACATACATGTCTTATTTAACCTCATTAAGGGGGCAAGCATTTTCAAAAGACACATACTATTACAAGGAGCTAATATTTTCTATCTATTACACCAAAGACTACATACTTCATTGCATAGGAGGGTTTATTTTGAATTACATACCACACATTTGCATTAGGACAAAATAGTTATAGCCCGCTATTCCTCATGCGGTGACACTAGGGCATCCTAGGTCAAAGGACACTATTTCAATCACATACACACTAGAACTACATTGAGTCTAAAATTTTGTGCAACGCTCTGTGACAATCACATTGGGGGTGACCACCGAGGTTAGTTCGACTCAAATATATGCATGCTTTTATTTCATCTATTTTGTGTTTGAGTATTATGCAAGTAGCTAGGGTTTCTTTTGTAGGTACATGTGCAACATAACAAAGGTGCAATGAACCTAACATGACCTACAAAAATAAGAAGGAATAAGATGTGACAAAGAAAGAACCAAATCTTGAGCTATTTTGCATATGCCATTGCCTGCAGCAGAACTAACACACAGGCGGTTCTGTCTCATTCCGACGGTTTTATCTATCGGTTTCCAAATCATAATTTCGGGCATAGAGCTTACATGTGCAAAATTAGTTCTTCCGGATCATACACCAACCCAAAATCACCCGGACCTACGCTTATAAGGCGATTCATTCTCTAAACCCTATCCATCATTCTTGCTTGCATTTCATATGCTTGATCTTGCTTATTTACTTGATTTATATATATAATCAACAATATCCTTACATTAGATTTAGTTTTATTAAATCAACTTGTAAACATAAAACAAATACGCCGTTAATACGAAAACACCGCTATTTATTCAATTTACAATTTAATTTAATTTTCAAACTTTTATTGATTAAATAAAATTGTTATTTAATTGATTTGCACAATGGATGACTTTTAAAGTCAAAAATTAAAAAGAATTCCATAATGGGAATACCCTTCAACTTCTAATTTCGCTAAACAAAAATAGTTATTATTCAAAAAATAATGCAAAAATTACGCTAATTCCCGCCTTCTTTAGTTTCTCACACACGCACACGCACGCACGCACACACACACAGTTTCCAATCAAAATGATACTTATCTTTTAATGACACAAATTTAGAGGGAAGATAGTTGGAATGACGTGCTCAATCCTTAAACACTTTTGCTTAGCCCTTGAACCAACACTTTTTATATGTGTCGATAGTGGCACAACTTTTACAACAATTGTGTCAAAGTAGCCTTCCAACACAATCTTCCAATCGCAATGCTCAACAAGGGCAAAATTCCAATGCATTAGCAAATGAAAAAATCTCACCAAGACAAAACACGAGTCAAAGGATTTCAATGCAACCAAAAGAATTAACGACACCTTTGAACAACACATAAATCTAACGTTAGCAAAGTAACACCACCCTTTAAAGACTCCAATATGAATAACACAAGTCTAGAACAATAGTGACAACATCTTACAACACATGTGCCATAGTCAAAATAAACTTGCACAAAAATTTAAATGGATGGAAAAATAATTTGCAAAAAGAAATAATCAATAGAGGATGGAAAAACAATATGCAAGAACATGTGCTTATACTCTGGTACCAATGTCAGGGCAAGATAAATTGATTGTGTAATGAGAATGAAAATGGAATGTGCGAAACCAAACTTATTATTATTATTATTCAAAAAAACAAATGATGAGATATATAAATATAAAGCCACTGGAATGGTTGTCCACTTCGTATTCTCCTTGACTCTTTAACTACATACGAAAAACTATCCAAGTTCCTACTACAAGACTTAATCTCTAACGCATACAATTATCTAATATTATTTACAATAATATTACACATTAGACCCCCTCTAATAACATAGATTATACGTCTCATGTTTTCATATAACATCATGTTTGAGGCTATAATTATTTAATATTATTTATAATAATATTACACATAACACCACCTCTAATAACACAAACTCTATGTCACATGTTTTCATATAACATCGTATTTGAGTCTTAGAATATTACAAATTGCATATGCTACACAATGAACTTGTTAAACCTCAAAGAGGTTTAGTGACATTGTGACTTTTGTTACATTAAAATATAATTGCACCCCAAAAAAAAAAAAAACTTAAATAAATTATCCCATAGAACCCAATTCCTAATTTTTCTCAATTATTATTGGAAAGTAATTTCAAGAGCTTTTTAAATATCAGAAGTGGAACCCGTTCCGTAGGGTTAAAAGTCGGTCACGATTCGGGAATCGAAATGGTTTAGGGCTTATTAAAAATTGGGGATTTAAATTTTTGGGTTTCCCCTACGCCGAGGAAAGGATTAGGGTTCTCTTTCTAGGGTTTGCATTGTGAGCTTTATATAGCCGATTGCGCAGCCGCTGTAATGGAATGGGCATCGGATCTATTACGAAGACAGTTATATCACGTCTGATCTGCAACTCAAGACTGTGATTTGGGTTGCGATCCAGATCCGTAGTCGGAATATGTTGTTTGAATTTTCTGTAAGGTTAAAAGTGTATTTTGATTTGAATCAGCTGAATATTGTTGGATTTTCTGTAGGCTAAATGTGTATTTTGATTTGAATCAGACGCTCACAGGGATGAAAGTAACTTGATTGCCTTAGAAACGTTCGTTTCGATGAAGGCTACAATACCCTCTAAGAAGTTCTGAGTGAGCTATCTGTATTTACTTTTGATTTTTATTGTTATTATGTATATAGCCGAGCTGGTCAATGTGATGATTACTGCAAATCTGTCAATCCACTGAAAATTCATTGATGTTATTTTCTGTCCCAACAGGTTCTGATTGACCCGGTTTACCGATTATTGGTTTTTGTTTAGGATATCTGTGATTTTGAGCTATGTAGCCAATTGGTTTAGGGCAGGTATAAAATTCTCATATTTCAACAGAAAGTTTTCTTTTTTAACAGGAACCCTAATGTCTGGACTGATTGTGTAGCCGTTTAATCAGTGGTAGGTTGCAGCCAGGGTGTGGAAACGGTGTTCTCTCCCTGTCTGTCACTGAAAACATTGGGTGAAAATGCTTATCTGAACAGATTAAGAATTTTAATCCTATTTATACTGTTTACGAGGGCAGAGAAAGAATGGTAATCATTAATGGGGCCTTTTAGTATATACAGGGTGTTGCTTGTTTCCGTTACTCTCCTGAAAATATGAATAACAAATGCTGAGACGATGTGAAATTTGGGAAACTGTATTTTAACAATTTTGATTAGTGCGAAACAAATATATTTTTAATTATAAAACAAATATATGAAATTTTGTGTTTATCAATGATTACAAACTTAAAATTGTTATACGAGAGCAAATTTTTGCGGTACTTAATATATTTTTAATTGTAATGAATAGGATATTTAAATGTAAAATATTTACATGTATAAGTAATTGTAATGAATAGGAGTACTATTATGTTTATGAAATAATTTTACCACTGAGGATGGCTTTCGAGTTCGAGGACTGGTTGTTTAAAACCTCCATTTATCTCCTAACATGTCCTGCTCCCATAATTATACAAAAAATGTCAAGCTCAAGGAATATTAAGTGCCTGTGTGTGTGTATAATTTGAACTTGAACTTATTGTGGTGGCTATATATGGTCAAATCCATAGCATAAATTGGGGTAGCTGAATGCAAGCAGGAAGCAAAACTCAACCCAAAATGCACCTATGGATGGGTGTGCAAACCATCAAAAGACACCATTTCATTCATGCACATGTCTTGGTGGTTCCGTAAATGTTGGATAGTGGTCACATTCCTTGAGCTTTATGGGAATAAGAGGGTTTTTCCCCCTATTTTAGGGGGTATGTAGCTCCTATTGTTGTTTTTCAACAAAAATGAAATCAAATCAAGTGGAAGCATGTAGTAGGTGCTAGGTGGATTGGTGGGGATTGTGTGTTGGGAACAAGCAAATTGGGAATAAACAAGCAGATTGAGAACAAATAGGTCATGGACACTATGAATCAACACTTTGAAAAGCACATTGTGGTTTATAACCATCTAAAATAACAAGTCAAAAAAAAAAAACTTGAGTACGAAATTGGTATATGTGGTGTAGCATGACATCATAGGTTTGCATGGTTTGCAATGGGGTGTTTTAGACATCCATAGCTGCAAATTGGGTGGAGGAAAGCTCTTATGTCAAGTGGTCAAAAACAATGTTAGGGTTTGTGAGGTCAAATGGTCAAAGAAGAATGTGCAGGGTTTGTGGGATAATGGTAAAGGATGCAATGGTTTAATTTGGCAATGATATATGTAAAAGATACTGGATAAACTCCTCCCAATAAGTGGGAAGAATAGATAAATCAATTTAAATTAAATGAAAATTAGTGGGGCCAAAATGCAATAAGCATGCTAGGGGAGAATTTAAACTCACAACACATATAACAAACAACTTGTTTGTACAGGCCAATAGGATTTTGTGGGTGGGTGGGAGGTGATGGATCATTGCTAGGTTGAAGTTGCAATATTCATATTGTAAATTTATAAAAAAATAGTTATAAAATGTGTTATTAAGTATTGCAAAATACAAGTAATAAGCCTCATATTATGTGAGAACAACATAGTAAATTTTGATTGAAATATCTTTTCTTTCTCCAATAGGGAATAAACTTTCTAAGTGTTATAAATAAAGTTTTAAACTAAGTAGCAAACGTTGTTGTCCCTCCACTACACAAGATAACTTGATTATCCACCCAATGGAATGACATTATCGATTAAATTACATGCTACTTCCAAACAAGGAGGGTATGTAAGCCTCCTCCAAGACCATAGGAAAGGGGTGAAACATGCCCCTCCAAGAAGCATAATGAGGGAAAAGTGAATAAATTCACAACACAATAGAAACAAAATGTTGTGTAAAATAGGCCAACACCAAACATATTAAAAGTTTCATGCTTAAACAAGAGATGAGTAGAAGTTGGAGGTATAATGAGGGGAAAGTGAATAAATTCACAACACAATAGAAACAACTTGGGAAAGGGTTAACACCAAAATGTGAAAATGGGCATCCGACTTGCACACCCTTGTTTTTCTTCCCGTTTTCATCCTTTAACAAGGAACAATTCTCTCTAGTGGTCAAGAAATTGCCTTGCTTAATCTTGTAAAGCGACCAATTTGTTTCCCTTCTGGCCGCGCCACTGGGAAGAGGAAAGAAATTAACTTGTAAAGCTGACCGAGTAAGTTTGAATGCTTGCACATCTTAGTGCATGTATGGATTTAAATGAAGGATCCACTTAATCCAAATTTATAATGTATCCATACTAGTTATAAAATTTTCCAAGTATCCATAGAGCCACCAAAAGCTCCATATCCCTTTAACATATTTCTCACTTGCCTCCTTTCCAAAGGTTTTATTAACAAGTAAATCGTTGGATGTTTCTCTACTAAGGATGGGAGATGGTTTTCAAATCTTACGGAAACCACTTCAATTTTTATCCAAATCCAAAATAGAGTTTAGAAAGAAAAACAAAATCCCAATAAAGCTCGCTCCTTGAGCCTTGTGGGAATAAGAGGGGTTCTTCCTTTTCTCTTTTTTAATATCTAAAACCAACACTTTTTCAAAATTTGTCAGGTGAAAAGGAATAAGTAGGTTTAAACGACCAAAACAAAACTTACACATTTTTCAACACCTCAAAATAATCACAATTATTATCTTTCCCAAGCCTCAATTCTAAATCAATAACAAGATTGAAGATGTGTGGCCTACCTCACAAGCAAAAGTGTTTGATACTAATCTTAACTAACCTACTGCCTTTGATGAAAAATATTACATATGTAATTATTAGGCTTTAACAACATCCTTATAGAATCAATAGGGCTCCTAGGCCAGGTCATTTATGCCATTGAAAATGGGCATCTGTTCACCTTAAGGGATAGCAAGTTTCGTTCAAACTCTTCTACTAAAAACCTTCAAGTAAAATGTCACTCTGAATCCAGAATCCGTGACGATTGATTGTGTTACACTCCAAAATGGAAGGTTGAGACAAAAATCCTCAAAACAAAATAATCAATGGGATGTTGACATGTGTTACCCATCCTCTCCCAATTCCAAGTCATCAATGTGTCCCCATCAAGAACAAAACACATGTAATAAACTTAAATGAAAATTAGTGGGGCCAAAAATGACCAAAAATAACTTAATACACATGCTAAGGAGATGAATTCCATAATACATACTAGCAAAAGAGACCAATAGGCTCAAGGATTTATTTGAAGAATTACATTGTTAAAAATTATACTTTATATGTGCATTATTAAATCAAAATTTGAATTTAGTTTTCTTGTAAACAAATAATAATAGTAGCTATGTACAATGGATTTACATGTAAAAAAATAATTATTTATTCATAGCAAAATCATCCATGAGTGCATGTGGTAGGTGGATACAAAAATTTATTAGCGTAAAATAAATAACAAAATAAGACACTTAAATGATATAGATCATGAATGAATTTATAAAAATATGTTAATAGTAAAAATAGTATTCTTGACAATTTGGATTCTACAAAACAAGATAATGTCATTAAAGTGTGATTTAAAGGTAATTAATAACAAACAACGATTTGCTTGATTTTATGAAAATAAAAATTGTGGAGTACTAATGGAGAGTAAATGTTGCTTTTAAATGTATTGTATTTATATGTTTCCACATTTTCCATGCACCCCTAGCATAGCATGACACTTCCTTCTCAATATTAAAGAAATATAGTGTGATGCATGATTATACCTTTTTGTAGAGTTTCCAATTTGTCATATATTGGTAAACTTTTAAGAGACAACAATCCATGAGAAATACATTTTTTTATTAAGGATAAAGGTTTTTTGACAGGGACCCTACCCTGGTACAACCAAAATAAAGGGTCTTACCACCTAGATATAACAGTAAGAACAATACAAGACACCCTTGAGACAAAACCTAGAGTAATTTGTAATATATTGAAACTTTTAAGAGCATTAGAAACACAACAATACCACAACAAAATTGCAATCAGAAATGCAACATAACTAGACACATGCTTGTCCTCTAAAAGAAAAAGCAAAAAAAATAACAAAATTGAAACTACTTCCCCTCATGGCTTTCATATGTAGGGTTGATTTAATTGTTACATGGTAGGTGGAATATTGCTTAATAAATATTCTTATACTACATATTAAATGCATGTCCTCTTTTGCCAATCTTCAATCTACTTGTCTTTCACCTACATATCATTTTATAATAAAATATCTATGTATCTACACCTTTAGTTTACTACATATTAAAATCTGAATCTCACATCCACCTAAACAAGCAATTAAGGATAGATAAATCAATTTAAATTAAATGAAAACTAGTGAGCTAAAAATGACCAAAAATAACTAAATACACATGCCAAGGGGATGAATTCCATATTTCTACCTTTAATACATAACATATTAATACAAGGCCAAAACAAACAAGGGAATAGATTTGGCCTAAAAGGCCCATTGTGAAGCTTGGAGGTGCAACCCCGAGTCTCATGTTCTCTTGTGGCCTAACTTATAGCCCATACACTCATTTCACACAACATACTAACTAGATCCAAAAAACAAAGTGAAATAATAACACACATATCAAATGATCCAAACCAATTATATGTTAGTTAATCTATAATAAGTTATGCCAACATTCATCCATCAATAAGATATATAAAAATTCCAACAATTATTCATGATGAACCTAAAATAAGATCCATGTAACTATCAAATCAATATCTAAAATATCACATCTAAATCAAGTAATAATGATAGTACTAGTGAATTGGCATCATGTGCCACAAACAACATCATGTCACGCTCAAGTTAACTTTTAACGATAAAATGACGAAAAAATAATAAATATCTAAATCAAATAATCATTGTAATAGTGTCCAAAATCTCAATCTCATTAATATAATGAGTTAACACGATCACAAATAGGGAGCAAAATTGGTGGGCACTACGGGTTTGGTGAACAACATTTGAATGTGTCGTCTAAAGTGGGGACTAGGTCCCACCATTCAAGCATTCTAAAAATAAATTGCTAATGGATTATGGTGTGTCAAAATCTATTTTAACCAATATTGCATCTTGATTAGAATCTTCAACTAATTGGGCAATTTCCTATGCATAAAAAAGGTTGACCAATGCATATATGCCTTTTAAGAATATGGTTTTCCCAGGCTAAGAATTTGGTTTTCCCTGGCAAAGAATATCTTGGGCTATTAGGTTTAAGTTTCATAGTAATAGTCTTTGCAATGATTTTATAGGAAATGTTGAGAAGAATAATGGGGTGCCCACCACCTATCTTATTCTTGTTTCCAGCTTTAGGGATAAGTTTGAAAAGGCCATGGGCAATGACAACCCCAAGGAGCAATTGGCCTTCCCTCTTTATAAAAACATTAAACAAGTCCATCATGAGAGTGGGCCATAAAGATTGAAAGAATTCAATCGAGAAACCATAAGTCAAGGGCCTTCTCAATCTTCTCTGTCCAAAGTGTTGACTTAACATCATCTATAGTAAGATGTTGCTCAAAGAAGGTGACTAGTAGTTTGATCCACCTTCCATGCAATACATTCACATGTATCTATCCTTCCAAAAAAGATTCATACTCAACAAGGGATTGGTCTTCTTGAAAAAGTTCACTATAATGCTTTGGAAAAAACTTCTTTTATATCAGTGAGCAGATTTCAACTTCATCCTCAATGATGTGTGAGATGTGCTCATGACGTCATTGTTGAGGCGGTATTTGAAAAATATTTAGAGTAATGATCATCATGTTGAATCCAAAAAAAGACATCTGCATACTTAGTATAAATATATTAAATACATCTATCTAAAACATGTCGAGAGATATCAATCTAGAGGCACTTATTTAGCTAGCCATTGTAGTATAAGTATACCATTTTTAAAAATAAAAAATAAAAAAATATTATAATAAATGTATCTATATGAAATACATCAATACATACCAATTTCAAGGTTTTTACCTTAGATTTTTCACATACCACATTATCAATAACTATTAATTTCCCATTGATTTCTAACAAATGGAATCAATTTAATTGCATCATTGTGTCATTATGAAAAAACCTATTCAAGGAAAAAGGGCCCAAACATTACTATATGGACAAGATATTATTATTTTTTAATTGACTTCGCCAAGAAACATGAAAAAAAATTGATTTCAATGGAAGTCAAATTTATGGTTTAACGCCACATGACAATCAAATGGACGTCAAATTTAATGTCAAGAATAAAAGTGAACAACTCACTCCATTACAACCCTTAATGCCATTATAGGAACACTCTCTGCGCAATTACATTTAATCGAATTAAATAAACATTATACTTGTAATTGTCTTATAGTGCAAATTTAATAATATTGCATGTGAATTTTGTTTTTTAAATCTAAAAAAATTACATATATTTTTTTAAATATCAAATATTGTTTTGTTCTAATTTTTTTTTTAAAATGCTTCTATTAATAATAAAAAATACACACATCAAAATGTTAAACAAAAACAACCATTGAGACCCTCAACAAGGGACAAGTCAAGAACTTAAACACTAAACAAAAAACCCTCATAAAAAGAAGACAAAACTAAGAATAAATGCATATAGTAGTTAAACTTGATAGTTGTCATAAAGCATTGTTTAACAATAGAATTTGAAAGCATTCTTTTATCATCTAGATTTCTAATGTTGAATTGGTACATCTACAAACATAGATAAGACAAAATTTGATTTTGTTGAATATCGAGAACAATATTATTCCTAGTGTATAGTTGGATTTTTTTGTATAAATATGAAAGAGGATAATTAGCTAGAAAGTGTTCCAAATGACAATGTGGGTGGAGGAGAATGCCAAGCAAAACATTTTTTTATTAAAATTGTTGGGAAAGAGTCTTGGAAGAGAGGAGTAGAGGGAAGACTAGAGTTGAGAGAAGGATGGGTAATCCTAGAAGAGGTGGAAAAGATTCAAGAGTAGAACAAGTGGTGTATTTTCATGTACTAAGACCAAGTTTGGATAAAGTGAGGCCAACCAATAGTTTCATATGCAAAATTTGCCATCCCAATAGTTGACATTTGGCCTAAGTAGGAGACTACCAAATTGTGTAATCCATTTGTTGTTGCGGAGAAGTAGAGGATATAGACCATTTGTTATTACGAGACTCTTCAAGTGGAAGCATGTGTTGCATCGGTTGATATAAAACCTTTGGCATGGTTGTGTTGATGGACTTTTGGTTTAGCCAAGGCCAATCCTTGCAATGGGTTAAAGGGTTGTTTGTGTTTTATGGGAAAACTTGGGCAAAATTAGTTATATGAGGTATAAACATGTTTAAATTTTGAGGGTAGATTAAACATATGGTGCAACAAGTTTCAAGAGAGTCAACCGCCACTATTTTTATCTCGAGACGTCTTTAATCGTATGAATGCCTTTTGTTGCGAAGGATTTTGCTCTAAATTTAGGGTGGACAACAAGGTGAAGGCTATTAGATTGAATTACCTAGTTCCATCAAATATTTGAAGTGGGAATACTCAATCCATGTTGGAGAGATTGATGAAGCAATTGGAGAAAAAGGGTTCATTTCCTATCGAGCAATCCAATTACATCTAAGGAGAAGGGAGCCGAGATATTAAAAATGTGCATTTAGGATTTTATCTTCTAATGGAGTGGGACTCTAAGAACCTTTATATGAAGTTTATTGGATATGTTATGTCACAAGGATAAAGGTTCTTAACTTTAAGTGGCTCTTATGCAAACCCATTTTACCGCAAGTCGTTTCCCTTATAGTGGATTAAAAAATGTAAGCCCACCAATAGTTTTAGGATGGGTGTAAATTTCCTAAGATATTTTTGCCATCCCTTTCTAACTAGAATTTATGCTCTAAATAAATCCCCATATTAGTTGCATGAGCTTACCACAAGATGATTTTGAAAGGAACTAATAAGAAGAGTAGTATGCATGGTTGGCTTAAAAATGCAATAAGGACAAGTAACTTAGCGATTAGGGAGAGAAATTTACAGGTTTTGTTTTCAACCTTTTTCTAAATTTTATTGAGCACCCAATCCCACATGTCATGAGGAGAAAGATGAATACAAAACAAAATACCCAAGTTATGGGTAATCTTCCCATGAGAGGTAATGGTCCAAGTTGGAGGAATCCAACTCAGATTTGGGTCATTTTTAATGAATGTGACCTATGTTTTATGGCTCCACAACTTAGAACTGGACATGTCACATTAAATATTAAAATTTCCTATGTATAATAAACACTTGTTCATAATTTTACAAAAATAGGAGAGTTATCGACAAAATGATAATTAAGAGCATAAGATTCATGAATAAGAGTAATTTATTTCTAATCTCCTTGATGATGAACTCATTGAAGCATATAGCCAAGGCATCAATAACCGCAACATATAGGAAAGGGTGAGCGGAAAACCTTACCAAATGGAGCATTGAAGGCCAAAGTACATTGTGAGGATAATGTTAATTGTTAAATTTTAAAATCTACCTTGAGAAACATATGTTAAAACCGATCAAAATGAAAAAAATTTGAAGATCATTCACTCATAAGTATTTAGTAGTTTTTGGAGATTCTTCGAATCCCCAAAGTTCGAAATTTCAGAATTCAAGGGTTTCGGGATTTCTCCCTTTCGGAAATTTTATGACAAAGAATTGAAATTGTGCTTTTGGACTTCCAAAGTCCGAAAGTCTAAAATTTTAGACTTTCGGGCTTTCGGGTTTTGGAGATTTCCTTAGGTAATTGGTGATTTTCACTTTCGGACTTCCAAAGTCCGAAAGCCCAAAAGTCCAAAATTTCAAACTTTCGGGTTTTAGGATCCTATGTTGCATTTTGGGTAAAATTTCATTTGGAGTTCAAGTCTAAAACTCGAAAGTCCAAAATTTCAAACTTTCAAGCTTTTGGGTTTCATAACCTTCCCAACCATTTTCGGTTTTTTCGCTTTCAAACTTCAAAGTCCGAAAGTCCAAAATTTCAAACTTTTAGGTTTTAGAGTTTCTCCATCACCATTCCATGATTTTCACCTCATGATCTCCGAAGTCTAAACTCAAATTTTAGAATTTCGGACTTTCAAGTTTTGGACTTTCAGAATTCTTTGTGCATTTAATTCTTACCTACTTCCGTACGTGTTGAAATCCGGACATTAATGTTGGGTTTTCTATTTAAACTCGTGATTTTACCTATCATTTTCACCGACATTTTTCTTTGATGATTTGGTTTTTTATGGTATCTTGTACTTTTTGATGTCATTTTCGAGGTATTTTATTTAGGCTATTTTATTTTTGGTTTGAGATCTTTTGGTTTGTTTTCTCCTTGTTCATTTTTCTTTTTTTGTTCCTCTTTTCGTATACCTTGAAGATGAAAATTTCATTGCCCACCATGTTTCCTTTAACAATATGATTTTCTACAGGCATTCGGTCTGTAAATTTCATCAAGATCCTCCTAGTATTTTACTTTCCTTTTGTGCTTTCGGCGAAGTTTGCCCTTTCGGCATTTGGAAGTTTGTGTTTTTGGGGTTCAGAGGTTGGCATTTTCGGAAGTTTGTGTTTTCGAGTTCGGAGAATCGATGGTTCAAGGTTGGAATTTTTGGAAACCGTATCCATTTCAGTGTTTTCGAAACTCTTCATTTCGGGTTTCTAAACTCTTCGTTTGGGTTTTCAAACTCTCTATTTTGGAATTTCGGTTTGTGTTTTCTCGGTTTTCAGAACTCTTGAAAAGTCTTTAGATTCTGAAATCAAAATTTGATGTCAACTTCTATAGTCAAGGGCAAGGAAAAGATGAAGTATACATTCCTCAGAGTGGCTCCCATTCTTGTCTATCTTCAGACTTGGGAATATAGGAGACATTGATCTCGGATAGATTGATTTTCTAGACTTCTAGGCAAGGGTGAAAGCCCCAAACAAGAAATCCTGGATGCAAGCCATATATGATAGTGGACTTGTTTTAGTGTTGGCTTTCCCACATCCATGCATTGCCCTAATTTCATTTTAGCTACAACAACTCACTTTGATGAAGACTCCAAGATAGTTAAGGATGTTGATGGAAAGGTTGTAATCTGCTTGGACCGGATTTCTTTGAGGACTTGTTCAAACTTCCGGATGTCAAAGATTATGCAAAAATTTCACCGGAATTGACAGTAGAACATTGGGACAAAGAAATAGAAGTATGCACAAAGGTCATGTTAAAAAGCTATCTAGCCAAGAATGTTACTAAATTGCCCAAGACTATGTATCGATCAAACTTCATCTAGGAAGTCAATGACATTATTGTGTTACTAAGCAGAATTTTAGGCCTTCCCTCTGCAAAGGAATTTCAGAATGGATGTTCCTGTATATAGCTACCATCAAGAAAAGAAAATAATTTATTAGATGGGGGAGCATATCAGTAGCTCCATTTTCTTTTAGTTAAGCAAGGTATCATCTTCCAAGAGTTTCTACATGACATCCTTTTTGGTCTATGTTACAATTGCTATGGGGGATTTTACTGGACTAAATACTAAGGGTATTCGAAGTACTTCCCAAATTTATGATTTCTATCCTCAACTTACACTAGATGAGGGAAGCAGGCACTTCCACAGAATTAATAATGCTTTCTTTGTTGTCATTCTCTATCATTTCGATAAAGAGTTATACAACCAAGGATTTCTGATGAAGCCTTCAAAGAAGTACGTGAGTGGGGAGCTATCTACTTACAGTTCCCTACATTTACATATATTCAGATTCTTGGTTTCGTAGGTGCTCCCAGTAAGCTGCCAAGATGTCCCACTGACAAGTGGGTCTTACTAGAATTGGTTTGGCAATTCTTGACTATCATAAGATTCAGAATAAACAACACAAGGTGGGAATGCAATTCCCTATTTCAATTGGTAGATACACTTGTCCAAATATTTATAAGGAGAAGAATGTAGATGCAGAGATGTTAGAAGTAACTTTGTAGACCTTCCATCCTCAAACCAGTTTTGATTACTAGGGTAAATTTGGTGAAACATGTCTGTCTAGTTCTCATGTGCCCTAGTTGGAAGACATTTGGATTCATTGTCGGGATGAAATCATCATCCGACAAAGAGATTATGAGAGGTTAACTTTGGATGAGATTCGACAAGTTTGGTATAGTCGATATTCCAAAAGAAATGCAAGATGATGATGAGGTTTTGGATGCAACTTACAAAGATAACAATGTTTCCAATCAACCATTACCATGGATTGATTGGTATGTAGAAGAATGTTGCAATACCAAGGAGAGGGTGGGGCCCATTCATGCAGAACTTATAATTGGTTGGCCACCTTGGGAATTTCACCTAAAGGGTTAGATCAACCTACAAATATAGGATCCCAACCAACCGTGAGTCTTCCAACACCTACAAAAGGGAAGAAGTCCATCCAAAGGGGCCAGACAGTTCCAAATAAGATCTCATTTGTTGTTGGTAGCTCCTCTCTCTCAAAGGCTCCTCCTTCCAAGGTTGTGTCTCTTGTAATACCAACCTAAGAAATAGTTGAAGTTGTTGATTCTCCAAGTGTCTCACAGATTTTCCATCTCCTCTTTCATCATCACTTCCTCTATCATTTCCTTCCACCTCTACAATCATTTCTTCTTTCCCATCCCCTTCTATGGCCCAAGTATTCTCATCTCTTCCAGTTCTCTCAAATAGGGGAAATGATTGGGTCGCCCATCTCTTCTTCATTACCTCTAACACTTCCATTTCTTTCCATCTCATCTTCTAATCCCATTGTATCCACTCCTATGGCCATCCTCACATCCACCCCATCCATTATTGCCACCTCCATTCAAATGCCAACTAATGTTATTGGTGCTCTTGTTTTGACTAGTGCTTTAGGTCTCAATCGGTTGTTCCACTCCCATTAGCATCAACCATTCCAGAATGGTTGTTTCGTCAAACTCCAAAACAAAAGAAGAAGGTGCCTCTAGGGGATGTCATAGACCTAAGCATGTTGGAACCTGCACCAAAAAGACAAGCCAAGAGGCCTAAAATTATTTCCAGCCTATCAGTGAATCAGTCTGAGAGAAAGGGTCGTAGAAGTTGCTACTCCCATTGAAGGGAAAACCAAGGAAACTATTACATCAAGATTATCGAATTTCTAGATTTTCACTTGGAAAAGCAACACACGAAGGAGCTAAACATGTCTATTGGAAAAATATGACAAGGACAAGGCTTCCAAGGATGAGCTCAAAGCGAAAGTCGAGAAACTCACTACATTATTAAGGAAGGTAACACAACCAACTCCATCTACCGAGGTTTCAACTACTATGGCTCTGACAGTTTCTTCTACTCTCGATGATATTCCTTATCATGAGATTGAGAAGATAGGTCAGAAGGGAAGATCGGTAAATGGATGGATGGAGCATATACTTCAAGAGGCCAATCCTTTAATTAAAGAGGCTCTTGAAATATACAATGATTTACAGATTGGAAGAAACACTATTTGTAAAATGGATGAAGCCTTCTCCGAGGACAATAACAACCTAAACTTGAATTTGGCTACATGGAGTGAAATCAGAGAAGAAGATTCAGATCTACTCCTTCAGAGGATGTAATTGATGATGCTTCAAAATTGTTTGAATATCAAAAGGCAATGGAATTCCGGTCTCAAGTGTTGCAGGATTTAATAAAGAAGTTGGATGATAAATGAGTAGAAATCATGGATGCTTTGAATGACATATCAGAAGAGTTTGATATTATTAATTGTAAGTTCTTCAATGAAAACATTGATGCTCTTCCGAAGGATCAAATATGGGAAAATTTCAAAGATTTGGTGAAGCGTGATGATGAGGTTACCCGGACTTTCAACAGTGACTCTATTGATAGGTTGGTGTCATGCCATAATTTCACAAGAAGACTAAAGAAGGTTGTGGGTAAACTGAGAATAATTCCAACCAAAATCACAAGGAAATCAAGACAGTGGATGTAGTGAATCACTACGCATGTGGGCAGAGGACGGAGAGATTTAGGGAATTATCAAGTGTTTCATCAAGTACAAACATTGGATGGCTTCCTGGGAGAAAGATCAAGGGAAAATTGAAGTTGGAGAAGATGTTGCAGCCCAACCAAGGCTAGGTGGCCATGAAAGGACTGATCCAAGCTCTAGATCGGTCAAAGTTGCAGGATTGACTGGTCAAATTCTTGCAACAAACTTTGCTATTTTTATGGGAGCATGTTCCCTTGAGTTTAATGACATTTCTATTTTTAGTAAATTGTTAGTTAAGGCCCAACTATAATGGCTCAGCCTAAGGAACTTATAAATAGAGAAGTACATCAAGTCTTTAGAGGATCAATTTTTGAAGAAGTTACTCTTCAAGCTTGGAAGAGTGCTTTGAATATTCATAAACCTTTCAATTACATTCAGAGTGATATTTTGTCATGGAAAGTTGAGTTATTGTGTTAATGGTTGATGTATTTATGCTTTGTGAATGCTTAGTTCCTTAGTATAAGTGATTGGCTTGTCCTTATCTCATAATATCTTATTTCATTCTGTTATGAAGTGATATAATTGTGTGAATATCAGTTGTGAAAAAGGTTATCTTCCTTCTATTATACAAGCCATATTATTATTGACTTTTATGAATGAAATGGATGTTTGACATGTGCCCATTTTATATTACCATGGTGGTGATTGATTATGTTTCCAATTGAATTCGATCTATCTGATTATGCATAATCTGAGTTTAACAAAAGGAACATATGCTTCTTAGTTTGTGATATCATGTATCCTCTCCAAGTTACAGCAGGTGAAGTTGGCTCGTGGTGCACACACCCTCTTCAAATTAACCCTTCCTGAGTCTGAAAATACCCTTTATTTGGTGCATCACCATCCCTAGTATAGTTTAATTTCTTGCAAATCTCTTCCTAAAACCCATGAAAATGTTAGCCTAGGTTTAGATAACCATTTTACCACACTAGGAGTAGTACAATGCTTAGTTTAAGAAGAGGAAGTCGGCCTTCTCCGAAGGTTCACCTCGAGCCCAAGTCCCATAGCTTGAGAGGTGATCCCATGTGTCCTAATCACATAGAACATCCTATTTACATTCTCGCCATTCAAGGGTGCATGATTTGGCGATAACATTAACCATGACCCGAGCTTGTGCTTCAAAGAAGAGAATTTGAAAGTGTCATCTAAAGAATGGACCAAGTCCCAACCACTCAAACATTTTGAGGATAAATTTCAAACGGATTTTGTCATATACTTTGTTGAAATCTATTTTAATCAATATTGCATCTTGATCATAATCTTTAGCCCATTGTGTGATTTTCGATGCATAAAGAAGGTTGTCCAATATGTGTGTGTGTGTGCACTCGTGCGTGCCTTTTAAGAATTCAATTTTCTTTGAGTGAACATTATCTTGGGCTATCGGTTTAAACTTCATAACAATAACCTTTGTAATGATTTTAGGAAATACTTAGAAGATTAATGGGGTGCTAGCCACATATCCTATTCTTGTTTCTAACTTTAAGGATAAGTTTGATCAAGCCATGGTTAATGAAAACCCCAAATTTCCATTGGCCTATACCTCTTTATAAACCTTAAACAATTCCATCCCGAGGGCGGCCCATAAAGATGGAAATAATTCATCTGGGAGACCATCCAAGCCGGGTATTCTTATTCTTCATTTTCCAAAACACTAATTAAATATTGGTTACAATAAGATGTTTCTCAAGAATATGATTAGTAACTTGATCCACCTTGCCACCTAAGGATAAGCCAAAAATAAGCCAAAAGAACAATTCTTATTATTAATTCATTCATTTGGATTATACAAATTTATACATTCATCTTCTCTATTATTTATGAAGATTGTTCAAACCTACTCAACAATATCCTATAAACAAGAGTTGTTCCAACAACTCTCCAAATATAATATATTCACTACTAAAATATAAGTGAGCACTAATAAATTTCCTAACATTCCCCCCTTAGTGCAAATATGGGAAGAAAACACATCTCAAGAACTAGAAACAAAATCGTGTGCTCCACATACTTTTAGGTCTGTATAATGTTGGTTTGGATCTTATTGTCTAGATCTTGCTGCACATGACCAATCCACTTCACCACAATGAATCCCATACCGGATGATCACACTTCCACCAATTCACCTACATATGCGAACTCAATAGTTCCCGCTTTCACTTCCAGTGAATACTCTTTCACCGACCGATCGATGTTAGAAGTACGACAGTTGAAGAATCTCAACAGTCAGAGGATCACTCCAGTTCAGCTACCCTCCTATACAATTGTTCTCAGAATCCACAATGCACATTATCCTCATTTTAATCATAATAGGGGAATGAAACCACACACCATTTTATTTTGCACACACCACATAATTGAAAAAGAGATATCACCATAGAAAAATGCGGCCCCATCGTTGGTGACTGATGAGAGGTGTTGATCACCCTCTATCCTCCGTTGCCTCCAACTTCCCCATGGTGTTACCTCAAAGCTGATTTGGATATGAAGCTCAACAATTTCCACATTGGGTTTATTTGTATAACTTCCCCCCCCCCCCCCCCCCCACAATGTGAAATAATTTATTTTCCAGGACGTCGATTACACCAAAAATATGTTCGTAAGGCAATTTTTGTAAAAAAATTCTACCTTTGACAAAAGACGACACATATAACTAACGACTCAATTTGACATTGACTAAACACAAATCGACTTGACAAGATTGACAAATGATTTGACAACTTTTACAATATGCAACTCAAATGGACTACACTAACGAACATAAAAATGACTCTTTTTTTCAATACAATGCGATAATGGCAAAGACTCAATAAAATGACAAAAAAACAAGACTTAATGACACTTTTAGGATGATAAATTTATGTGGATGACAATATATCAATGACTCTACTTAACTCTATAACATGGAAAAACTAGCAATAAAGACTCTTCATGACACGACATACATATACACACATTATTTAATAAATCTATGGAGCATATAATTTTGATAAAACTATCGACTAACTACTAAATCAAAGACATATTGACTGAACAATAAACTCATTGAGCATAAGGTTCTACAATAATTTTACAATAATAGTAGATATCATCAACAGTTGAGGAAGATCTGCCTTGGAAGATGTCGATGGTCAGACTGTGGATTAGCCTTTGTGCTTGGTGGAATACATTGAACCACCAAATGGAAATTCTGATCATATGCAGCTAGATGAGAACTTGATGCCAAATTCAATTCAAGAGCAGCCCGAGAGAATATAGAAGTCTGCAGAAGACAATAATGTTGTCTCACGTGTTCGCCAGAATAGAATCGATACTATATGTTACATAATTAATCAATGAAAATCAGGTGAAGCCAATGTCATTGTCTTAGATCCGTGTTGCAGGTTTCACAAATTATACAAGCCAGAGTTGATGAAATATTGACCACTGTCCTTGTGACTTGAGGTGACAGATCTGCTAATCCTGTGCACAATTTTGTAGAATGAACACAAAGAACAATGATAGATAGCTTGTGGGCATGGTCTGCAAGAGTAAATCGAAAGGCCTATGGCATCTTCAAAGACATATGCACCTTGTATTTATTACTTAATCTCTTGAATCTCTAACACACATTATTTCAAGATCTCATGCATCGGGGAAATAAAGAAAACAATAGCTTTCTCCCCTACAAACAAACTATTCTTCCATCAGAGGACAAACACATCAATTAGAGGTTTAACCTGTTCTGATACCAGATGTGATAGCAGGATAAGCCAAACAAATAACAATTCTTATTATTAATTCATTCATTCGGATTATACAGATTTATACATTAATCTTCTTCACTATTTACGAATATTTTTCAAACCTACTCAACAATATCCTTTAAACGAGAGTTGTTCCAAAAATCTTATATATTCACTACTAAAACATAAGTGAGCACTAATAAATTTCCTAACAATATCCATCCCTCCAAAAATATTGTTACTCATCAAGGTATAATCTTCCTGAAAATTTGTACTATAATGTTGAAAAAATATCCTTTGATAATCATCAAGTGAGTGTGGCTCCACTTATTTCTCAGTAATGATGTGTGAGATGTGATGATGAAGTTGTTTTTGTTGCAGGTATTTGAAAAAAAAAATATTTAGAACCCCAACCACCATGTTGAATCAAGAAAAAGTGATCCCACATCCTTCCACCTTGGCCCCTATAAATTTCAAATTGTCTTATGAAAGGTGGTTTCGTAGGGATGTTCCTCAAGAACAAGGCGTTGTTGACCAAGCTTGTGCTTGAGATTATTTTATTTTTATCTCTCTCTTTGGCCATAAGCTTTCCATATCCTTTAAGGAATTTAATTTTTCTTTCCATAATTACTTCTCACCATAAAATCCAATCTGCGGATGTAGTGGGTCAGGGCTACAACTCTCAAAAATATAAATTTGATCTATGTAATGCGGGGAAGAAAGATGCTAACAATAATCTTGAAAGGAGGATGCGTATAAGGAGTGGAAGGATAAGATGGGAACAATAATATTGAAAGGAGGATGCTATAAGTGGAAGGATCCAAGTTGAAGGTGCCAGATGGGAGGATGATAAGAGAGAAGTGTCATTAAAGGTAAGAACATAAGAAAAAGGTGGAAGTGTCTTAACAAATACTCGACATAGAACCAATCAAGTATTCTTAGTGGCCTTTGACATCCAACTTGATTATTGGGACAAGCAAACCAATTTCATGTTATTGAGTTCGAACATCAAAAATAAGATCAAAGACTCCTAAAGAGTTGCGACAATTAAGCCAAGCTGAAAATTCTTCAAAATGGAGATGATTGAGACCGGATATGACCTCTTTGTGTTGAACCATTTTAAAATCACCTCCTAAAATCCAATCTGCATGAGGCGGGTTAGAACTCATCCAATTCCACAAACCGACAAGTTCTATTATGACATTTAGAGAATAAATTGAGTACAATCCAACTATTCACTCCCGACACATATTGTAGCCAAAACACACATGTGTGATGGGTATCCACATGTATCAATGATATATAAGAAATGGAGGGTGATAGGAGCATAACTTCACCTCCATGTCCTTCTCATGATATGTACAATGCAACAAGAAGTGTTTGTTTATGTAATGAAGATTGAATAACAGAGTAGAGATACTAAATTTAACCTCTTCAAGGAATATAACATCAAGAGGTGATTTTGAAAGACACTTTTGACGTAGAATTTTTGTTCACGGAGGCAAGCCCCTAAACATTACAGGAGAATAGGAAAGCTTTATTAGACACCACTATTGCAAGCAATGTCACTTTGAGAGGGGGTGAATAAGTGAACGATAAAACTTTTCACTCACTTAAATGATTCCATCCATAAACCATTCAATTAACCATTAGGCATGCATCCACAAAAGATAACCATATAAGAGAAAATGGGAGCAAATCAACACAAGAACACAAAATGTAAGTGGGAAACCATGAAGGGGAAGAAAACCCACTGAAACATAACTTTATTATAGCAATTAATCAAATTTATTTAAGTACCAACTCAACAAATAACATCAACCCTTAGGTTTAGTAAGGCACCAACCCCATAAGGAGCTAAACCCTACAAGGAGGCATTAACCCCTAAGATGAATCAACACCAACCAAAGCCACCTAATGTGTTTTTGACCTCTAAAATGTTGCTACAACAACTAATGATGACACAATGAATCTCACTCTCCTTCCTCCTTCAAATCCACTCACTTAATCAACTCACTTTAGATCTTCTTCTCTCGTAGATAATTAGGTCCAATGAATTATCTCTCTAACACCCGAACAAACTCTAGAACATATGCACTCTTTTTCCTCTCTTTGTGGTCATAAAGACCCTTTACACCTCTCTACTCTTCCTTCGAACTCGTACTTTTTCTCACACTCACAAAATAGCTCAAATCAGCCTTATAACATGCTTATATACATGTCTCATGATTATAATTCACATAGGTCAGCCATCATAGAGAAAATATATTGGAAGAAAAATGAACTAAGGGGGGGGGTGAATCGGTTTTTAACCCTTAAAACAATTTTAGATTTACATACATATACCATTAACATTTATCCATCCACCAATCTGAGATTAACACATGAAACATTCAATCAAATTAGAAAAACCAAGAGAACATACACATGAACACAAGATATAAGTGGGAAACCCTCAAGGGTAAGAAAACCCACTGAAACTCTACTTATATTACACAAAGTAAATAAATTTAGTGAAGCACCAACTTCACAAGGAGCACTAACCCCTAGTTTAGTAGACTAACCCTACCACTAACACCTAGTTTAATAAAGCACCTACCCCATAAGGAGGCTACGACCCCCTAAGATGACCAAACACCAACTCACCCACCTAATAATGATGATCTCTGAATTTTATTGCTCCAAGAACCGATGGAGATCACAATTTCAGCTCACAAACCCTTGCTCAAACCCTCATACCTTCAACTCACTCTACCTTCTTCATTTTTAACTTGTCTTTTCTCTAGTCTCTTGAACACATGATCTCAAAACTTACTCAACCTGAAAAAAATACAATCATCCTTCAAATCATGCCTTCATACTTGCAAAATAATTTTACTTGGGTCACACTTTTCCCATACATGATTGACTCACAAAATGAGCTCAAACTTCACTTTTATAGCATTCTCTTCCTTATAACAAAAGAGAGGTTGGTCTTTCATTACTAATTCGACCCATAAAACTTTAAAAAATTCCATTACATCCATTACAATGGTCACAAATGACCCATATAGGTTGGTCATGCCAAAAACCACTCATCATGCACAAAAAGCCTCAAAACCCTATCACTAGAATGAGAAAAATCCACTCATACCAAAACCATGATTATTAAAGCTCCCAAATTCACCACACATGAGTAATATAGAATAAAAAAATCATACATGGTCACACATTTTCTTTAACCAATCAAATATTTCATTAAATGGGCCCATTGGCTCATATCCTTCACAAAACAGTTGTTTCTATCACCTGATTTCACCTTTGGGCCTCAAGACCACCCAAGATGATATCAACTATGGCATGTGACAACTATATGGAAACCTCAAGATCTATACATCACTTTTATTCATGCTAGACATCATGAAACATTCATGTGTTCAAACCACAACAACTTTACTCTTCACCAAAATAAGCTACCCAAATACCAGTTTTACAAACTCGGTTGATTAACATCCTTGGTGAAACTTTCAAGACCTCAAAAGGACTTAAATAGGAATATATTTCATCTCTATTAACTCTCTAGGTGATATCAAGCATTAAATCATCCATTTGATGCCTCAAACAACTCAATATTTCATAAAGAATAAACATGTTTTAAAAAAATAACTACCTTCTTCTTCACAAATCAACCTGAAGGAGACATAAAATGACATCACCAAAACTCAAGCCATATATCAATAGAAATATATCTAAATCAAATTTTCATAACATATTATAACTCCTTCCAACTCTAAGTGGAAGGCCTTCAACCAAGCTAATCTCTGCAAACTACTTTTTATGCCTTCTAGGACTCAAGAACCAAACATGAGCTCAACTTGCTCCATCATACCAAAACACACTTACACACTCAACCAAAGAATGGAAAACATTATACATGATGTATAAGCACTCAAAAACCTTCACCAAGCAAGAACAACTCAAAATCATCACTTTACCTTATGTAGCCACTAACATCCTACTAACAAGCATCCTCCATATTTGACCCTCAAAGAATAGGTCATAAATTTTGCATACCTTATCCAATCATCAAGTTTGATATACCATTGGAAATATATTTGAACCAAATTCATAAAAACTCTTGAATGGATTCCTAACTCCCCATATAGCTCTTGTAATGTAAATTTTACCACAAGTTGCTCCAAACTACCCCAAAACCAACCTTCATAAATAGGGCACACTTTGATATTTTTCAGCTCAACCATGACCTTAAAAATTCATGAATATTATGAAAAATACCAAGGTTAAAAACAATGCCAATTTAATCACCACCTTCTTTGGAAAAATTATTCTTAAACTTAAATTCTTCATAAACAAGCCATTTCAGGTGGGACCCACATATCACCACATGCTCTAATATACCTTTCTAGAAAAATGGAAGAGTACTCCAAAAAAATACAATCATAAAATTTTCAAAAGGAATCAAAATAGGATCATTATACCTCTTCTTTCACAAGTTTGCTCTTAGTTATGGTTTAGCTAGGTTTCAAACCACTTTACCTTGTTAACGATCGTTCATAAAAATGTGACAATCAAACCACCTCATTATTTTTGATAAACCTTATTAGTTACATGTAAAAACATCCCTAAAATTCTCTTTCTCCCATGCATATCACACACATTCACAACGAGCACCAGGAGAAGGTGCAATTCGAGCTAAAAATGACCTTCTTCTTGACATTATTTCACCAAAACTAACTTATCTTGAAAAATATTCTTTAGAATGACTTAATTTTTTTCTCACACCTATAGGACACATCTAAAAATCATCTCTAATCATCATCATGGCTCAAATAGTTCTCCATATCTCCATCCCATCTCATTTTGATAGCTACCCCTTAGGGTTTTGTCACTATCTTTGTTAGGTCAACTGAAATAACATCATAACACATCTTACAAACTCTCAAAAAGGCCCTAAAATATTTGGAACATTATTTACTAATGCCTGACCTTTAGTTTAGTGGATGTAATCTGGAAACAAAACAACAACCGAACACAAAGAATACCATCGACTATGATAAGACGGAATGATGACAAATCTGAAATATCAAAGTAAATTATAATATTAACATGAAATTGTTACAATCTCACCCATGAGGTACTTGACAAGACTATGGGAGAAACTTTACAATTACACCTCTTGATGGCTTCTTGACACACCTTTAAGCGATGGCTTCCTTTGCACACTTCCTACTGATATTTCTCACTACTTCTTTCTATGCTAAATGAGGGGGTGGCCTCTCTATTTATAGAACTTCCAGGCTTATCCATCTATCTCTAAGATAGGATAAGAAATCCACTCGACGAATCATATTCCATACCTTAACTCTTATACATGTACATGTAAGCTTATCTCTTAAGATAAGATAAACCTTATCATTTTACATGGGTTCCACATTTTTAGACTTTTTACAAATAAAATACACAAAATATTTATGACCTCACTCCTTGTCCTTATTACCAATATAATATTTCTAATTCCTAATCATGTAGAGACCTACTTCTCTAATTACCCAAACTTTGACATTTTAACATTACTTAGGACCACTTACGACAAATATTTACTTTTTACAACATTCCTATTGTACTTTGGTATTTACCGTACTCCACATTATTGGCGACACCGTCTTGTGGCGCCGTTATCTTCTATCGAGGCATACTTTACTAATTATACTTAACAACATCCTATTCCTAATACATACATTAATGAAATAGAAATTATGGAGGAAAATTTTAGTGTCGACATCTTCCCCCTTCTAGCTTCTACTCCGTCCTCGGAGTAGACTATTACAGTGCTTGGAAAATCTTGACTTGTCGTGGTTGACCCATTTCGTAATGGGAGTGCCATCGATTCCTCCGGTCAGTACGTACCATTTTCATGCACTGTTTTTTTTTGTAGGGCCCCATCCATTTTGGAAGAAATTTTCTCTGTCTTCTTTTTTTGTATCTGGAATCATATACTAGAACCAAGTCATTCACATGAAATGGAGACCATCGGATCTTTTGATCAAAGTATTCCTTCTGCTTCATTTTCTTCTTATGGCTTGTATCCTTTGCTATTTCCCTCATTTCCTCTAGCAAATGAAGATGTACCAACCTTTCTTTTACTGAATCACTTTCATCCATCCTTTCATTTTTCTTACCTTCACCGTGGGAATATCAAACCCAATAGGAAGAAACTGGATCAATGCCATAGGCCAACTGAAATGGGGAGTATCCTGTTGCTGACTTTGATGTTGCCCTATATGCCCACAATGTTGCATGAATCCTTTTATCCCATTTATGTACTGCGAGGCTGCATCTTTTGCTAGAATTTGACACAACACAAAATTTGTTCGTTCCACTGTCCATCCATTTGTGCTTGGCTTGTATGTTGTTGCCTTCTGTGCTTAATAGAAAACTTATTGACTAGGGCTTCTACCACCTCATTAATGAAGTGGCTTCCTTGATCATTACAATTTCTAATGGACAACCAAATCTGGTGACAATGCGTTCATATATGAACCTTGCCACTTCATCCATGGAAGAAGTGTTTTGATGGCCTAGCTTGACCCACTTGGTTAAATAATGCGTAGCAACTACTGATATACTTATTTTGGCGTGATGTAGTTGGAAGTGGACCTCTGATGTCTATTCCCCACTTTTGAAAGGGACCAGTGGAAGAATAGGACATAATGGAGCTGATGAAGTCTTACGGTTACCATGTGTTTGACAAATATCACATGTCTTACAATAATTATAACAATCTTTAAAAAGAGTGGGCGGTGATAACTGCATCAAGATCCTTCTTGCTTGTAAGTTGTCCCGAGAAGTGCCCTCCACATGTACCATTGTGGAATTCTTCTAGCAGCTCCTTTCCTTGATCACGTCCAGCTTTGCCCTCTTGTCTCTTCCATCCATCGAGGTCTATTCGAAATAATGCTCCATGCAGAATAGAATATGGACGACTGGCTTGAGTAATCTTTCTCTTAGTCTTTGCATTGGCACCATCGGGAAACTTGAATTCATTCAGATAATTCCAAATATCTATGTATTCACTAGGGATTGTGTCGAGGAGAACAATCTTTGCATCCGGAAAATCATCATCATCACAAGATGATCCTAAACCATCATAGGCTCGAGAGAGTGCATCTGCATTGACATGCTTCTTTCCTGGCCTATCTATAATATCAAATTCAAATTCTTGTAGCAAAATTATCCATCTTGCTATCCTCACACGATGGGTTAGGCTTATTGACAATATATTTTAGAGCACGATGATGCATTTACAACTATAAATTTCTGCCCTAGCAAGTAATTTCTAAACTTCTTTACAGCAAAAATGATAGCGAGCCTCTTTTTGATTCTGATATAGTTTACCTCAAACTTTGCTCATTTATGCTGCTCCCAAAGTAAATTGGATGTTCATTCCCATTTTCATCCTTTTGGCTCAAAGTACTTCCTAGTCTTTGCATCGAGGCATCGAGTGTACACAATGAATGGCTTGCTCAATCTGGATTCTTCAAAGCAATTGAAGACACCGGGGCTTCCTTGATTGTCCAAAAGCTTCATGCGCCTTATTTCTGGTTCATAAGTAACATCCTTCTTGAAGCTGGGTTAGTGGTATGCAATCTTTGAGAAATTCTTGATGAACCTTCTATAGTAACCCACATGGCCTAAAAATGATCTCAACTTACTTCTATTCATAGGAAATGGTAAATCTTTGATTTTGAAACTTTATCGGGATCGAGTACCAATACCATCTCTGGATCTGACATGCCCTAACAAAACGCCTTTAGAACATCCAAAGACACACTTTGTAGGGTTTAGTGAGGCTTGTGCTTCATCTAACCTTTGAAATGTTGTCTCCATCAGTGCGGTGGTCGACTTGCTCCCATAGATGCAAAAATCATCCGAAAATACTCGATGAAGGTCCCGATGTAGGGTTCGAACACCCTATTCATCAAGCGTTTGGAATGTTGCTTTGGAGCATTACACAACCCAAAGGCATAACTCTATAAGCAAGCGTTCCCCAAGGAGTGGTGAGCGTGGTCTTGACTGATCTTTCTCTGCTATACGAACTTGGTTGTAGCATTTATATCCATCAATGCAAAACTATAGCACTCTGGCCATTACTTCGTCCAAGATCGATCGAAAATGGAAGAGGGTAATGATCCTTCTTTGTTGCCTTATTGAGCTTCTGTAATCAACACAAATGCGTAGCTTCCCATTCTTTTTATTGAGATCACAATGGGAGAAA
Organism: Taxus wallichiana var. yunnanensis; assembly: GCA_018340775.1. Taxonomy (NCBI): domain Eukaryota; kingdom Viridiplantae; phylum Streptophyta; class Pinopsida; order Cupressales; family Taxaceae; genus Taxus; species Taxus wallichiana. The sequence goes on along the minus strand of CM031236.1, from coordinate 186,748,301 downwards.
CCCATTACGAATTCTCCATGACAAATATGAATCTGCATCAAAGCAACTTATCTATTTCTTCTTTTACGGTCTTGGAAAAATTAGGATTCATTCTATATGGCATTTGCTTTATGGGCTTAGCACCATCTACCACTCAATACAATGTTCTACCCAACTTACTTGACGGAGTTCCTTGTAATCAAAAGTGAATAGGTGTATGTACCTTGAAAGAGTGGAGGTAGGATTCCTTCTCACTCTCCATCACGAGCATCACCAATCTTTATTTGTTGGAGACGATCATCAACTTCTTCTTGAGATAATTTTATGGGGTCATGAGTTGGTGTGGTGGAAGGATATCCATGGTGAAACATCCACCTCACTTTCTTCATCTTCGGTGTCCACTTCTTTGGTACTAGAGTAATCGAGAGGATGTCCATCATCGGTTTCATCACTTGAATCCACGAGGTTACGCTTTATGATGTCGAGGGATCACGTTTATCTTCACCCTCTCTCTACCACGTCCAAGTGTCATGAAACCTTCATTCCGGTAGTTTCTTGCATGAACTCTCCTTAGCCATGGTCTTCCCAGCGGCATTGGGTGCATGTGATACCATTTTCATCACTGAAAGTCTACCACACATCTGACACCCATAACGAGATATTGCCACATTTGAAACTACACCTTACGGTTTAGTTTTCCCTTATTTAATGACCTTAACATAAGTGTTGAAGGGCGATCAATTTTAAACCCAACATATTCATTACTGAGACTCGGTCATTACATTAAGCTGCAGCACCTCCATCAACTAAGACATCATGAATTGAAATACCATTACATAATACCTCGGCTTGTGGAGCATAGGGATCTGCCTCTGCCTCCCAGCAGGGACCTCAACCTCCTTCCTTCTTGAGCATTGAGTCCACCTCGCAACTCCCGCCTCTTCTCGGAAGACATAGCCAAGAGTTGACCATATGTAATATTTGCGAGGCCTTTTGGACGGATCTTCCAAGATGGAGTATGGTCCTTGCCCACTGTGAAATCGAGAAAATCCTGCACACCCAACTTTCTTCTCCTATGTTTCTTACTAGTTTCTCCTTTCATCTTCTTAGGATCATTTCCATCTTGATTATCTTTTTCTTTCTTTCTTTTTGTTACAAACACATCTACTTCATTATTTCTACTCTTATCTACTACATCAAGAGAATTCACAAGTGCTTTTCCTTTATCATTATCTCTTGTACCAGATGTAGAAGCTCTATCTGGACAATTATACTTATAATGACCCTTTTTATAACAACCATAACAAACAACTTCAGAAATATTTCTTTTTGGACCTCTATCTCCTCCCTGAGAACTAAATTCCTTTCCTTGAAGAAGATTAATAGTTAAGCGGCCCATCTTCCTAAGCGAGATCTTCATACTCGGTAGATGTACTAGGAGAAATATTTGTGCTCACCGGGAGTGGTTGTGGATTACGGACCAAAGGTCTTTGGTGTAGGCTCTACTTTAACAACAATTTCTTTGGGCTCCTCTTCCATGCTTTCTTCTTGCCTTCTTGCAATCTCCTTTGCTTGTTCATATGGTAGGTTGGGCGGTCATACTTCACTCGTTGTCGATCTCGGCTTCATCCCAGAATGAAGTGCTTACGAGAGGAGATTATCCACGCCATTCATCAACCCATCCGCTAATCCTTCCTTCCGGATCTGGGCATCGAGCTTCCTCCTTAGCTCTAGAACACGAGCATGATAATCCCTTATCTTCTCCTTCTCTCCTGGGATAGCTTTGTGATCTCGATCATGAGATCTGCATATTCATTGTTGTTCACCAAATTCTTGAAAAAACTTTCGATTAATAAATCCCATGAATTTTCACATTATCACCTAGTGTTTCAAACCACCTAAGTGCTTTGAACCATCCAAAAGGTAGGAAAAATTCAGTCCATTGTTCCCTTCTTATAAGGCCATTACAAATACAAGATCGCTTAAACTCTTGAATGAAAGAAGAAGCATCTTCATTAGATTGAGCTGAAAAAAGCAGGAATCTTTCCCATTTTCAAAAGTAACCACCGTGAAATACCAACCCACAAGTACAATCAACAAGACTTATGTGCACAAATAATTGGAATTACTATAGAAATGACCACGGTAAACTATGGTAAAACTTGACTTACTACGGTAAAAGCCTGGTAAAAACTAGTTTTCTTGTGGTAAACACTATTCACGGTAAAAGTGAAGTTCTTTGCGGTAAATACTATTCACGGTAAAAGTGACTTTCTTGTGATAAATACTATTCACAACAAAAATGACTTTATCATGGTAACTACTATTCATGGTAAAAATGACTTTACCATGGTAACTACTATGCCGCAGTAAAAACAAGGTTACCCTCGATTGATTTTTGACTAAGTGGGAATATCTCTCCGAAAAATCCACCAACGAGGAATGGTCGGCAGCGGAACCAAAATGTCATCACCAATCCGGCACTATGATAATTCTTCACGGGAACTCCTCGTCTTTATGATTATTTACTAATGCACATGACCTTTAGTTTGGTGGATGTAATCTGGAAACAAAACAACAACCGAACACAAGAATACCATCGACTATGATAAGACGGAATGATGACAAATCTGAAATATCAAAGTAAATTATAATATTAACATGAAATTGTTACAATCTCACCCATGAGGTACTTGACAAGACTATGGGAGAAACTTTACAATTACACCTCTTGATGGCTTCTTGACACACCTTTAAGCGATGGCTTCCTTTGCACACTTCCTACAATATTTCTCACTACTTCTTTCTATGCTAAATGAGGGGGGTGGCCTCTCTATTTATAGAACTTCCAGGCTTATCCATCCTATCTCTAAGATAGGATAAGAAATCCACTCTGACGAATCATATTCCATACCTTAACTCTTATATGTACATGTAAGCTTATCTCTTAAGATAAGATAAACCTTATCATTTTACATGGGTTCCACATTTTTAGACTTTTTACAAATAAAATACACAAAATATTTATGACCTCACTCCTTGTCCTTATTACCAATATAATATTTCTAATTCCTAATCATGTAGACCCTACTTCTCTAATTACCCAAACTTTGACATTTTAACATTACTGGACCACTTACGACAAATATTTACTTTTTACAACATTCCTATTGTACTTTGGTATTACCGTACTCCACATTATTGGTGACACTAATGAAATATAAATTATGGAGGAAAATTTTAGTGTCGACATGATCCAAATGCTCACATCAAAGCTTATGCAATGGCCATTCGAGAGCTACTCCATGGAATACAATTATTACAAAGATTTTCCCTAAGACACTTGAAGGTATTGCTCTCAACTGGTATTATAGGATACCAGAGGCTTTGATACACTCATTCAAGCAACTAGTGTTAGAGTTTATCAAAGCCTTTGATATGAACAAGATTTTGTGAATAGGAATCAAGAGAATTTCTTCATATCAAACAAGAACATAATGAGTTTGCAACTCACTTCATTCAGAGGTGGCGACATGTTCTCTACTCTTCCGCAAGTGCTCCAAACATGGACCAAATGGAACTTTGTGATTTGTTCCTCCACTCCCTCAACAGAGAGACGAAGGAAGAGGTTCAAAAGTTCCTACTAAGGAGCTATGAAGAGGTGCTAGAGGGTGCTCTTCGGATCGACCAAGCGGCCATCGACAATGGTCGTAAGACCTACGAAAGAAAATGGGAAGTTAGTTACCCCTTCTCAAAACACTCTTAGCTACTCCAACAATACAAATAACAATCAAGGACCAAAGATCCTTAACAAGAATCATGGAGTCACGACCAATGGTGTAACTGACCAGCCCAAAAAGCCTAATGTTGTTAGTCCCACCGGTACAGGTACAATGAATAACAACAATAATGGGAATAACAATGGAAGCAATCAGAGGAGAAACAATTTCTCACCCTCAGTAAATGTTGTGGATTTTAATCATCCCCAACAACAAGCAACAACCTCACCACAAAAGACAAATGCCAACCCCAAGCCCTAGTCAATACCCCAACCAATTCCAGAACCAGGGGTAAGGGTTCCAAAGTGTTAACTATAACAATCAACAACCAAACAATAACCGTGGTTTTGGACCACAACAAGGAACCAACCAAAGGCCTCGGGATTATGATCCTGACTTGTATTGTGGTTTCCATAGGGTCCGTGGGCATGATGCAAGAACTTGCATGATTGTAATAAGTTTTTGCAACATTTTCTAGAAGACCAAAGATAGTTGTTTGTTGACATGTTTCTAGCCAATCCAACTATACCTAATCAAAACACCTATATGGGACCAGTGTCTCCACAGAACACGCCGTTGGGAATCTTCAATGATCCTCTCCCCACACATCCGAAGGATGGAAGACTAGATCCTAATGGTTCGAATAAAGGCATTGTAATAGGGACTCATGATCATGAAGCCTCAACTTCATCAAACCCATAGGTGGCACCTCCTTTGGATGGTCACCAACAAATGAAGATCATAGGTTTGGTTGAGTTGACGTTGAACTCCAGATTAACGCTGCAACAAGAGCCAGAGACTATTCATCGCAGCCGATCCCGATTTACCCAGTTGTCTCGAATAATGCTCATGACATGCTAAGCAAGCCAGTAGGGGCTTATGACTTGATCAATGATCTAACCAAGACCTTTTCACACATTTCCTTCTTAGATCTACTGAAGAATTCTCCCACTCATCGAGCCACTCTCTTGGAAGCACTCGGTCTCGGCCATTTGGCTAATGTTACCCCACCACCAGAGGTACAGATAAACCATATAGACTTTGACGTTTTCCCTCCAGACAGCCCGAAAGGGATATTGGGTTTGTATTTGACATAAGAAAATGCCTACAGATGCCGAAATAGCTCGTAGAGGTGATCCAACCCTATTTTTGCAAGTCTGGATCTATAACAACTATGTGAAGCGTGCGATGATCGATGATGGGGCAGTAGTTAACATCGTCCCCTTCTCTTTTCTTCAGAAGTTAGGATATGGGGAGACTAATTGCTCCTCGACGCAAAACACATTAAGAGGCTATGATAGTCTCAAGGTGACCTCGATCGGGACCATAGTATTACTAGGTCACTCTTGGACCCAAGACAATGCTTACTTGAGTTTTATATTATAGATCGGAAACCAACTATAATATGATTCTTGGTCACCCTTGGATACACCGCATGAAAGCAATCCCATCCACCCTGTTCCAAGAAGTCAGATTCCTACATTTAGGGAAAGTCTTTGTCACTCAGGGTGATCCAAAGCCCTTTGACATACACCTAGCCAACTTGAAGAAAAGGCCAGGGGTCCACTCTGAATTCGAGCTTCCCACCAACCAGTTAAACAAACCGGTAAGCATGTTACTAGAAGAAAAGTTGGTTCCCACGATGGAATTAGAGGTTACAGGTTTGATCGAGGGTATTCCGGCCTTCAAGGATGAAAGCGTTGTTGTAGAGATAGTTTCACTAGGAACTACAACAAAGATTGTTGAACTATTAGAAAAGGATTTTCCTATCCTTCTTCCCTTCGATTCCATGGGTATGGGACGTGCTTTGGGACCTGGTTCCCTTCCAGTAGATGAGGTTTGCATGGTAGATGTAACCAAAATAAAATAAGAACTTACAAAGGATGACTCAACATCTATCTTTCCAAGTGATTGCTTGGACTCTCCACTTTGATGGGGCCAAGTGTCGCTTCGGTGCCGGGCGGTGCAATCCTTACCTCACCCAAAGGAAGGGTTTTACCTTTTGCTTTCAAATTGAATTTTGAATGCACAAACAATGGGGCTGAGTATGAAGCTCTTCTATTAGGTCTCATTATAGCCAAGAGAATGGGCATCCTCAATATTAGGGTGTTGGGTGATTCACAACTAGTCGCAAATCAGGTATCCGAGGTATACGAGACTAGGGCTGAACACTTACAACTCTATAAAACTGCCATGTTGGACCTAACTAAGGGATTTGATTTCATATCAATCGAGGTAGTTCCACATGAATAAAACCTTCTGGTAGACTCTATAGTGACTTCCACCTCACGCTTCACCCCAAGTAATGATTTAGAGGACACCAACTTCACGGTTTCACTCCGCACGTTGAATCCTTGATTCGCAAAGCACCAATGGCATCAATGTTGACATACGTGGAAGTCTGAGGGCTAGTTTGACTCTTTGGACCCTGTCGATGGGGATGAGTCAACCTTAACTTATTTAAACACTTTGGCGAATTGCATCTTACTTGTCAAGAGGTAGACTTTTCCTTAATTCCACGTTCCTCCTCTTATTTTGGGAATCCAATGATTGAGTCATCTCCGGAAGAGATCTTGAAATTTATGAGGTAGAAGAGGAAGGGGACTTGGAGTTTCCACCAGCCCCACCTTGAGTTTGAGGAGGGTAATGCCTCCTTAATTGAGGGAATGATTGATATAAACATCGAATGGAGGAGGAACCAAAAATCTTAAAACTAGGGTCCTCTTTAACTCCAGAGGAAGTAGAAATTCATACCCAAGTCCTTAAGGAACATCGAAAGGCCTTCACATTTAGTTATAAGGAAATGATGGAATCACACCACACATCATAGTTCACAATCTTGTTACTAAGCCGGATGCCAAACCAATTAAGCAAAATCAAGACCTATGAAGCCAAAGGTAGCCCTTATGGTAAAAGAAGAAGTAATGAAGCTTCTCCAAGTAGGATTTATCAAGCCAGTTGATTATTCACAATGGGTATCTAACATTGTCCCCATTCTAAAAAAAATGGAAAGATCCGTATTTGCATAGACTTCCAGGGACATCAACAAGGCTTGTCCCAAGGATGATTTCCCACTACCATCCATTGATGTTATCATCGATGCAATGGCTGGATTTGAGTTGTTGTCCCTCATGGATGGGTTTTGGGATACAATCAAATCAAAATCTCTGCCGAGGATCAAGCTAAAACTACGTTTATAACTCCTTGGGGAACTTATTGTTATGTCGTCATGCCATTTGGTCTTAAGAATGCTGGTGCTACATACCAACAAGCAATGACCTACATATTCCATGATCTTATTCATAAGATTGTGGAATCCTACGTGGATGACCTAGCTGGCCAAGGCCAAGAAGTGTGTGATCACCCAGAGGTGCTTCGTATCATTCTCTCGTGCTTGATTGAGTATGGAGTCACATTGAATCCAGAGAAATGTGTATTCGGTGTAACAGAAAGCTCCTGGGCTACATTATATCTTCACGAGGAATTGATGTTGACCCGACCAAAATCTGGGCTGTGTTAGAAATGGTTCCACCATCGGATGAGTCTGGTATTAGATCTTTCCTTGGGAAACTCGGTGCAATCCAAAGGTTCATCCCTGACTTGACCTTTTCCATTCATCCAATCAACAATTTGTTAAAGAAAGATTATAGCCTGGATTGGATAGAGGAATGTGATGAGGCCTTCAAGGTAGTTAAGTGATTTTTGTTATCCCCTCCCACGCTAATGCCACCAAGGTCAGATCACCCTTTGATCTTATATTCATGGGCTACAGATGTTTCACTGGCCTGTATATGTTGGCACAAGAGGATGATGACAAATGAGAATGGGCTGTTTATTTTATCATTGGATGTTACTCGATTACGAGACATGCTACACACAGGTAGAAAAGGAATGCCTTGCCATAGTTTTCACAACCAAGTGCTTAAGACATTACATGCTTAATCAAGAGACAAGGGTCATCATCAAGTCAGACCACTTATGGACATTCCTCATGCAAGGATCCTTGTCTAAAAAGGTTGGGTGCTTCATTACATTAATGGGTGAGTTCGAGCTAACGTTTGTAAATCAAAAATCAGTTAAGGGTCAAATCATCATAGATTGGTTGGCTGATAATCCATTAGATGGGGGTGATTTGGTAGATTTGGACTTTCCTAACGAGTGCGTATACTTCATTGAAACCAGGCCCCTATCTCTGTGTGTCCTTGGTACACTGACATCATCAATTTCATCATGGACCACACGTACCCAGAAGGGGAAATGTCACAACAAAGAAGGTGGTTACACATAATTTCCACCAAGTACGTCATCCTGGAACAGTGCTTTATCACAGAGCCTTTGACGGAATGCTATTGAGATGTGTTGATTCTAAAGAGTCTGAAAAGATTCTTTATGAGTCACATAGTGGGGTATGTGGTGGTCACTTCGGTGGCCATGCTACTACCCAAAGATACATCGGATGGGCTATTTCTGGCCCACCCTCGAACATGATGCGGTAGAGTTTGTGCGCAGATGCCACAAGTGTCAAGAGTTTTCCCATGAAATCCACATACCGGCACAAGCTTTACAACCGATCGCAACTCCATGGCCCTTCTCCACGTGGGGCCTAGATCTGATAGGGAAATTCTCTCCCTCATCAATGAGATGGCCATAATTTCATAATTACAGCCACGAGTACTTTACCAAGTGGGTAGAGGCCATGCCCCTTACCACTGTCCCTAGCTCTATAATCACTAAGTTCATCTTGAACCAGATCATTTGTAGGTATGGGGTGCCACAGGTCATTATTTTTGATAATGGCACATCTTTCAAAAATGATGAGGTGCGTGAGTTGTGTGCAAAGTTCAAAATAAGTCATCACACAACTTCTCTCTATTACCCTCAGCTAATGGACAAGCCGAGGCTACCAATAAGACTTTAAAGTCCATTCTTCTAAAAATGTTAAGGAGAATAAACGAGATTGGCATCTGAAGCTTTTTCCGGCCTTGTGGGCCTACCAAACGTCGTTAGAACACCAATGGGAGTGACTCCCTTTTCTTTAGTGTTCGGTGCTTGAGGCAGTTCTACCACTGGAGGTCGAACTACCCAGCCTCCACATTTCATTACATGGGATCCTAGGAGAAGAGGGTTATCGAGAAGCTCGTCTCTCCCAATTAGAAAGCCTCGATGAAGTTAGATTGAATGCTGAGCAATGACACAGTGTATATGCTGACCACATGGCTCGGAATAATACAATAAAAAGGTATATGAATGTGAGATCTATGAAGGAGATTTGGTGTTAAGGCTCGATAGCCAAATTGACAAGAAGACCGGTGAGGGAAGAAAGTTCAGACCTAGGTGGATAGGTCCATATCGAGTGGTGGAAGATTATAAAAATGGCACATTCCATTTGTGTACTCTAGAAGGTGAGGAGTTTAGTGAATCCATGAATTCCCTTCACCTAAAGAGATACTACGCATGATCCATCAACATTCTCATATGTACATTATTGCATCTGCATTGCATTTTCATTTGTCCATTCATTTTGTAAAAGTTGTGATCAAGGGACTTATTCTTATAGAAATCCCTAAAAACTTCTAAAATATTGGCAAAACATTCAAATCATGTCTCTTCAAATCTTCATTGTATCATTAACTATTTCTACATCATTTCATCAGTTCCAACAAGATAAGACAAAGTTTTGATAGTAACCATACCAAGGCCTGCATACTTGGTTCTACTTTTGGTCTCTTCTTAGGATAGGTGTCTTTTGTTCATGGTCTATTCTAGAAGCTTCATGGTGTCACATCTATCCCACATACATCTCCTTGGAAATAAGAACATTCTAAACATTTTTCCCAAATAAGTAAGTCAAATGCAAATCAACAAAAAAAATTTTATTTTACACATTTCTTTGCCCTACCAACCTTCGGTGTTGAGCTTGCATCTCTTACTAGTGACGTAGGGTTGGGAAAGGAAGGAAATTCCCTTACTCACCTATGCTTTGTCCATGGTGATAAGCCCATGCTTCCTACTGGTAGCATGGGGCAAGGTGTAGGGGGTCTCTTTGACAAACCTAAAGTCATAAACAATTAAATCAATTACTGTGAAATCTTAAGTCAAAACAAAGTGAATTAGATGTTCAAAATTCCAAGAAGAATTCAAAACCTTAAAACCAGATTTTGTCAACCAAGTGGCCATCTACGGATCCAAGTCTAGATAAACTGCAGAGAAATTCACATTCTAAACTATGAGGTAGCATTAGTGGGGTAAGGTTGTAGCATCCCAATTTGGCTCTGTCAAACCTCTTGTCTTCATCTCACCATTACCATTCAACAAATTTCATGGCTTGTGCCCTTTCTAACTCTCGGTGTTGAGCCCTCACATCTTACTAGTTGTGTGGGGTTAGGAGTGGGGAAAGCATATCTATTCATCATATCATTATGTCATCACATTTTGTCAAGACAAATACGAAGTACTGAAAGATTGCAAAAGAAACTAAGTTTAAGATCACATTGTGTTTGCATCATCATATATCAACATTATGAAATACAAAAAGAAAGCATTCTGTTATCATTCATATCCACTGCATACATTTTGAAAAGCATAGAAAATCAGAAATTCTAAACATCTAAGAGTACACACGTGAATCAAATCATCAATGTAAAAACTCTATGCAAGGAATAACCAAGCCAAAAAGAGATATATGTACATATCATGGTGTGTCATAGTTTTGTACAATTCCATCACGCACTAGGTGCGGTCAAAACACTCACAATGAGCATGAAATACCAAAACATCACATATGCCTCACAAAATGGAGACTAAGCAATAAAGGCACTCTACCTATCCACCCCTTTGAGGCCCCTTATGACCGCTCTAGTTACGAATTTCTTAGGAGTTATTCTCAAAAGTATTCAAAAAGCAAAGGGGCAAGCCTAACGCAAATCCATTCCAATTCAACCATTCTTAAAAATGAAAAAAATGGTCACCGTGGGCTCAGAGCTCAAAAATCACCAAGTCAATATGCGCAAATGAATTTGAAAATGAGTTTGTTTAGATATATATATGTTGTTATAACTTCATTTTGAGTGTATGTGTTCACAGGGCTGGAGCGTTGGCGCAGTATATTTCTATATCCCCACACAGATGGTAAGTCCTCTTGTCATTTTAATTTAGTGTTTATTTTTCAATATTTTATCTATCTACACTTGAGTCTTCTTTTTCTCTTGTAGGTAGCGGGAGTTTGGATGGTGAGATTTCAACACACGGGTGTGTCAGGTATAGCTTCTAACTCCCCATTTCAGGAATGCCATACTCGACTCTATGTTTTACGCCTCTTCATGGCTAAGACGCTTCTCCGAGGGGGCAATATGTATGCACCCAAAATTACATGTGCTACATTTTTGGGAAAATGGTTACAAAAGTCCCCAGTGATGATTCAAAATCCTTTCGAGAAGGTGTTTGAGCTCCAAAACCACTTTAGTATATATTTGTAGCCTAAATAGCCTTACATAGCTTCTCCTTGCATTTTTCTAGTTTTCCCCTTCATTTTGTGCTTGCTTTGGCCTTAAGTGTCAAAACCGCCACCCTGCCTGGGTGGCGGTTTGCAAACCACCGCCTAGGTAGGGGTGGTCACCTGAAACCACCACCCTACACAGGGGCGGTGGTCTGATCGATTTTTCCAGAATCTTCACGTGAGAAATTGCATGCGACGATTCACTTAAGTTTATCTTTTGAACACATCCATGAGTCAAATTTGCTAAAAATAGCTTCGTTTGCTTGGTTCTCCTAGTTCCTTCTATTTTTAAATAGATTTAATGAGTGGAACTACCTCTTCAATTCCTTGTGCATGAAGTAACCTTCTAGCCTCCATTCCTATATATTCCATGCTTGTATTCAAGCAAAGGGCCTGAGAATTTTGTGTATCTTGCATTGTTGTGCTTGTAATAATCTTGCTAGGAATTGCATAGCCAAGTTCAAATCTCTTGTGCTATCTTTCTTCTACCTGCATTACGCCCAGATTGCTTCCAAGCTGCCATCACTCAAGCACCATCCTCTTGTTGTTGTTCTTTGCATTCCCATCCTTGGACTCACATGAACACTCAGAGAAAGAAAGGAAAGAACTGAGGGACAGATATACTCATACTTCCGGATTTTCCAAAGCTCTTGCTCTTCCAGGTTGGAGTTGTGTATTTGTTTGCTTTGTTTTGTCAAATTACATATCAAATAGAGTAGAGAAACAATTCATTTCAATTAATCAGATAGTTACAAGTAGATCAAGTCAATAGGAAGTTTTCTCTTCAATATTGCCAGGGAAATAGTGGGTGAATGATAGCTCTGTTAGAGTCATGATTTATTCTTCACTTTTGAGGTAGAGTTGGAGAGATTTTATTTGAATTAGAGTAGATCTTAGATTTAGATTCACACATCTAGCACAGATAGCTAGCTACATCCGGCCAGCTATTTTTGTTTTCTTTAAATTGTTTGTTAGATTAGATGCATTGTCTGAAAAGTTAGAAAAGCACAAAAATATTTATTTCCATAGATTAGCTTGTTTATTGTTTTGTTCTTATATATTGAGAAAACACCAAAAATATAGTTTAGATTTCATTTGATAGATAGTTTATTCACCGAAAACGAATCAAATTCACTTTGTATGACCATCAACGGTCCACAAGGAAAATACCTACGGTTGTGATCCTCTGGTCCCACAACCCAATGGGCCAGAGTTAGTAACTGACATTGACACAAGTCTGCACTTAACAATCTTACGCACACCCGCCACATACACAGAGAAAATAAGACAGTTAGAGACTTTAAACATAGTCTGCTAACAAGGCCTATGACTTTTGGACTACTCCTGGGAATAGGATTTGACTTGCATGTATGACCATTCCAGGGCCTCAACCTCAACGAGTCTTTGGTTGTGACCCACAGGTCCCGCAACCCAACGGACCTACTAGTCAGTTAGATATCGACACTAGCCTACACACGTAGGTATTCATATCCTCACCACTTCCACCTGATATCATCACACAACTTTCATTGTTAAACATAAGCATCGATCAGGCTAAGACTTTCTGGATGAGACCAGAGAATCACCCTTAGTTCCTGCAGCTCCGCTACATCTCTTGTCTCAATTTCCATGACCTTGTCTGGAAACCCATACGAGGCACCTATAGGCTACTTTCCACGTATTCCACAACCCACCAATAGAATCTCGGCTGAGCTAGACATCGATTGGAGTCTCTGAGTAGCTATCATATCAGACCCCGCCATTACACCCCTTCAGGTTAGGAGAGCATTCTTTGCCTTAGATTCAGTAGATTCCGTTATTATTGTGTCGAAGACATAAGGTTTCCCAATTAGCTTGGTCATCACCATCACTTTCACTCCCATTTCAAATTCCACCTAGATTAATGATTTTGAAGTACTCTTTTGCATTTGAATGTAATCTTAGGTGATAATAGTAATGCTAGTTCTTGACCCCTCATTTTGAAAGCATAACTATATATTTATATGATTCTCTTTGTTTAAATTTCATAATTGACAACTAAAAAGGCCGACCATAGCAATAGAAATTAATTAAGAATCGAAAGGGGCCAAAAAGGTAGGGAAAAAGATAAAGATGGGCATGAGTGCTTGACGCTACTATCTAAATCTGGGTGCTAGTGTATGAGGCCATACAAAAATAAAACAATCAATTTTCAGCAAGAGCAACGAGATGAATAAGGCCAATGAAAGTGTAGAAGACAAAGAAAAAGGACAAAGATAGAGGTCAATTACTTGTTTTGTTTCTTGGGAATCATGTAAATGCTAGCATGCTTTTATGACCTAGAAATGTACCCAAGTGTGTATTTTGTGACTACACAAGTGATCTATGAAGGTGATTCTAAGGTGAAGTTGGCAAAGCTACACACCAATAGTAATCATTTTGAAGTTTGAAGATGAAAGAAGAAGAAACCATTAGTGCATATCTTCTCAGAGTTGATTAAGTTGTCAATACCATTAAAGGATTATGAGAAGATGTGATAGAAGTTGTGGTGGTGTAGAAGGTGTTGAGATCTCTCACTACTAAATGTGATCTTGAAGTATCAGCCATAGAAGAAGCCAAGGATATGAGTATATTGCTGATGGATAAAATTCATGGTATCTTAACTACTTAGGAGTCGAGGACATGTGTGGAGAAACCTCCTAATAAGCAATTTTCCTTCAAAGTTGAAAATAAGTCAAAAGGTAAGAATACCTTAGATGATGATATTTATGACATTGATGATGATGATTTGATTTCTATGTTTACTAGGAAGTTAAAAATAGGTTCGAGAAGTATAAGGGTAAGTTTCCCTTCAAGTGTTTCAACTATGGAGAGATTGGACATTTTGCAAACAAGTGTCCTCACAAGCATAATGGAAAATAACACGATGATGACAAGAAGTCACACAAGTTTGATATGAGTAAGAATAAGTTTAGGAAGTTTGAGGATAAGAAGAAGCCCAAGAGAAGATTCTATGCTAATGAGGATTATAGCTCATCAACATTAAGTAGTGAAGCCTATGATTATGAATTTGATCATGAAGATGTTGGAAATGAAGTCCTATTCATGGTCAAGGGTGCTTTGTGAGTTCTCAAAATAATGGTTTCATAAATGGAGGTTCATGTATGCATTCAGAAGAAGAAGAGGTTGATCTTAAAATTGAGCTGATGTGTATTCAAGAGGAATTGAAGCATGCAGAGAAGAAGAACAAGAAACTCAAGGCACAAGTCAAGGAGTATGAAGAAAAGATTCATGTTCTTGAGGAGAAGCATTAGAATGACACCAATGAGTATGATAAGATCATCAAATAGTTAGAGACTCAAATGGATACTATAGCTACAAGCCTAAAAGCTAAGGATGAAGAGTGCATCAGGTTTGAAAAGGAAGTGGTGTCTCTAATGGCGAAGTATGAAAGCTGCTAGCGAGTTAGATTATTTCGAGAAGTTTGAGAAGATCTCTAAGGATCTAGATGATCTCTTGGGTAGTCGAGTTTTCAGGTGATAGGAATTTTCTATGGTTTAATGAGAACCTAAAAGGTAAAGAAGTGATTAAAGAGGATGCTACTCGGGGTCGGGAGGTTGTCTAAGGTAGATCAAATGGAGAAAAACTTCAAGAGCTATGATAAGAAAAGGTTTGTTAGACAACCTAATGCATTAAGGTATGAGAAATCCTTTAATGGTTATTGTAATAATTGTAATGATTTTAGACAAAGGGAAAAATAATGTAGAATGTCATCCAAATATGAGGGCTCATGGAACTATGAAAGGAGTTTTAGTTCATACTAGGTCAAGAAGTAAGAATGAAGTTGCGTTATAACTATAATCATGTTGGTCACATTGCAAAGTTTTGTTTTCATGGTTCTTTAAGAAAAAACAAGAGGTTTTAGGATTCTAGAGTACATTACAAGAGGAAAGATAAGGCATGGGATCTAAAGATAAATCAGATATATCCAACTAAGCATGAGTTAGGATTTTAAGCAATTCAAAAGTGGTCACAAGTTGCTGATCAAAATAAGGATGAAAAAGTTAAGTCATAGGTGTCAAGGAGGTCTTGGAATCTCCTTAAGACGTTGTTCTAGATTCCTATGACTTATGGTGTCTCTACTAAGCTTCGATACATTCAAATAATTATATGAAGTATGAAGTTAGGGGATTTTAGGGTATCAATGAAGATGTGGAGCTTTGTAACAAGGTTGTAGTCATAGAGTCATGAGGTTTGTTGCAAAGTATTCAATTTTTCATAAGGTTATTTTACCTTGAAGAATACATCAAGAAGGTATGTAGCTCATGGATAGGGTTTCTAAGCTGATGGTTGTGATGGTACAATCATGGTGAAGACTTGGTCAATATGCTTAAAAGCTTGACAAGGATCGAGAGGTCCAAAATTCTAGAAATTCTCGAGTTGCAGTCCACATCATAATGTTGTGTTGCATTATAAGGTGAATGATGCCTTGAAACAACAAGTGAAGTAGTGTTGTAAAGAGAATTATGACCACAAGTGTTAAAATCATCAAGAAAGTTTTATAATGTCTTAAAGTATGTCATCATTCATGGAGTCTCAATAGTAAACAAATATCAAGAAGATACAATCATGATGAAAGCAAAGAAAGGCTACAAAAAGTTGTAACAAGGAGTCCGAATGAATACAAACAAGTTTTAAGTATGTTTGATGACATGTTTTAGTTTAGTCCACATTTTTAATGAGTTATTAAGTATGGTTGATGTTTTGTACGAGATAGTATACCTAGAATTTGCATGAAGATGGTCCAAGGTATGTTCATAGTTTTGTTGTGCCTTGAGAAGAGTATAAAGGCTTGCAAAGCTTAAGCTATATTGAATGATGAGTGATGCATGAGTTAGCTTGGAGCAATATTGTATGACCTTATTTAGGTTTGTGACAGTCTTGGGATGCAAGAGTAAAATTTTAGGAGTATGGTCTCGAGTCTAACCATCAAGATTCACTCATTAGAAGTATCAAGGTGAACAACTAGGAGATATATTTTGTGAGCCTATTCAAGACGGATGAAAAAATAAAATACCTCATTGAAAATGCTTAGTATGAAACAAGCAAGTTTTTTTCCTAATTGACAATATGAAGATGCATAAGTGTATATCAAGGTGGATTGAAGGTATGATATTAGAGAGATCTTAGTATGAAAGACAGTCAAGAATTCTTGAAGATGCTTCATGAGCTAAATCTTGTTGGCGGAGAGCTATGTGAAGGTTTAGAGAAAGTCTAATCCAAGTTTTAAAAGTTTTTGCTACTTGTATAGTCAAGTTGAAGACTTGAAGATCACAAGGTATGTTTTGTTTTTGATTAGTTAGGTAAAGTCATTGTATAAATATGTACATAAGGAGTGTTAAGGTGGTTTGTAAGAGCTTGAATGGTTAAAATTTGAGTATTGTCATGAGAAAACTCAATTGTTAAGAATGTGGAAAATACAAGTAAGTTATCAAGGTCTATGATCGGTGACATGAAGGAGGCGAGAAAGACTGGTCTATTATGTGGTTATGAGAATGCTCAAGACATGTGAGATGTTTTAAAGCAATATATGATTTAGGCAGAGCTTGGTAAATTTTGATTCAAAGTTTCAAGTTATGCTTGTGATGATTGAATGCTTATAATCATGCATGGATCGAAGTTCGTGCATTAGGAGCTTAAGAGAAGCAAGAGCATAGTCTCAAGTGAAGTATGATCAAGAAGTTGGTGCATTATCTCGGGGAGTATAGTTACTTTGTTTTGAGGTTCAAAATAGGCATTTTGGTTGAGTTATGCTAATACAAATGTGAAAAAAAAAGATGTTTTACTACGTGTAAAGACAATTAAGAGGTAAGGAGTGCAAGTTTGAGCTTATATTTGTGTCTTAAGACCTTATTTAGGTATTTGACGATCTTGAGAAGCAAATTAGAAGAGGTAAGAAAGATTGAAGTTTAAGTTGAATCCAGGTGAGTCATGTTAAGTTTTTGTGCCTATAAGATCCTTGAAGTGTGTAAGAAAGCTTTGCTTGTTAATTTTGGCTGGTTTAAGGTATGAAGTATGATTTGGATGATTAAGATGATGTCGAGGTGTATGATCAAGTTGAAGACTCAAAACTATTGTGTGTGTCTCCTGTTCTTGAAATTTGGGTAGAGTATTCATAGTTTTCTCTAGTCATGAAGGTCATGTATTTTCATGTGTAATGCTTCAAAGAAGATATTGTAAGGCCTAACGGGGTAATGAATCGATGGTAACTATATAGGATGAAAAGGTATTCCCAAAATGGTTTGTATGTAGAGAAATTTGGGTATGTTGTGTTGCTATGTGAAATCAAGTAAGTGAATTTTTGCACCGTTTTGAAGGTTTGGATTGGTGTTTATCCGTTGTATCAGAGAAAGAGCTTAAAATATGTATTTCTAGAGAAAAATGTGTTGTCAAGAAACCTTGTAGGTCATGAAGATATATTTGAAGTTTGAGGATGATGTCGAGCATGAGAAATGATGATTTGCTGATTAAAAAAAGATAAGTTGTCGATGATTATCTCTAACAATTAAGTATCGGTTATATAATACATGTATGAGTGAGGGGGAGCGTGGACTTGTAATACCTCCATATACATCTTTCCAGGGAAGCTTTGTAGCCATATGGTTGTAAAGAGTCAAGATAGTCATAAGATAAACTAGGTATGATCCAAAGTGTGTTATTTAGCTATTGGTATGAATTTTGTGTTGAGGGATGCTTGTTCAAGTTTTGAAGTCATGTTCTCAACTCAAGAAAGTAGGTAAACAAGTTTTTTTGATGTTGTGCATTTATTAAGGGGAGCCATGTTGCTCCATTGATGTTGAAATAGTCGAAACAAAGATGAAAAGATCAAATGGACCTTATTTTATTTGGTTGATGTTTCCGACCAAGTGGTGAGCATAATGTGATGTTAGATCAAGTTTTTACATGTATATTTTATTTTTCATTAATTTCAAAAGGGGGATAATCACCGATGGCATATGTATTCCTTATGGGAGTTTGAGCTTTTGTGTTTTGCCATAAATGAAAAAGGAGAGATTATTGGATTTTTGTTGTTATTGATGTCAAAATATTAAGTGTGTGATGTTTTCATTGATTTCTACAATATGATTGATGTCAAAAGGAAGTATGACACATGGAGTTTGATTGGTAGTCTCAAGTCAAGGTGGGTATCTTGTTGATATTGCATGGTGTTGCATGGGTTCTTGAGCAGTGTTGTGGATTGTAGGAGTGTGATAGTGACTTGCATATATATAGATGATGTTTTTGAGGTGTCATGAGGGGTTATGAAGGTTCTTATAGGATGTCAAACATGGAAAATTGATAGAAGGTTAGTTTTGCTAAAGAAAGAATATTCAAGGTGCTAGTTCTTGAGGCCTAGAGAGTAGAATGAGGTATGAAATGATAAAATAAGGAATGTAATAACTAGTTATGCATTTTTAGAGCATGGGGAACATGAGTTTTAGGTGTTGAGACACTTACAAGTGTTTTATAATGTTATTTCAGATGATAGAAACAATTTTTAGGTTTATTTATAGACCTAATCCTTAAGAAAACATGCCCTAGTGAGATGGATTCAGAATTTTGAGTGTATTTAAAAAATGTGGTAATTTTATAATGTTTATCAGGTTGATATAGATGTGTGGTCAAATTTTAGGTCCTAATGTTGAATATTTTGCAAGATATTGCATTTTTACCTATATCGAGTTTCTAGAATTGATATTTTTAGCTCAATTTGGAATTTTGATGCTTGTTGGCTGGTAAAATATCTACATGGTGGTCCAATATATTCATGGTATTTTGGGAAGGGTGTTAATATGAATTTTGAAACATTAGTTTAGGATATAAAGCCCAAACATTTATGAACAATTGTTAAGAAGCTAAACAAATTTTTAACCCTCTTAAAACCTAGGTCAAAAGAGATGGAGGAGATATTGAGTATACATACCCATGATGGATTTTTTTTATAGTATTATGATTTTAGGTTGTATAGTAATCTCTCCGTTTCTCTAGGTGTAAGTTAGGTGTTTTTTTGTGTGTGATCCCACTCAAAAATGCAAGTTTTGAATATTTTCAGTTTCCTCTCAAGTTTTGCATTGGACCAAGTGACTAAATTAGTTGTGGATGAATTATGGGAGCTATTATACATGTATATGATGGTTTCAAGTCATGTTTGTAACCTTAAGAGGTATATACAGGATCATTTTACAAGACTGGTTTTGGGGGTAGTTTTGGGCGATTTCGGTGGTTTGCAAGTTACATAGGCATTTTGGAGGCTCTATAGTCCGATTTTGGTGTCTTAGGCATTTTATAATGACCTCGAGGTCATAATATTTCAATTTATATATTGCACTTGAATGGATGAGGTCATTTAATGGGGTTTGAGATTCATTTCTAAAGAATAATTTTTAGGGCATGTTGGTTGTCCTTGTTATCAAGTGGCTTCATGAGGTGAGATGATGATGTAAATGTGTTCAAACTTGTTGGAGGTCGTTAGACATCTCAAGTGTCATGTTGGTTTCCTTGTTCTCATGTGGCTTCATGAGGTGATATGATGATGTAAAGGTGTTCAAGATTATTGAAGGTTGTTAGAGGTGTTCAAGTTTTGGTGATGGCGGTTTTTTCTTTAGAACATTCTATTTTGTCGAGTAGGATTTTGGGTGCACTTAGGATTCTTGTGTCCTAATGGAGTTTTTTAGATGGTTCATGCTATTTATGACCTATATGGTCTTATGAATGTTATTTTAAGGATGTTTTTGAATGATTTTTAGCGTATTTTGTTGGCATGTTGTGATTTAGGTGTTGTCATTGATGTAAAATCCCATTAATGAAAAAGTGGATGATGGAGTGGATTCAAATGATACTCAGTGATGATAACATGGAGATTCATGTATGTCATTGATTGCATAAGTTGATTAAGTGAGAATTATCTTTCTAACAAGTCTATTCGGGTGACCTAGTTAGCACAGGTGATAATGCATGGTGGTGTATGAGCTTCTTGATATCTTGAGGACTATGTTGACAACATGGAGAACATGATTAGAGAATTATTAGGCACTCACATGAGTTTTATGGTGAGGGTACACATGGATGACCAAGTTTTAGGTGCTCATTTGGACCTAACATGGGTGCTAGTAGGTATTAGATTGAGTTGTGGAGCCATGTAAGCTCATGGATGCATGTATGTAGTTTTTTAATGATGTACCAGATATGTTAGTACCTTTTAGAGAGTTTCTATGATGTTTTATGATGTTATTTCATTCGACCCTAGCTTAGATAGTACAAAACCCTAATAGGTAACTATCCAAATGAGATGGGATGGAGGATGGAGAAGTATTTGAGCCATGATTATGATTGGAGATGATGTACAAAGTTGTCCTAGAGGTGTGAGAAATTTTTTAAGTTATTATGAAGAATATTTTGCAAGATAAGTCATTTTGGTGAAACATGGTCAAGAAGAAGGTCATTTCTAGCTCAAATTACGCTTTCTAGTAGTTATTGTAAATTGTGTGCAATGCATGGAGCCAGAGAATTTTAGGATGTTTTTAAATGTAACTAATAAGGTTTATAAAAAATAATTAGGTGGTTTTATCGTCATGCTTTTATGAACAATCTTTAACAAGGTAAAGTGGTTTGAAACCCTAATTAAATCCTAGCTAGGAGAAGATTGTAGAAGAAGAGGTATATTGAGCCTATTTTGATTCATTTTTGAAATGTAATGATTTTATTTTGTATAGGATATTCTATATTTCTAAAAAGGTATATTACATCATGTGGTGATATGTGGGTCCCACCTGAAATGGCTTATTTGTGAAGAGTTTCAATTTAAGAAGAATTTTTCCAAAGAAGGTGATGATTAAATTGACAATGTTTTTATCCCTGGTTTTTTATGTTAATGAAGGTTTTCAGGTCATGTTTGAGCTAAAAATATCAAAGTGTGCCCTATTTATAAAGATTGGTTTTGAGGCAGTTTGGAGCAGCTTGTGGTAAAATTGACATTACAAGAGCTACATGGGGAGTTAGGACTCCATTCAAGTTTTTTTGAAGTTTTTAGAGATATTTCCAATGTTATATCAAAATTTATTATTGGATAAGGTCTGCAAAAGTTATGACCTATTCTTTGAGGGTCAAATATGGAGGATGCTTGTTCTAGTAGGGGTGTTAAGTGGCTACATAAGGTAAAGTGATGATTTTGAGTTGTTATTTCTTGGTGAAGTTTTTGAGTGCTTATTCATTATGCATAAGTATCTTCCATGCTTTTTTGAGTGTGTAAGTGTGCTTTGGTATGATGGAGCAAGTTGAGATGATGTTTGGTTTTGAGTCCTAGAAGGCATAAAAATCAATTTGCAAAGATTGGCTTGGTTAAAGGCCTTCCATTTGGAGTTAGAAGGAGTTATAATATGTTATGAAAATTTGATTTATATATATTTCTAGTGATGTATGGATTGAATCTTGGTGAGGTAGTTTGATGTCTCTTATAGGTTGATTTGTGAAGAAGAAGGTAGTTTTTTTTTCAGACAAGTTTGTTCTTACTGAAGTATCGAGTTGGTTGAGGCATGAGATGGATGAGTTAATACTAGATATCACTGGAGAGTGAAGAGAG
The DNA here is from genome assembly GCA_018340775.1 of Taxus wallichiana var. yunnanensis. NCBI lineage: Eukaryota > Viridiplantae > Streptophyta > Pinopsida > Cupressales > Taxaceae > Taxus > Taxus wallichiana. The sequence continues at coordinate 186,726,430 of CM031236.1, read as the reverse complement.
ATTAAATTATTACTATTGAAGGCATTTTTAGGTCTTGAAAGTGTTATAAAGGATGTTAATCAATGAGTTTGCAAAACTAGTTTTTGGGTAGCTTGTTTTGGTGAAGAGTAAAGTTGTGGTTTTAACACATGAATGTTTCATGATGTTTAGAATTAATAAAAGTGATGTAAAGGTCTTGAGGTTTCCATATAGTGGTCACATTCCATATTTGATGTCATATTGGGTGGTCTTGAGGCCTACATGTGAAATCAAGATCTTAGAAATAGTTGTTTGGTGAAGGATATGAGCTAGTGGTCCCATTTAATGAAATATTTTATTAATAAAAGTGAACATGTGACCATGTATGATGTTTTTATGATATATTAATCATGTGTGTTGAATTTTGGAGCTTCAATAATCATGGTTTTGGTATGAGTGGATTTTTCTCATTCCAGTGATAGGGTTTTGAGGTTTTTGGTGCATGATGAGTGGTTTTTGGCATGGTTGGCCTATATGGGTCATTTGTAACTATTGAAATGTATGTAATGGAATGTTTTAAAGTTTTATGGGTCAAATTAGTGATGAAGTACCGAAATCTCTTGGGTTATAAGGAATATAAGGTTATAAAAGTGAAGTTTGAGCTCATTTTGTGAGTCAGCCATGCATGAGGGAAAAGTGTCACCCAAGTAGAATTATTTCTTAGGTATGAAGGAATGATTTTAAGGCTGATTAGATATTTTTTTAGTTTGAGGTAGGTTTTAGAGCATGTTTTAAAGATATTAGAGCTAAGACAAGTTGAAAAGGAAGAAGATAGAGAGAGTTGAAGGTATGAGGGTTTGAGCAAGGGTTTATGAGCTGAAATTATGGTCTCCATCAATTGTGGGAGAAAAAAATTCAGATATCATCATTATCATGTGGCTGAGTTGGTGTTTGGTCATCTTGGGGGTTGCAGCCTCCTCATGGAGTAGATGCTTCACTAAATCAGGGGTTGGTGCTCCTTGTGAAGTTAGTAATTAACTAAATTTCTTTTCTCCTTGTGTATGTTCATGTTAAACGTTTCCTACTTATATATTTTGTTCATGTGTATGTTCTCTTGGTTGTGCTTATGTGATTAAATGTTTCACAATGTTAATATCACATTGATGGATGGATAAATGTTAATAGTATATGCATGTTAATTTGAAATTATTTTAAGAGTTAAAGAACTGATTCACCCCCTTCTCGGTTCATTTTGCTTCCAACAATTGGTATCGAGCATGTCCTTATGAATAAAGTTTAACAATTTGAAGGAGATATTTTGAAGCACAAACAATGGGAAAATCTTAGAGTTTGAAGCAGTAGAAAGGAAAAGGAATGAAATAGCTCAGTCAATGATTAATGCCTACCAAGATAATATCATTGTTGTGGAGATAAAGCATGATCAAGCCATTAAGGGTTTGGAATCTCAAGTGGAAAGTTTTTCTAAATCCATAAAGGAGAAAGAAGACACTTGTTTCAGGTATGGGAAGAATTGAAATCCCTAGAATCAGATTTGGAGAATGCATCTAGTAGGTTAAGAATGTATGAGATGCTTAAGAAGAGATCCAAATCTCTTGAAGGAGTATTAGAAGTCAAAGAGCCACATATGACAAAGCAGACTTAGGGTTTGAAGGAAAATATGTTGAGAGTGATGATGAAGTTGGTCCAAGTTCCAAACCAGATGAGAAGGTGACCAAGAAGGTTGATTTGAGAATTTATAACCTAGTTAGATAACCTAATGCTATAAGGTATGGTTCATCATTTAATGGATATTTCTATGTTTGTCATATTTTGGTCATACAGCTAGAGATTAAAAAAGGAGGTCTCCTAGGAATGATGTAGGTTACTTCAAGGGTGAATGTTTTTCATGTTGTGAGTATGATCACATGGTCAAGGATTGTGGATAGAATTTTGGTGTATATGAGCCAAGAGGAAGGGAAGTGTTTTTGCTTCAATTGTTAAAAATCAGATCATATAGCAAGACAATGTCAAAGAAGAAGATGTTCATTAAAAGGGTTGATTCTAAAGAGAAAGTCAAAGGACCTAATTATGGAAGTCAAACTGAGAAAGATGTTAGAAAATCATATGTATCCAATATGAGAGACTGATCAAGTGAATATTGTTAAAGAGGGTTCTAGTGCAATCAAGGTGGAAAACAAGGTCAACAAGCCCAAGTCAAGTCAAGGAAGCATGTTTGTCTTAGTTTAAGGGCTCAGAATCGAAGAAGATCATATGTTCCTATAAACCATTCAATATCTAATGCAAGAAAAGTTGAAGAAATTAGGTCTTTGTATAACTTCAAGGGTAATAAGGTATGGGAAATGATCCATTCATGAGTTTCAAGTTCTTGTATGTTAGTAGGATGTAATTTAGCATAGTTAAGTTTGAGTCTATGAGTTAAAAGGTATGTTTGTACTGAATCGTGAGAGTCTGTAGTCTTCAAGAATGTCATCCTCTATAGTGATCATCTCATCTTGGTAAAATCTTGTGGATGATGACAAGTTTTGTTATAGGTTTAAATAGCTCCGAGTGTGCACAATTGAGTTCTCAAGTTTGTATTGTCATGAAAGTGTGGTTTCATATCAATCTTAATCAGTGTTCTATGTCTTAAAGGTATTGACAAAGTTGTGAGTTGTGAAAATCTTTGGGGTCAAGAACAAGGAAGCCTAGAAGGGTGTCTAGTGCAAAGTTGAGTCTCTGAGTGTCTAGATTGTGAATATGTGCCTTGGATTCAAGAATCAGTATGGTCAAGTGTCAAGGGTTTGTAAAAATGTTTCTTGAGTTGAGCTAGGGTATATATCATGTGTAAGGACTTGTTAAAATATATTAATTCTACATTTCTCAAGCATTATGGGTACTCATGTTATCATATTGGTGCAAGAAGAGTGAGGTTCTCGTGAGTTGTCAAGAGAACAAGATTTTATTGTGATGTGTTCAAATACATGACACAAGGTTTCTCTTTCCAAGTCTTGTTAGTGTCATATATTTTTTAAGTTTCTCAAATTCTAAGAAAGGTTCCTATAGGTTGATCAAATATGAAAAGGGTTTATCCTTAGTTAATAAATGTCAAAAAAAATAGAAGTGTCTCCGTAGAAGAGAGATTAATTACTCAAGGGAGTTAAGTCTGCCCGTGATAGTTGGTTGAATTTATGAGCTCATGATTCTATGTGTGATCTTCATCAAGTGTTATCAAGGTTTGTTTATGTTCCTTGAGGTATGTATAAGTTCCTTAAACAAATTCAACGATTAAGAAAATATGCTAAGAAAGGCATATATGGGTCTAAGATTATAAGGGGTATGTAGTCATGATTATCATATTGGTGTAAGAGTGAAAATAGGAAAAGACAAAGAAAACAATTAAGTAGGTGAAGTGAGGTGTTGAATGAAGTAAAAATTGTTCCCCTCAGTACATAAGTCTATATGTTGTGGTCTTTATCAAAAGACTAAAATTAAAATCCTAGCATGTCATGATATAGTAAGGTGATGTGTCACAAGGTTTCCCTTTCCAAGTCTTGTTAGTGTAGACACGTAAACTTAAATTTTGTAATCTTATTGCTAAAAGCACACAAATCACTCTCATTCTTACAATTTCATCATTATAATTAGTGATTTTTGCTAATTAACTAATGTTTCTTACCATTTTGGCCAATTATCACAATTTTTGTGCTTTAGTTTTCTGATTACCTAACCCCATTTTGGCTCATTTAGGATGCCACTTTACAACAAATCGTAAGTCAAAATCCTCTTCCAAACAGACAATTAGTGATTATTAGCTAATTAAGCCTATTTTACTCTTGTTTTAGTCAATATACCCTATTATTGATGCTAAACCTCTTCTAACCACTCAAAATCACCCCACTTTCCTCCAAACATCTCAAAAGCTTAAAAATCTTATCCTAGCCTCCTAATTGACCATAAGTGGTTGATTAAGGCTCCTCACATCTTAATCACTTGTTAATTCATTAATTGTGATTAAAAAACCTTAATCATGATTAGTAATTCTTAATATACTTTGTGCTTTTAGTCCCACATGCACCAAGATGCAAGTTTTCCTCAAAGGAAAACTATAAAAAGTACTAACCACATACCTTTAAACTTTACACCATGCTTTGATTTGCATGTCATATAAGAAATATGATTAATAGCCAAGCTCAATCTTTGCCTCAATTCTTCAATGGGGTTAGTAGATGGGTATCCAATATGATCGTGTATTCATTTTGGAGAGACCATCTCACCTCCCTTGAGTAGCAACATACACCCAATTTGATTTCTCCTAGATCTATTTAGGTCTATGTTATTTAGCAATTAACATACTAGTAGGCATGGTTTAGGTAGGTTTTGATTTATATTCATGTTAGTTGTTTCAAGCATTCCATTAAGCTTTTATCATTGATGTAACTATTGTTAGATTCAATAAGCATTTGTTAAATTAGACTATGTGGTGTTAGTCTTGTTAGTTTAGCTTTTCTTGGAACTTTTAGTAGTCTTCATTTGGCACACCCAGTGGGAGATACCCCATTGCATTCATTTTTAAGATTTTTAACTTAGTTTCAAAGTTTTTAGATTTCAAGATTTCTAGTTTAGTTTTAAGTTTTCTAGATTAATTTCAATTTTTTTAGTTTAGTTTCAAGTTTTCTAGATTACTTTCAAGATTTTTAGATTAGTTTCTCAAGCTTTTAGACTACTTTCAAGTTTTTAGAGTAATTTTCAAAGTTTTGTAGATTAATTTTGATTTTGATAATTGTTCAAAACTAGATTAGTAGTAGATGTTGCATTTTTATGTTCTTTGTAGGATATAAGGAGAGTGTGCCAAAATTCCTCAAAAGGTAAAATATTTGATCTTTTTCAAAATTTCCTTGTCAAAATTTGTATTTTGACCATCTATAGGAAGGTCTGCACCTATGCTCAAAGGGGTGTGCCCACACTTCAAAGGTTGTGCATATGCTTCAAAGTGTGTGCCCACGTCTCTATGGCCATGCCTGTACATCAATGGATTTTTCACCTTTTGTGTGGCTTACGCCTGTGCTTCAAAGTGTGTGCCCATACCTCTCTGGACGTGCCTGTGCATAAATGGCTATGTAAATTTGACAGAGGTGCACTTGTGCATGACTTTATATGCATATGTGCTTCAAATTTTGCCCATGCTCTATAGGATGTGCTAGTGCATAAAGAGGTGCACTGATGCACTCATGTAAAATTACTTCAAAGTTCGAAATTTCAACTTCTAGTTTTTAGTACCTTTGTCATTTTCTAGGGATTTTTAGTTGTTACTGTCAATTTTTTGATTTTAGAAAATATTTTCTAAAAAAGTGATTAACTTAGGGTTTGATGGGTGATTTTATTTGCATGTTTTGTATGAGTTTGGAATAGGGTTGTGTATGCTCTTCTCTTGCACTTTGTGTGATCTTGAGAATCAAAACACACTAAACCTTCTTTTTGCTAATTTTATAGTAAGTAGGAAAAATCATCATTCATTGTTATGCTTAAGGGAATAAAATTTCATTTTGGCATGTATATGATCTTTTAGTTTAAGAGATTTTTCACTTGATAAATAACCAAGGCTAAAATTTGTGTATGCTCTTCCCTTGCACCTAGTGTGATCTTGGGAACCAAAAATCAATTTTAGTCCTTCATTAAGAAGCACTTGGATTAATTGGGAATAAACTTTAATTTACAAAGTTTTTATGGTAGTTATTTGATTTACAAGCTTTTTCATTTCTATTTAGTTGGGTTACTTGTTGTGTATGCTCTTTTCGCATCCTTGGGCGATCTTGAGAACCAAAAACAACATTTAATCCTCTTTCTATGATATTGTAGATCTTTTTGAACTACTAACCATTTGTGTGAAGGACCTAACACTAGCCAAAGAAAGGAGAACTCTCTTCAAACCAAATTCTAACTTTCATGTGTGTTTGTAGGTTGCCAATGGTGGTCTAAACCAAATTTCCTAATCCAAAAGATAAGAAAATACACCACTATACAACACACTTTACTTGCAGGTTGGTTAAGAGCTAAAGCTCGTCCACTTAACTAGGAGAAACTTCCTTTAGCATAAGCCTTAAGATAACAAGAGGAATTCTCCTAGAACCCCAAAGTAGTTCACAAGAGGGAACCTTGTGAATGAAATGGAAAGTGCTCCACACTACCCAATTGATTAGTACTCCTTGAAAGATTAGAGTCAAAGTTATCTCCATTGTGACCCCAGTGATAATACAATTGAACGCACTAGTTGCTCATTGTATTAGAAGGGGTAAAGTAAAGACTGAGATACTCCAAGACTATTTAGTGCAACTTTGGTAAATCCGAGCTTGCAGAGGTAGTTTGTGACAATCTAGGTGAGAGAAACCAATAGGAAGCTTGGCTTGGAGCCAATTTTGTCTTAGTTATTATACTTGAGAGATCTCACAAAGTGACAACTTTGTTGGATTCAAACTCTTATTTTTTGAACAAGGGAAGAATCTCTTAAAGTTGAAACCATGTGACATTTCATCATGAAATCTATTTAGTGTTACTTTGTCCTAGTTTTTCACTTGTCCTAAGACAAGGCAAACTCTGCCAAAGTTACACCAAGTATTTTCATCACCACTTGGTCTACTCCTTTGTTTTCTTATTGCTCATTTTGAGACAAAAGAAGAAAAAATATATATGGATACCACTAGAAATAATCATGTCCACCACTTTTGTAGTCTACTTGCATGACCAGGTTGTAATGCTGGAATGCAAGTGTTGAAAGTGTGAATGGTACGTACTCATCGTTCTAGTAGGACCTTTGTCTCAAACCCATATTGAGACTTATTATCATTGTAGTTAGGTTGTCTTATCATTGACTTATTTTTTTGAGTTGTTACATTGCCTGCATTATAGCCATACAATTGTGATATTTACATCTTGTTTCCATTGTGAAACTTGGCCTAAATCTCTAGATTGTATTGTTACGCTACTCACACGCATAGTAATTCCTTGATATACTTAGGCATAGTTTTTACATCCTAGCCTTGTCTTGAGTTTTGTGAGTGTTGAGGTTACTTTGTTAGCATCGCTATAACGCCATTTTGATACTAAAATATTTCTTTCTCATAAAAAGCTTGATTAATGTGTCCAAATAGCATTATTACGTTGCTCACATTTGTATCTTCCATTTTACAAGACTTAGACTTTGTTAGTGTTTAGAAACTAGTTTTTAGTATACCTTGTTAGAGGATTGTGTCAACACTCTCTTAACATTTAGGTCTTGTTTGTTTTAAACTTGGCCTAATTGGTGATATTGTGTTGTCACTATTTGTTTCAAACCTATCTCGAAAAAAACATAGGGAGTAAACTTTTGTTGTGATTGGATTTGAGTTTTATACGTCATTATATTATCCTAGACATCTTGTGTCATATATTACCTTGTTAGGGTAGATCATTATTTATTCTTTATCCTAGGGTTCATCATTGACTTATCAGATTCATGGCTATTTAATAGTCACCTTTATTTGTGATGACTTAGTGTTGTTACGATGTGAAAATTTTCTTAGGGTCCATTTTTAAACCTTAGTGAAAACCTTTCATGTTATACCCCCTATTTCAAGTATACCTACTACGAGAATGGGGTCCCAAAAGTTAGAATATGATCTCTTTGGAGGTGACAACCCACTTTTGGAGGAAAATTTCATGATCGATCATAGTGGTGGTGAAGAGGATTCTCCTCTTGTGAACATGGAGAGGTTCATTCTTCCCACTTTAATGATTATTATATGTTTCAAAATAAAGATGAGGTTTTAAGATGTGTCGTGGAACTAGGAGCTAGGTTACCTTCCACAGACCCTTATCTTATCACCAACATGGTTTTGGGAGAAGAAGTGGAACATCCTCATCACAATATTAATGAAATTTTAAACCTAGGGACATGCCTCTACTTTTAGATGACAAAATAATGAGGAGGTATCTTTTGAAAATGACAAAGACTATCATATACCTCCGGTTAGATTTCACTCGAAGATCATGCCCACCATGAACAACCTCCTCCTGAAAATCGTAACATAGTACCCACTCAGAGGTAACCTTAGAAGAATAAGGAAAAGCTCTCACTTCCAATTGAAAATTTAGCCTCACTTAAGGAACAATTTTAAACAAGCTATACCAAAAGCCAAACCTAAGGCTTCATATCATGATTTCTAGACAAATACTCCTCATCAAGAACCACTTGATACCCTTATGAAGAATTTCTTAGAGAATAGGGGTGTGGGAATAAAGAGTGGTCCACTATGAAGAATGCCCTTCTAGCATTCCACTACAAGAAGGAAAAACTAGTAATTCTAACAAGAAATCCAAAATTGAATTTGATGAATTGTGCCCTTATCCGTTTGATAGAGCCATGTTACAAACCTTTACCTTCCCATGACATTTTGATTTTCCAAAGTTCGATAAATACAAGATATAGGAAAAGGTGATCCCTCAGATCATATCAAATATTTGTATATAGCATGTTAAGAGGTCGTGATACTGACAATTATTTTATTCACCTCTTCCCAAGTTTAGGAGGAAAAAGACATCCTAGTGGTTTTTAATCCCCAAGGATCCATATCTACATGGCAAGAACTAGTGAAAATTTCCCTACATCACGCTTTGAATATAGAGATGTTATCATGTCTGTAATAATACGTCTCCCAATGTAAAACAACGATCATAAAAATTCCAAATCTAACAAAAAAAGAAAGTTTTTTTCATAATAAGAACTTGTAACATCATTGGTGATGGGATAGTAGACTCTAAGTGAGTACAATCCATTCAAAACCATGTACACTTTGAAGCTTGAAAAATGGATGGAATAGCTGCCTACACTCCAAGTATAAACATTGTTTTCACCCCCTATCTGAATCCATATCGTCCATCCTAAAGTATTTTAAAGGTCATAAACATGGTTCAATACCCTAGATCACAACCTACGGGATGACACGCCTAAGCCATCATGGTTTAGGTAAAATTAATTTTGGAATTTCACCATGTAAAGGGTCACAAAAAGACAAGCATTTGGAATTAAAACACTACATTCTGAATCTAATCGATAAGGAGATGTATAAGTAGATTCACCCTATAAAAAGTCTCCAAACATAAACATGGGGATTTTCAAAGAACCTTTGCCCAAATACGAAGGAAATAAAAATTAGGACTAGGGACAATCGTTTCAAAATAAGAATGCCATGTATCAAAGACAAACCATTTTGATGCCTTAATAGGTTGTGTTTATTCACCTCTTGAACATATTAACATGATCAAAATTAGGACAAGAAAGTGTGTCATGAATGTTATCACCAAATCACAAAACTTTTATGTTTCCATATGTAGGGTGTACATATACTTGATTCTTACGGATGTGATTGGATAACATGGTACCATATCTACTATCTCAAGTTGTGGGACTTAATTTTCTACTTGAGATAGACCTCCATATGAAGATTTTCCAGTTATTTCTTGCTCCTAAACTACTCCACAATCTACTCTTATGCGTCTAACTATTCTAATCTAAATTTCCTTTAAGGGACCAGGAGAGAAATGCATAAAATGAAAGCCTACACTAAAATCGGTGATACACCGAGAAAAGGAGGGTATGAGAGTAGTCTCCAATGTGTGAAATACATGAAGCAAAGTGCACACTTAGAAGAGGTTGACAGTTCTCCATAACCTAGCAAAATGCATTTGATGACAACAATATTCCAAACATACACAATGATAATGGATCCTATCAGAACATAATAATTTAATTAAATAAAATTCTTGTGAAAGATTAAAGGGAAAGAAGAATGCAAGAAAACACAAAGCGGGGAAGATACATCCACAAATTGATATTTTATTGCTTCATGATATGCATTCAATCTATTACAAGATAAGGGCCTGGATCACCATGCAAGGAGTCCACTACAAGGGTCTATAGCACATTGACTTCACAAAGAAATTTTCTACAGAGCTTTGCTATCTGAAAACTACCTCCCTTACAATGAGCCCAACACTCCAATTTATAGAAGAAATGAGAAGAGAAAGAGAAGGAAAATGGAAATCCTTATGTCCTTCAACCACTTGTAAGAGGCATTAAATGGAGTAAAATGATTATATATTACTTTCCAAAATGATCCCCATTGCAAGTTTTAAATCCAAGTGAAAAGGTGAAGAAATAATGATGACCATGCCTCTTAATTGCACTCCCAACCACATATAAAACAAAACTAACCCAGCCACGTTTTCTTAAAAATTTCGATCAATATCTCATCAAATATGGAATTTATTGACTGATCCATATGTGTCAGGCTCGAGCCATGATTCCAACGGTAAATTTTGTGTGATTTTCGTTGAAAATGCAAAAGTTATGTCCTTTGAGATCTATGGCAAAACTAGGGTCCTGCAAGCGTTTTTTCTATCAATTGACGGGCTAATAAATGAGCATTAAGCGACTAGAGCCGAATATGTTTCTTTTAATTAAATATATCTACCCTCATTGAAAATAATAAATCTAGTTTTTGTGGCGTAAGGCATGTGCTCATTCAAAAGTCCAATTTCATGAAAATCGGAGTCGGAAATCAAAAGTTATGGCCCTTTGCAAGTTTTCACAATGGGTCAAACATTGATTTTCTTCAAAACCTTTCCGCAGAACACTTCAATTTTTGTGTCCCTTGCATCCCGCAAAAAAATACTTTTGTCCCAATTGTCCTGCTCTAAATGAGTACAAATATCTCAAAACCACCCAAATGGTAAAATGGAGTCTTTTTAGGCCATCAACATAAATATCATGCGATCACTTCTATGTTCCACTCCTAAATCATCAAACTAAAAAAGTTAGGGTGATTTTTCCCACATGGTTTGGTATCTCCTTTTCGTGTCCACGCCTCCCGACATCCCAAGCCATGCTGCGTTTAGGGAAAATTTTTGTGGGATTTCACCATTTAAAGGACGTGCCCGATTGCATTAAGTCCCAATAAAGAAATTACATTCGCCTTGAAATAGATTTTACCGATTTTCTTCATTTTCAGCTCCAAGCTTGGTTTTTTGGATTTTTTCACCTTTTCTAACTCGTTGGAAATGGGAGAAAGAGAAAACGAAGCATCTCCCAAAAATAATGATTTTATCAAATCAACCATCTATTAATAGCTTGGGACTGTTGATAGAATTTGATGCATGTTATCAAATTTATCAAAATCAGAATTTTGGATAACAATGGCAACACGACAAGATCTCCTTGTCATCTCGAGAACCTCCTCCCACTCCCCCTCAAGAGAGTCATTATGATGTGTTAGACCAATTAGAGAAGACAACAACTAAGATTTCAATCTTAGACCTTCTCAAGATTTCTAACATCCATAAGGACATCCTTTGCAAAACCTTACAGGGATCAAGAGTATCCATTGATATTGACCCAATGCACTTATAGGCCATGGTAGCACAAATCACTCCTTTAGAACACATAACCTTCAATCTGACAAAAGTCTTAGTATAAAATCCCTCCCATAACCTGCCCTTACACATTGAAGTAATAATCAAACGTAAAAAGGTCAAGAGAGTTCTTGTGGACAGGATCTGGTCTAAATATTTGTACTCTTAAACTGGCTTGATAACTATGGTGCAAAGAAGCTGATTTGGAGACAATGTCATCACCATAAAGGCGTATGATAATGAAGAACAAAAATCAGCTAGAATAATCACTTTCTCATTAGAAGTTGGTCCCATAAACCATGATACGAAGTTCCATGTCTTAGACTTGAGCTCCTTTATAACATATTTCTTGCCACCCATGGATTCATGCCATGCAATTTATATGCCATCAACATATCATGAGTTTTTAAAGTTGTAGTATGAAGGAAAAACACTTACTATACAAGGATATCCCCAACCATTTTCTCATTGCAGAGCATTTTCGGGCTATTTTCCTACCATTTATGAGTGTCCCTCTACGGAGATCATTGTTCTGTTCAATCAAAATCCCTCGCTTCACAAGTGGATCCAGATACCTTGTCTACCAATGACAATGGTGCTTCCACCTCAGAAACTCCTTTCATTACATGGGAGATGAAGGTTATACCAAGTGGTTGTGGAGAGTATGATCTACAACAAGCCCTTATGGTTCAAAACATTCCCTATCTGTTAAAACACATGGTAGTCATAATACAAAGTTCCAAAGATCAAGGGAGAACCGCCCTTTGAAAATTTTACTCTAAGTGGCTTAAAGAAGATGAAAGGATACTCAAAGATATTGTATTTCATCCTCAAGATGATGAAATGGATTTATGTTACAAGTCACCTAGGTATGTTATTCTAACCGAATAATGCTTACTATGAGGTATAAAGGACGTGGTTGTGGCCATCAAAAACAAGGTTCATTGGAATCTCTTCCAATACCTCATCATATAATGGGTAAATCTAGTCTTGGCACCATTTGTATGAATCTCACCCTTCGAGATGATGATGTCTCTTCTAAAGCGTGAGGATAGTTTATCTCAAAATGAAAGTGAAACATATTCCCAGTGTAGTCTTTACGAAGACCTCGCCTCCACGAACCTATTCTCTAACATGGCTATCCTTACCATAACCCCTGTTACCCCTTACCATTCCAAAACTAGACCTCATTTACCCATCACTCATGAATTGGGACCAATAACAACACATACCCATCGATGTCTTTCAAAAATGAGGCTATTGGTGAGTTCCTTGGCATTAGAGACAACATTCCAAGAAATGACCACAAGAAAGGATTCTCCATTTAGCTCAACGCATGTGTGTACTTTAGAGAGGAGGTAGAGTTGTGTGGTCACTTAAGTAAGAAAATAAGCAAGGGTAAAAGTCCTATAGAAAATCTTGCAGAAAGAAAAAGTTTAAGTCCTATAGTGAAAACCTCTTTGAGGCGCTTGTGGACAAACAAATGAAAAACCTATGGACAAGATAGTGTACCCACCTAAAGATGAAGATCTCCTTGAACCACCTTTGGTAGAGGAGGATCTCAATCTCCCTCCCGATCCTACGTGCATGGAAGATGAATCCAAGCTACTGGTGGAGGAGACAATAGATGTTAACATCGACACAAAGGAGCTACCTAGAATGGTTAAGTTGGGAGCTTCACTCTTAAATCAAGAACAAAAAAATTTTACAATAGAATTTTTGAGAGAATATGCAGATATATTCACTTGGTCTTACATGAGACATGCCAGACTTGATCCTACATTAGTGGTGCACAATCTTGTTGTACACCCAGATGCCAAGCCCATAAAAACAAAATCTCTGGAAGATGCATCCTCGTGTCGCCTTGTTGGTTAAGGCAGAGCTAGAAAGGTTATTAGAAGTAGGCTTCATCAGGCCTATCGACTACTCAAAGTGGATTTCTAATGTGGTCCCAATTCAAAAAAATCCAGTCAATATTAGAGTGTGTACCAATTTTCAGATATTAATAAAGCTTGTCCTAAGGATGAATTTCCTCTTCCCAACATCAACATGATTGTTGATTCTACTACTAGTTATGAGATGATATCACTCATGGATGGATTCTCAAGGTTATAATTAGATAAATATTGCTGAGGAAAATTAACACAAGACAACTTTTACTACCCCATGGGGACATTCTGTTATCAAGTCATGCCCTTCAGCCTCAAGAATGCAGGCACTACATATCAATGGGAAATGATGGTTATTTTTCATGACATGATTAGTGACATCATGGAAGATTACGTAGATGACATATTGGAAAAGTCTAGACTTGGGAAGAGCACCCAAAATTTTTTGACGATGCATATTTTTAACATCTAAGGGACTACAAGGTTCGACTAAACCCGAAGAAGTGTGTCTTCGGCATGTTATCTGGAAAATTACTAGGATTCATTGTTTCAAGGAGAGGAATAGAAGTAGATTCGGAAAAGGTTTCCACTATAACAAAAATGCCTCCTCCTACCAATATTAGACAACTGCAAGCTTACAAGGAAAGATCCAAGCCATAAGAAGGTTTATCTCTCAACTTGCAGACAAGTGTCATACATTCACACATCTTCTCAAGAAAGATGTTAGTTTTCACTGGGACCAGAGCAAGCAACAAGAATTTTATTTTCTCAAAAGCTATTTGGCTAAACCCCCTATTCTAATGTCCACCCACGGTAGGAGAACCCTTGTTACTCTACATCTCTACCACACACTTTGCAATTGGGGCATTGTTGGCCCAGTATGATAAAGAGTAGAGAGAAAAGTTTTGTACTACTTAAGCAGAACATTGATAGCTTACGAGCTCAACTATCCACAGATCGAAAAGGCTTGCTTGCCGTAGTTTTTTCCTTCCAAAAACTACACCATATTTTCTCAACAATAAGGTCAAGCTTATTTCAAAGGTTGATCCATTAAAATACTTATTGTCAAAACCCACACTCATAGGAAATATGGCTAATTGGATCATCTTATTAAGCGAGTTTGACATTGAGTATGTACATCAAAATTCAGTGAAAGGACAAGTTCTAGTAGATCAACTAGCAGAAAGCTCCACTACCAAGTACCAAACCTTTGAGTCTGAACTACCATATGCATCCATAATGTACCTTGAGGAATCAATCATATGGAAACTATACTTTGATGGCTCTTTTACCTTTCATGGTTCAGTGTCAGAGTTGTGTTGATCACTCCTACAGAGACTTGATCCCCAGGAATTTTGACTTGGGTTCCCATGCATGAAATAATATATCAAAGTATGAGGCCCTTATCACAAGGATGAAGCTAGCTATTAAATGGGATATCGATGAGTAAATATAATTGCATTGGTGATTCAATGCTCATTATAAAATAGGTCACAGATGAATATAAAGTAAAAGATGAGAAACTTCTTCCATACAAAAGAATGGTTGATTCTTTAAAGGAGTTCTTCGAGCATGATAACATTTGAGAAAATACCAAGAGCCCAACAGAGTAGCAAAATGTTATGGCTATAATAGGATCCATGTTAAGTATTCCACCTACAAACAATGATATGTCATTTTTTGTGGAGCACTTACAACGCCAACATATGACATACCAGAGTCTTGTTTGGTGTGTGAAGTTGTTGGTCCCTTTTCCCCATGGTATTGTGAAATATTTAATTACCTCCATGATGGAACCTTTCCCAAAAACATTTCCCATACTAAAAATGAAACCTCATCCAACGTATATCCCATATACCCTACTTGGGGGCACCCTCTTCCGAGAGGCTATGATGGGAATTTGTTGCGTTGTTTAAATTCAGATGAGTCCATCCAAGCAATCAAAGAGGTGCACTGAAGGCATCTGTGGGCTCATACTAATGGGATCATCCTTGCAAAGAAAATACTCAGAGTAGGCTACTATTGGCCTACCATGGAGCATGATTGTTGTAACCATGTGAAGAAATGCTTGGATTGTCAAAAGTATGGAAATTTGATACATGCATGCGACACAATCCTTACAACCATCACAACACCCTGGCCATTCTCAAAGTGGGGTCTCGATCTAATAGGAAAACTTAACCCTATCTCCTCGGATGGCCATAAGTTCATTATAACTACTACTAAATACTTCACAAAATGGGTAGAGGTTGTTCCTCTTACCTATGTTGAAGGTGCCCAAATATCTAAATTTATAATGAACCATATCATTTGTCGATATGGTATCCCCTTTCTATTATCACTGATAATGGTAAGCCATTTAAAAATAAAATTGTGAAAGCACTCTGCAAATGCTTTTCAAATATCTCTCAAGTTTTCAACCCCTATTACCCTCAAGGTAATGGGCAAGCCAAAGCTTCCAATAAAACCCTCATTCATATTATGGAGAAGATGGTGAATACAACATGCCATAACTAGAATTTACAGATTCACCCTGCCCTTTGGGCATTCAAAACATCTATCCACACTCCTACAGGTGCCACTCCATACTCCTTAGTATTCAACATAAAGTCATCATGCTACCTCTAGAGATCGAGATCCCTTCTTTGTATATGAGCTAAGGGACTACCTAAATGAAGAGGAGGACTACAAAGTAGCTCGACTAGGTAGAGTTGGAGCTATTAGATGAGAAAATACTTCACGCCCTCAATCACCTTAAAGTGTATCAGATCGAGTGTGGTGAAGCTACAATAAAAGAGTAATACCTCATCAATTTGAGGTAGGAGACTTGGTGTTAAAAGAGAATCAAAAAAGAACACCAATAAGGATCGAGAAAAGAAAGGGAAATTTGAGCCTAATTGGCTAGGGCCATATGTTGTGGTTTCCAAGTTTGGTTCAGGTGCCTATAAGCTTTCCTATTCAGATGGCCAAGAGCTTTGAGAACCATGAATGCAATGCATCTTAAGCATTTTCTATGCTTAGGTGTGGGGTCCCTAAAATATCATAAAAAAAAAAAATATAAAAAGAAAAATAAAAAGAAATAAACAAGTGTGTCCAATAGTGAAAACCACACAATGGTGGCACTTTGGACAAGTCCTTTGGTGAAAACTGGTTTTTGATGCCATTGGAGGGTCCATTGTTCACAAGAATTTCAGGTCTAGGAGTATGATAGCTTTTTCTAAGTTGGTCTTTTCCTTTGTCTGAGTCCCTTGTGAGCTTGTCCTCTTTTTTCCCGATCCGGATAATCCTACTTTTGAATGTGGAGAGTTTGACTTTGAATATTCCCATCTCATGTTGGGGGAAACTTCACATCATCACTTCTTACACATAACATGTGGCATTCTACCCTTGTACATCCCATCTAATGTGGGGGCATCCACGTTTCTTCATTTCCTTGCACGTTTCACTTTGGAAAACTTTAGAAAACATCAAAAACATTCGTATAACTTTTTGAAAAACTCAAACATACATATGTTAGTTGAGAAAATAAAAACATTCAAATACGTTTCATAGAAAACTCCAAAACAATAGAAAATTGTCTCGAGATAATACCCAAAAACAATGTGAAAAACATCCCAAAATTGTCCCACAAAAACAAAGTAGTAGTTTGCTTACTTTTAGTTGTTGGTTTGTATGGTTTTAGTTGCATTGCTTTTTCATATTGTGTGTTTTAAAGTTGGATTCACTTGCTTACTTAGATTGAATGTTACTTTAATCTATGTGGTGCATTGCATTGAGTTCATTTTATCTTGCATACTTGTAGATAGTTGTGTTGCTTTTGATTAGATTTGTTTAACTTGTGCTTGTTATTTTACTTGTACATTTTTTTATCATTTCATCATCATATCAAATAAACCATCACATCTATACATCATATATCAATAAAACTAAGTCTACATCACACATGTATGCTAAAGCTAATCATCAATACTGTATCATCAATGGGGCAAGAGGGGTTGCACATGATCAAAATCTATCCCCCACACAAATATCAAAAATAAAAACATGTTTTACTCAAAGTATCTCATCAACATGCAATATGACATCAACTAAGGCTATCTCATAAATCTAACAACATGTGATACAAACATAAACATACAATATTAAGCATGATATCTCATAAAAAAAATGTGATACATCAATAATCCATCAATCATCATACATCATCATAAATATCAAATGTCCATGTACAAAATCAATGTGTCTCAATGTACATATATAAAATGAGCCATCATGTGGCATGGATAAAAAAATGTGCCTTCATCATGAGGCATAATAAAAAATACATAATAACATCATGGATAAAAAATGTGCCTTCATCACGAGGCATGATAAAAAATAATACATATACATCTGTACAAAATTATGCCTTCATATCGAGGTGATACACCAAAAATATACATCTAATATATCAATAAGAGAGTCAACCATCGACTCTCACCCTCTCTGGGACTTCCTAGGGCCTAGGGCTAGGGCACTAGGGGGGAAGAATGAGGATGTGATGGTCTGCAGAGAATGCTGCACTCTGTCCGCATGTATAGGTTGTTGAAACTGATCTGGCTGATCATGAGGTCCTTTGGATCTATCAATCTAGACCTCTAAACATCTATGTTGGCTAGGTGATCAAAAGGGGTAGCCTCTCCTCCTCTCGATGATGGCTCCTGGTATACATTCTCTTGTAGTAGGAGGCCTCGCCACTAGCTCATCTCATATATATATATAATATGTAGCACATCCCATAGCTATATGGGAGATGATCTCATGCAGAGATGAGCATCACACTGTCCATCACTCATCACATGTCACATCACTTGGCTATATCTCACTATCCTAAATTGTGTACTCTCTCTCATCCACTTTCGAACCTCTCTCTCACTAGTAAACTCTCCCTCTCTCTATAGTTCTAGCCTCTCTCATCACTCGATCTCTCTCTGCATGGTCATGTACTCTCTCTCTCTGTCTGTCTGCTTGATCTGATCTCTCTCATGAGAGTGATCCCTCTCTACGATATCCTAGTCTCTTGTGTAAATGGCTGGTCCCTCTCAGCTATAACATGAAGTTGTAGGGCTACTAACTCTATGTAGTATGCTAATTGCTACAAAGCAACCACCTACCCACCAACCTATACATCCTCCTCCATATCCTCTCCACCCCCACCATCTCCTCCACCTCCTAGTGGACTATGTGGTGGACTCACGTGAGGGGGTGATGGAGGTTCCTGTAATGGTGCCCGTAATGGAACTTGAAGGGCATCCATGGTGCCATAATACTTGTGGCTGCACCACTACACTACTATGCTGTTGCACTAAAACCTATTACTGAACTAACTGTTGTGTTGGTACCCCTATATGTACATCCTCCTATGTGGACCTTCCTGTGCCTGCTATGCCATGTGCCTAGGATCTAGGCCATGTAACCCCTATGTTGTTGCATGCATCTAATACCTCATGTGGTATGGTCAAATATCTGATGGCAACACATACATGCACATACCACCCTACATAATCTGGGGTCATCCTTGGATCCACTATCTTGCCCTGTATTGTACCCAAGGTTGTGGAACCACCTATAAAAAGCTAGTATGAGCTCGACCCAACCTGATCTAGGCCCCATATGAAAGGTCTCTCTGTATCTATGTGCATACCACATCTCATCACTAGGAATCCCCTGATGAGACCAAACTTTCACTGGACCTAGTCCACTTTGTACCACTCCATGATATGACTCCTACTCCCAAGGATGAAATGATCAACTATAACAGTGCTCAACTCAACTGCATCCTGAGGCCACTGGTATAACCTATATGGCCACCATGTGATCATGTGAGGTTGTACCTCATCAAAATCTCACCTATAATAATTATATCCCCCATGTGACCATGAATATCATCTCCATCTGAACCCAACCCATGATAGAAGGCTCTCCAATAACTCGAGCTCTCAATGCTCTTACAGTAGGGTGTCATCCTATCGCAATATGGTCCCAAGCCCATATCTATAAAAAGTGGCAGACCCACCCTGGACCTTGTCCATGGTAAGCTATCAAATGTAAATTTATATAAATGAGCCAGTATACACTACCCCAACAATAAACCTCTCCCTGAAGAAGGTCATGAATCACTCCAATAAGGCCCAAGAGGAAACTAGCACCAGTCTTGTCAGAAACAATATGCCACTGACAAGAGCTAACAAAAATACAGGGACCCATCCCAATTGTGATCGCCATACACCTCCTAATATTGTAGTCATACCCCATGGGGTATATGTCTACCACTCCAAACATCTCGGCTATGCATCACTCAATACGGTCTGACGACCATCATATGTAATCAAGTGACCCTAATAGGAACTCATAAGATCCACCACACATCCTCCAAAGTGATGCTCATCTCACCGGTAGGAAGACAAAATGTCTAACTCTCACTCCACCATCTCTCAACTAAGGTTGTGAGTAGGCTATGATCTAAAGTAATCCATGGCATGTGAGCCACGAGATAAACCAGTCACCTCTAATGTGATCTCTAAGAAAATCTGGTCCCAACATCTGAATGTCACCTCATAGGCCCGAGCCACCCATGTCACTCCCACATCTCTAATACCTCTAAGTCCATCTGCAAGGTCAATCAAGTCATTTATTATGATCTTATTATTCTATTATCATCTAATTTTTTCTATTCTACCATGTTATTCTTCTATTTTATTATCTAATTCATCTATCCCTACCATCTAGGTTTTCTAAAAACCTTCATTTTCTTCTAAAAACATTCTAAAAATTTTTTGTACTAACTAAGCTCCTGAAAACTGGCACTGCACCACCCCCTAAACACTAAGCCCTAAGACATTTACCATTAAAACCACCCATTCAATCGCCCCATGCAGCACATTCAATTTTTTTCCCCCAACCCTGCATATTTTTCATGCAGCATTTTTTTCAGCATGCATTCACATGCGCACATGCACATTTATCACATTTGCATTCACATGCACATGCATGCGCCTATTTCGCTAGCAAATTTTATGCATAGTGCATTCCCTTAAACACTAAGCATGTGCATACACACCCACATGCACATTACATATGTGCATAGCACACCCCAGCAGCATGTGCACCCCAAGGGCATGCACGCCATTCACATTCCTTTTTTACCCTAAAATACCTAATAAATGTGTTTTAACCAAAATTAAATGCTATAAAATACAAAGGTGAAAATTTTAGCTTTGTACCTGTGGGCCATCCCCTGGAAGTCTCATGTAGTCTCTCACATGATCCACATGGTGTTTCTAGTTCTACACCCTCGCCATTTTCTCCCGTAGGTCAGAGCTCAATCAATAGTAAAAAGGTAAGTGAATGTGGTAAATGAACTTGCCGCGATGGCTTATATACCCATTTTTACCCCCCATGACGTGTTTCTCACCCCCGAGGCACCCTAGAGCCATCATGGTTCTTCTAAATTCTTCTAACACTCACCGTGATGATTATTTTTAATAAATAATTATTTTTGCACCCATTTTTACTACCTTGGGGCATGTTTTTGCTTCCGATGACCTTTTCTACTACTTGGGGCATATTTTTGCCTCACGGTGACTTTTGGCGATGTCTCATGACTTCATTATTTCTTCTACAATATTTTTCCTAAAAATTCAAAAAAATTAAAAACAATATAAAAATTTTTTCAAAAAATCCAAAAAATTGGTAAAATCATTAAAAATCCAAAAAATTACAAAAATTCAAAAATTTTTAAAAATTGGTAAACAACATGCACGCAATGCAAAAAGCCTGATCAAAATGCATTGTCCTCGAACATCAAAATTTTCCTACAAAAACATATTTCTTAGGTTCTTTTTGTTCTTGTCTCAAACGACTTGCGGATCATCGTGATCTACCTCCATTAACAAAGTTGGCTTGTTTACTATATGTCGGGTACTCCCATAATGATGAGTTGCCGTAGAGAGATGTCATAGTGCAGTGCAAAATGATTTCTTTCCATGGGACTACTTGTGTCCTCCATTATTCCCCTCACATGTATCCTTGCTTGGGGCACCATTTTTAACCCTTTTCATTACAACACAAACATTCGGGAACTGAAGCTTGATAACAAAAACATTGGTGCAACTTGTCTTGAATGTTGTTTGTTTGAGTATGTGTGATTGTACTTGTTTCTCTATTAGGTTAGTTGTTTACTTTCTCATATTGCATTGCATTATGTATGTTGTATGGAGTTAAGCATCATTTTACTTTCTCGTATTACATTGCATTATGTATGTTGCATGGAGTTACATATTTTTAACAATGAAAAAATGTTAGTAATTTAGCTTTTCATGTTATTTTACACTTTTGTTTATTTTAATAAAGGCCGATGATGTAGATCATAGGGGCAACATGATGAAATAAATTTTTTATTGAAGATTGGATGCAAAGATTGAGCTATTCCCATTCTCCATTATCATTTCTTATCACTACTAATTTTTCTTCCAAATCACCTGGGCAATAAACAATCATGTTTATTCCTATCCTATTTCTTCTATCCATTTTCAATCATATTTTCGATCGTCGATTGACTTCTTCTATCACCCCATCGACACTCGAGGGGGCATCCTTCATTCTACTAATTTTTCTTCAAAAATTTACTTTTTTATGCTTGTCTACTATATTTGAAGTGAAGTTACTTACTTCACCTCAAACAGGGAAATGTAGACACCTAAATTCCACTTTTGCAATCTTATTGCTAAAAGCACACAAATCACTCTCATTCTTACCATTTCCATTATAATTAGTGATTTCCACTAATTAACTAATGTTTCTTACCATTTTGGTCAATTAACAACGCTTTTTTGATTACCTATCCTCTTTCACATTCAGATGCCACTTTACGACAAATCGTAAGTCAAAATCCTCTTCCAAATAGATAATTAGCGATTATTAGCTAATTAAGCCTATTTTACCCTTTGTTTTGGTCAATATACCCTATTATTGGCTCAAACCCCTCTTCCAACCACTCAAAATCACCCCACTTCCCTCCACAACATCTCAACAAGCTTCAAAAGCTTATCCTAGCCTCCTAATTGACCCTAAGTGGTTGATTAAGGCTCCTCACATCTTAATCACTTGTTAATTCACTAATTGTGATTAGCAAACCTTAATCATGATTAGTAAATTCTTAATCTACTTTGTGCTTTTAGTCCCACATGCACCAAGATGCAAGTTTTCCTCAAAGGAAAAACTATAAAAAGGACTAACCACATACCTTTAAACTTTACACCATGCTTTGATTTGCATATCATATAAGAAATATGATTAATAACCAAGCTCAATCCTTGCCTCAAGTCTTCAATGGGGTTAGTAGATGGGTATCCAATATGATCTTGTAGTCATTTTTGGAGAGACCATCTCACCTTCCTTGAGTAGCAAAAAACCCCAATTTGATTTCTCCTAGAATTTGATTTAACTCTTAGATCTATTTAGGTCTATGTTAGTTAGCAATTCATACTAAGTAGGCATGTTTAGCTTGCTTAGGTTTTGAATTTTAGATTTATTAGTTATAAAATTGTTTCAAGCTTCAAGGTTGTTCATCCATCCATTAAGCTTTTTGATCATTGATGTAACTAGTGTAGTCTAAGTAAATATGTGCATCAAGTCGTAAGGGTTGAAAACAATGGTGTTCATGGTATTTCATGATAGTCCATAAGGTTTAAATCATGTAAAATGATGCCTCTAGATTTTCATGCATTATATTATGTGGTTTTAGAGGTCAATAAGTTGTGGAGATGTGTGTTGAACTATGTGTCAAAGTATATTATGACCATATTAGGGATTTGTGGAAATGTGACAAGTATGACTATGCTTCATGAAGTGGTTTCACTATGAGTTTGTTGTACCTTGTGATGAGAAAGATGTTCAAGTTGAAGATACATAACTTTGGGTTTCTCATCAAATTGTGTAAGTCAGAGACTAAGATCCTTGTAATTATGATAAGGTTATCCCGGGTATCATGAAGTCATAATATGGCATGAATATAGTGAGAGTATCAATGAATAACAGCTAAGAGTATGTATGCAAGGTTTGAGGCAGAGATTTGTGTGTTTCACAGGTTGTATACATGGTTAGAGGTGTAAGGCAATTTTTGAGAGCTTGAAAGGGCAAACTATAAAAGAGGTCATAATGAAGCATCAAAAGTGTCATTCATGTTCATTAAAGCCTTACAGAGATTAAATTCATTATCCACAGTGTTCAAAGAGGACAAAATATATCATCTATGTGTTGGTATTAGTTTAAAACTATGTGCTACAAGATACTATGACAATGCATTTAAGATGACAGGGTGAGTGATGAGAATTGAGGATTGTTCCAAAAAGGTATAGTTCTTGAAGAAAATATGATGATTTATCTCCCTTGGAGAATTGAAGTCAAAAATATAAGGATAGATATTTAGGTTATTTCCAATATCAAGAAGTCTTTTCAAAGATACTCATATCTAATATTGAAGAGAATAATTCATCATAATAGAGAGGTAAAGGTGTCTTCATGATAAGTATGACCGGTCAATCAAATTAGGAATTATAGCATTTTATTGCATTTTATAATCATCTACAAGAATGTTAAGCACTATGACCGATGTTACATGTTTTTAAATACCTTCATAGGCGGGGGGAGTTGTTCATCACTCTCGACATAAGTAAAAAACATCAAGTGTTCACAAGTGATTGTAAGATGGTATAAGTCATGATGTCAAGAATATTTCCAAAGTAAGGAGGTAAATGATAAGCAAGTGTTTGAGTCAAGAAATTCTAATCTCATTCAAAGAATATTGAAAATCTAGAGTTTACTAAAAATGTGCTTCAGGGACAATATTGAAAGAGTTGAGTCATCTTCAGGCTTATAGGCAAGGTATGTTGTCTTATTTTTGTGTTTTATATTAATGAGAGTTGATAAAATCCCATGGGAAGATATAAGAAGGTGTTTCATGTTTTTATTGTGATTTTAGAGCTTTGAGAAGTTGGTTAAAATAACACTAAGGAGTTAGAACAAAGATCTCAGTCCTTGAGATGGTTTGAGGTCAAAAATGATAAGAGATAAGCCAACTTGTGCCTTGACAAGCTGAGTAAGCCAAAAATTGAAGGTAAGCATAGCAATTTTGGTTCTCGAGTCAGTATTTTTGGCATGTTCATGAGATGTTTCCATTAGGTATAGATCTGCTACATTGGTCTCTTAAAGGAAAAAACTAAGTTTGGATGTGAAATGACAAGTTTTTGCATGATTAGAAGGTGGATGATGATACTAAAGATAAAATTAGAGGTAAAATGTTTCTTTCTTCATGATTATTGGAATGTTTAGGTGGTGTATGTGCTTTTCTAAGGAGGATTTCAGTTTTTTATGCTTGAAAATGGATAGAAATCGGTTTTGAGTGAAATTTCTTGTTTGTGAGCTAGAATGAGACCTTTGGTTGATGTTTCCAACCATGAGATGACCCTATAAATATGATAAAGATGAAGAATATGCAAGTAAAGGTATGATTTCTCATTAATTTAAAAAGGGGAGAAATTCGGAGGTTTTCTATCAATGATAAAGGAGGATATTGTTTGCATGTTGTGATTTAGGTGTTTTCATTGATGTAAAATCCCATTAATGAAAAATTAGATGATGGAGTGGAGTCGATGATGCTCATAGTGATAATGAAATGGAGATTCAAGTATGTCCTTGATTTCATAGTTTAGTCACAAAATCATGCACTTACTATTATAATTATACCACCAAGTATGTTGTTTTATGTATGGATATTGCGTAAGAAAAGTATTCACTAATGACCCATCCCCTAGTCATGTCATCAGTTTAGTTAGTCTTTTTTGTTATTTTCTTACACATCTTCATCATCACTAACACAGTTCCATTCATCTCCCATGGAGTTTTAGATATCGTATTTCACTCAGTTGTCGTCTCTAGTCTTTGACTAGTGTGCCTAGGAAGGGATTAGGGTGCCTGGGCGCCCGATCCTCCTTTATAGCTGCCCTGGTCCTAGTCACACTTAGTTTTAATTTAATTATTTGAGGTTGGTCTTTATGGTTTTCCCTCCCATTCCCCTAGGTACTAGTTGGCATGTCGGGTCATTAGTGTTGAAATTTGAGCAAGAGATCCCTATATAAACACAACATACACACTATCTTATGGGCGGACTATTTCTACTAAGGGCTAACTATCTACATAGAGCAAGGGACTACATTTGGACATTATTTTGCATCACACACTACATAAGAAGGGGATTCTATTCTATTCCATTCACCATTCTACATTTTATCTAGTTATTTCTTGATATTCTTTGTCTCATTGGCGTTAGGGAACCCTAGGCACATTATTACACACACAATCACATAGAACTACATTGGGTATGAGATTTAGTGCAATGCTTAGTTATAAGACCACCATTGTGGCTGATAAGGATAGTCTAGCCCCTTTATTTGCATCTTTCTTTTTTAGGGTTTGATGCTTTGTATGGGGTTTTGTGGGTGTTTTTCATTGCGGGTTCACAACGTCATCAACAAAGCTAGTGCAACATCCACACAACAAAAATTGAGTCATTATGAATACCTAATGACCAACTCGGACTCAATTTCTAAGTTTTCCTATAAACCAGGGTGCCCAAACTTTAGACTGGGTGCACCCCAAGTGGCCTAATCCTCCTATAGGTGCCCAATCGATCGAGATCTGCCCTCTGCTTTGCCACTTTCTAAGGTGTGTTGCAACACTCTGTTTTGATTGTTCATCATCCCACTTAGTCCCAGATCATTGCAAGGTAAGTTAATTTCAGGTTAGTACCTTTTCCCTCCTATTTCATTTCATTTAAAATATCAAATAAATTATTTAGCATTTATATTTCAGTTATTACATTGTTGTACTTCTTAGATTAAAACTAAAATTTAGATTTTAGTTAATCATTTTGGTGAACTTGTACCTTCAAAATTTTTTACCCTAGGATCCACTTAAAACCCTAATGGCTAAGGATATCTCTTCTCCTTCTCATCCCATCATGTCTCATTTTAGTGTTAATCTAATCTATGATGAGGCCATTATCATTGAGCTCACGGCTCTCTATAGTAATGTTACTATGCCAGATCATATTCAACAACAAATCTTAGATGGTCAACAATATGTACCTACTAGTTTTGAAAATTCTCCCATTGGCATTAGTATTGTTTGGATCCGATATCCTTCACCCATTGTACAACATGTTATACGGCTATTAGTAATCTTCTTGCTAATATTTCTAAGGAAATTATAGATGATTCTCTTATTGATTACATGTTAGGTCTTGACAATAGCTCTCATACTGATTCTCCTCCTCATTAGACCACTACTATGGCTACATCTCATGACTCTCCTATTTCTAATATTGCTTCTCCTAATCCATCACATACTAGTTCACATACTCTCTCATATTATGTTGATGATCCTATTGATAGTATGCTTAATGACATTTTCATATCTGATGTTAATGATACAATTGATAACCATGATTCTACTAATTTTCATACCATTGACTGTGAATCTACAACTCCACTTTCTCCTAAGGTTGTATCTAAAACCACATACGAGTCACCTCCATCTATTAGTTCTTCTTCTCCTACCATTTCATCTCCTCCTAACACTTCACCTACATCTGTTAGTCCATCTTCTTCTATTGAGGTATCTCCATCGGTCGCTTCACCTCTTAGGGATGTTTCCGATGCTAGTCCTACCTCTACTATGAATGTTCCATTTCCTTCATCTCCTATATCTTCTTCAGCACCACCACCAAGTTTTCCTTTAGCATCGAAGTCTCCTTTAGCTTCTCTTAGGGTACCCATGATAACTCACAATGATGGCAAGTTGCAACCACTTAATACATTACTACCATCTTATATTATTATGTCACAGGGACATAATGACTCTTATGCATGCCATAGATCAATTACAATCACAAGTTAAGTCATTCACTTTAGAAAGTAGGCCTATTATACTTGATTGACAACAACTCATTACATGGGACCCCTATCCCTAAGAAAATCCATAACTCAAGATTTCCTAAAGACTTTATCATGCATACATTCACATGATTTGATAATATTGGTGACCCTAATTTACATCTCCAACATTACTACATGGCTATGGCTCCCTATTCAAATGATATGTTATTGTTTAAGGCCTTTCGATATAATCTTACCAATGATGCTTTGCAATGATACACTCATCTTCCATTTGGTTCTATTAATACTTACTTTGACATGGAGGACATTTTCCTCCATCGTTTTATTATCAACAATGGCCCTAGAGTTACTTATAATCATATACCTACTTTAAATCGTGGAACATCCAATTCTATTAAGGATTTTATCTTACGAGTTCAATGTTTTATGCATCAATTAGTATTCTAACCTATCATCTTGAGGATAAATTCATATTTTTCGTGGTCTAATTCTTGATCTCAAACAAGGTTTGCAATATGATACATATGATTCATTCATACTTTTGTGCTATAAATTCATTGACCTAGAACAAGACCTTCTCTCAGCACATGTTATTGATCCTCCACTTCTTGCTACTATTGTTATATCATCTAGTTCTTCTTCATTGCCACTAGTTGAGCAACCTACACAATCTCCATCTCTGCCTAGCAAGCAAGCTCAACCTACTACATCACAAAAGCATCCTTCTTCTCCTCCTCCACGATAGAATACTTCTCCATCTACTCCATTTGTTTCATGTGAGCCATTGCACTTCTCTCATCACGCTCGACCACATGATGTGTTGTGTGTTTTACTTAATGAGCGTCTAATTCACTTTCCCTCTAATCAGCATCATCCACAACATCATCTACAATGTCAATGTGATCAACCCTATTGTAATTATCATCATATCAATGGCCATAGGGAAAATGATTTATTTTCCCTTCATGATATATTGCAACAATTAGAGGATAATGGCATCATTTCCTTTGGCTCTCACTCATGTGAGTGGTCCATCTCTCCTCTTGCCTCATCACCATGTTTCTACTCGGTTGAGTTATCTCCTCCATCTAGTGTTAAGGTTATTATACATCCATTGCCACATGTTTTCACTCATGCACGTTCTCCACATCTTCCATCCATCGTAGCACCATCACATCCACCACATCCACTTCATCCATCTCATCCATCACATCATGTTATTGCTTCACATAGGCTTACACACCCTCAAATTTCGCACATCACACTACTTCTCTACATGCTATTCGATTCGGTTCATATCCTCCCATTGTTTTTATGCCACGTGATTCCACAACTTCATGTCACCTTGGTCTTTTGTAGGTGATAGCTATCACCTCACCCCTCGATGACACACTTGTGTTCTTACTATTCTTACATGATTGTTGAAGGATTTTCTATAAGAACCTCTCATCACGTGCTTCATCAAATCATCTACCACACTATATCAGATCATTTCCCAATGAAGCACTCTTGCTTTACATATTCACTCTTGAATGCTAAGGGGTCTTACCTAAATTAACCTCATCATGTATATGTTGGGGGCATCACTCATCTCCCTCCTATCTTCATCATACTAACATGCAGGTCACTATATTAGTACGTATTCATCATTTATCACGATTTTAGTTGCGCAATCATACTACATACATCACCCATCGTCCTCGACACTATAACATCATCACATTACACATTTTTTCCTATCATCATCATCTCAATCAACAACCATAAAAATATCCAACACATTACATACATTCCAATAATCATCACAGATCGTATAACATCTATCACATTATAAAAACAACTACACATCATGGGAAATATTTAATACATTACACATCACAATAACAATCATTCAAAATCATTTATCACCAGGTCACATTATAACATACATGTATAGTGAATATAATCATCATCTATATATATCAAGTGCCATCATAGTTACAAAAATTTCTCATCGGTGGGGACAATGCCCCTATATCATATACAACAATATAAATCAAATATCATCATCATTATCACTCTCAAATACCACAAGATCCCTAGAACTCAATGCCTCACCACTAACTCTGCGCTATTGGTTGCGACCTCGATATCTCTCAACCTACCTCCGTAGTAGTGTAACCTCGGTAGAATGCTCTACAAATTGATGGTGTAACTCTACATAACGTGCAAACACATCCTGCACTAAGGAACCACCACCCACCACCTCTTTGGCTCATTGAGTCTCCTCACTTGCCTTTCCCATCTCACCTAACAACACACTACACGTCACTACTGGTATGACCATTAGATCAAACAAATGGGCATGCTCACTCGCAATGTCATCCACACACTCTAGCATCCCTCTACCTACAAGTACGTTGGTTGGCACATTCTGTGTCAATGTGCGGATGGATGTGTCCACTATCAAGGACCAATACACGTCACCTACAACACATTAAAAAACTCATTATATAACCATCAACTGCACATAGGAAAACAACAATACACATAACATAACTACACAAATATTCATGCTCAAATATAGTCATTGCCACATTTTTGGGGGCATGTGTTTCCCCCTCTGTCTCTCCTCTCTATGGTAAACCTACAACATCTATGAACAATGGAAATAATAATACCCATTGATGTGCTACCCACCATACACTATAATCCTTCATATACCCGCTCATCCGAGTATATCGACTCTATCACCGTGTTTACCTCATCTAGCCCAGGAGGTACTAGCTTCTCTCCCGTGCGCCCGATCTATCTCGACCCTCCTTAGTGGTTTTATACCTCTCAACCATATATATGGTTCTAGGGGTACATCCTGATCCATGCCAAACCAAGCGCCGTGATACCCTCTCTACCTAGAATAACTCTGCCACACTTGGGAATTGATCCTCTAACCACATAATCCTTCATATGTATTGTAACTCTACAACATCCTATGACCATCCCCCATAGTCTTGGTATGGCCTCCATGTCACTACCTCAGGCCCCATCCGATCTATCAATGCTAAATAAGTATCTCAGTATCCATCTTGCGCCCTTTTTTATCCATCTCCTAGAAAATATATTTGGTATAGCCCACTCGGCTTGTAGACCACCAATCGGCCTCAAAATTGCTATATGCTCATAGGCCCATACATGTAATAGTGAAGTAAATCCTATCTCACCTTCATGCTCTTGTGTAAATCTATATAGATCCCTATATAGGTGGGCCAACACACATCGTGCCCATGCATATCGGTACCCTCCTCCTCTATCTCGGTGGAAAATACCATGCATCTTATACAAGATGCCTACACCTCCTCCCTCTCTTTGCCATAGAGGAATCAATAACAACGGCTATAAATTTTTGTAGACATGGGACACCGGACCTCAAAATAACATCCAAGCTAATATGAGCCTCGAGATGGTACTTGATTCCCCACAAAATATCGTCTATCAGTTGCATCTGTCTTTCCATATTCTCCAAAGGTATGACTTGTACTCTCTCCCCAATAATAGGTAATCGCAGTATGTGATACACATCCTCCAACATGACTATCATCTCACTAGTAGGAAACCAAAATGCAAGTATCCACACACCACCTCTCACATAATGTTGTCAACATAGGCATATTATCGGGAAAATCCCCATCTATGATATGTGCCGCAAGATGGAACGGTCCATCACCTCCAAATCATTATCGGGAAAACCCAATCCAAGCAAATTAATCAAGTGATAACCCCCACGAACTCCCTCGAATGGATATCCCTCTACACAACACAAAACAACAACAAACACAACATTAGCATACTATTTAAATCCAAACATGCTCATTGATCACATTATTATACACTAGAAATCTGATTTTCACCATTATAGACCAAATACACACTCTTTGGAGGGGGGCACCCGATGCGAGGACTAGGGTGCCTAGGAGTAGGACATTAGTGCCAGTGCAGGCGCTCTTGTCCCGTGGAAAACTAGCGCCCTCACCGCTCTTGTCCAAGTCTAAAATGTCGAGAAAATTAAAACCTCAAATTTACATAAATTCTACAAAAATGACTACTACACACATTTTTCAAAAAATAATGCACTTACCAACTTTGTTGTCATACGTGATGCTTTATGACGGTCGCCACCATCTCGAATCGTCTAGGTTGTGTTGCTCTAACTTGCGACATCCTTACACACTCAGAGCTCACTCTCACACTCATGCAAAAGACAAATGAAGTGACTAATCAATTTTTCACCCTTCTTTTATAGTTACTTTTCATTACCTACCTTACTATGGTTATTATTTCGCGATCATTTCCTCACCTAATATACACCACACGGTTTTTGCTATAACTTGAGCATTTTTACTCGATTTACACCCTATTTGCGGTGTTCTTTTCAGAATTCTACCTACAATCATACCATACACATGATACATTCATTATCTCCCTTCCATGTTTTATTTTACTCAATCTATACACATTTTTGTGATCTTTCCCGTACTTTGTCTATTTTGTGCTTACTTTCGACTCAATGTTCATTCCTATCATCACTTCCCCTTTCACCGAAGGGGGCATATAATCGGGGTCATCCTATAATTCCCCTTACACCATAATGAGTTAAACCAACACTACCAATTCGACAATTCAAAACACTTACTAACACACCATGCAAAATTTCACCATTGATTCCCCCTAATGACCTAATCTAGGGGAGTAAGCATAAAATCTCTATATGTGATATTTAATCAATTTATAGTGATCCCCCTAATAACCTAGCCTTGGAGGAAAAAACACAATGTGTGTGTGTGTGTGTGTGTGTGTGTGATACTTCATCAATTTCTAGTGACTCCCCTAATGACCTAACACAGGGGAAACAAACACAAAACCTCTCCATATGATATTTCATCAATTTCTATCGATTCCCCTAATGACCTAACCTAGGGGCAACTAGCATAAAATATCTCTATGAGTAACCAATCAAAATCAATCAATCAATCAATTCACTAATGTGTTCAAGTCTCTAAGAATCGAAATCACACTATTCAAGAACTATAATACAACACAATTGGCCTCCCAAATGACCTAACATGGGAAGTTATTCTATGTTTGGCATTTTCTTCTAGATGACCTAACTGAATCCATTACACATTTCATGTTTGCTTCCGATGACCTAACTTGAAGTCATCATATTGCGGCTACACACTCGTGGAGTGGGGAAATATTTCCTTTCCTATACCTCTACTTGTTTCACTCGGAAAAGCTTCGTTCCTTATAGAAACAGATAAGGTTAGGGTTAGGAGGAATACCCGTAGAATGTCGAGATGATGTGCGCGTACCGTAGAGAAAGATCAGCCGATGCTAAGAACTCCTTTTTGTCTTGGAAGGACTACTGCGCAAATAAGAACACAAGACCACAAGATTTTAATTAGATAATAAATGAGGAACTGCCTTGGGCCCAGAAGTATGAAACTTCCTTTCGAAGGTGGTCGAGTTCCCTGCTAATATGAATTAACACAAAATACTTGTAGAGTACCAATTAGATTGTTTCGTGGAATTGGGTAGGGGAAAGGCTGTTTTCTGGTTTTGATCAAAGGAACCGATGCTTGGTTATCTATAACCGATGGCGGTCACCGATAACCGATACCGGTTGGTTCTAGGATCTTACGGGCTGGTTGTGGTGTTTGTAATGGCTGGTTTTTGGATAGTATTGAGAAATGGGATGGTTAGAAGCTAAGGAATGATAGTTAGAGGCAATGGTACGTTAGATAATGGGTTCGAGAACGGATTTGGGAAGATTACAATTCCAAAAGCACAAGAAATGTTATAATGGAGGACATGCGAGATATAACTTACTCGGTTCTTGATGAAGGTGCAAGTTGATCTCCTTTCTTTGCGCCAACTCTTCTCGGTTTCTTTACTCGTCTCTGCTTGGTCAAGTGAAGTTCTGGACTCTGCTGATCGCTTTGGACTCTCCTTTTGATTAAAAATCCTTGGCCGATCTCTAAAATGAAATTCCGATCCGTTGTTTTGGTTTGGGAAGCCCATTTACAGGGAACCGATGGCGGTTGCGTAACCGACGGCGGTCGAGTAGGAACCGGCATCGGTTAGGAAAAAGTAGGCTATTTTTAGTAAAATAGCCCACCTTCCCTGTTTTTCTCCCGAGGGATCAGTTGCGGGCTTGGTCAAGTGGCTAGAAGGTCGGCTTTTGGTGCGAGTAAGGAGGCATTAGTTATGGATGTGAGTCTAGACTAAGTCATGGGTCTTAATTAGCTTAGTTTAGGGTTAGGGCTAGGTCATGATGAGGTGGCAAAGTGAGGTGGCGGGTAAGGTGATGTGGATTTATCAATTACAAGGTAATTAATAAATAATTGTGTAAAGTTTAGGTAATGAGGTTAGGTTGCGAAATGGGATGCGGGTCACAAGGGGTCGTGAGACACGAATTTGGTGTCTACATTAGCCCCTTATTGTCGTGTAGCTTGTTCAGTAAAGGCTGACAATAATATGAAGTGGTTTCTCATGTTAAGGATATAGGTAATCCCCTCAAATCTATCACAGATTGAGTGAGCGGGAAATCGGGGATAGGGTTGATAAAGGGTATATGTGGTAGAGAGGATGGTAAGATGGTGGGGTAGGTCCAAGGAAGCGCACGCATGTTGAAATGCAATAAATACGACTAGGGTACATGATTTGTGAGCAAACCAAAGAATGTATAGGCAAAGGTCGATAGTTTATCCAAACAAGGGTGATATAATCCTGGTATCCAAGGCATAGGAAGTAGCTCCAGGGTATATAACGAAGGTAAGAACGCGAGGCGTTTAGGCATGTTCGGCGGTGCGAAATGGTTGGTTTGGTTGAGATAAACGTCACGGTCTAGGTCTAGGCAAAGTTGGTCGACAGATCAAGTCAAGGACCCTAATCATGCTAAAACACGAACAAGTGAGCTCGATTGAACACAAGGTACAGGATGGATGGATAAAATAAAACGTTGGTCGGGCCAAATAGGTAGGGCGAGGCCTTGGGTCGGGCCAAATAGGTAGGGCGAGGCCTTGGGTCGGCCAAATAGGTTGAGGCCTTAGGTCGGGCCAAATAGGTAGGTTGAGGCCTTGGGTCGGGCCAATTGGTAGGGCGAGGCCTTGGGTCGGGCCAAATAGGTAGGTTGAGGCCTTAGGTCGGGCCAAATAGGTAGGTTGAGGCCTTAGGTCGGGCCAATTGGTAGGTTGAGGCCTTAGGTCGGGCCGAATAGGTAGGTTGAGGCCTTAGGTCGGGCCGAATAGGTAGGTTGAGGCCTTAGGTCGGGCCAATTGGTAGGGCGAGGCCTTGGGTCGGGCCAAATAGGTAGGTTGAGGCCTTAGGTCGGGCCAATTGGTAGGTTGAGGCCTTAGGTCGGGCCGAATAGGTAGGTTGAGGCCTTAGGTCGGGCCAATTGGTAGGGCGAGGCCTTGGGTCGGGCCAAATAGGTAGGGCGAGGCCTTGGGTCGGGCCAAATAGGTTGAGGCCTTAGGTCGGGCCAAATAGGTAGGTTGAGGCCTTAGGTCGGGCCAAATAGGTAAACAAATGGTGTTCAGCCAAGGTGGATATAGGCGATATTGGTGAAAAAGAGGCAAGGAATAAGGAACGGCAAAGAATGGGGTAAAAGGGGTATCAGACCGACGTCGATTCATCATGACCGATATCGGTTAAGGGACCGATACCGGTTTCCTAGGGCAGAAAGGAAACCGACATCGGTGTAGGTCGAAATACCTATAAAAAGAAACATACGGCCTGTCATTGTCACTTTTGTTATTTGTAATCCAAAATTGACTTGTCTGACGTGGAGAGTTGATTTGGAGGGGTATTGAGTGAGGTGGAGCTATTTGATTGGCGGAGAGAGTTGATAGTGGGCCCGAATAGTTGAGGAGGCAGCAGGTGATTGGCCGGGGACCCAGCAGATCAGGATTGGAGCCATGGCACGAGCGGAGGAGGCTGGAGGGGCCGGACCAGTGGACCGCCACCACCACCCATCCCACCACGACGACGTGTCGTCGTACCGGTAGGTTCTAAACTCTTTAATTTGGTGATTTGGTTGAGTTATGTTGTTTTTGGGATTTGGGTAGGAATTGGTATTTTGTAGGAAATAATGGGTAAATGGAGGTAATTTGAGAAAGGGAGAGGGTAGATAGGTTAGATAGGCTAAGGCGGCTAGGTGTGTAAAATTTTAGGGTTTTTGGGTGGGTGAATGGGTAGAAATAGGTAAAAAAATGAGTTTGGGGGCCGCGCGGGGGTTCGGCTCCGGGAGAGAACAGTGACCGATGTCGGTCACTAAGCGACCGGCATCGGTCGCTAAAGTTTAGGAAAGGGTACAGTTGTTGGTGACCGGCGTCGGTGATGTATCGACCGGCGCCGGTTGTGGGTGTGGGGTTGGGTTGGGGATGGTTTGTTTGTTTTGGGTTGTGGGTGGGTTTTGGGTTGTGTTTTGGGGTGTTGGGTTGATAGGGTTTGAAAGTGGGTAGGGTGACTTGGTGGGGTGGGTTGGTAGAGAGTCGGGGTATGGGTGGGGTTTAGGGTGTTGGGTTGATAGGGTTTGAAAGTGGGTAGGGTGACTTGGTGGGGTGGGTTGGTAGAGAGTCGGGGTATGGGTGGGGTTTAGGATGGGGTTTAGGTGTTGGGGTGTTGGGGTTTGAAAGTGGGTAGGGTGACTTGGTGGGGTGGGTTGGTAGAGAGTCGGGGTATGGGTGGGGTTTAGGATGGGGTTTAGGGTGTTTTAGGTTGGGTTTCGGGTGGGTAAGGTAGCGTGTTGGGGTGGGGTTAGATTTTGGGTGTTAAAAAAAAAAGGGGGGTAGATGGTAAAGTAGATGTTATTAGAACGAGTGGGTCTAAGAATGTGGGTTGATTTTGCAGGCACGTCAGCAGTTGACGATGCGTGATAGGATGCCTCCACTATTGAGTCGGATGAGGCCACACATATCTGCGGCGCATTGGGCCATCATGCGCGAGGTGGGGCTTGGCGGGGTCCAGAGATACAGAGCGATCGACAGAGATCACAGCCTGATGGTCGCCCTCATCGAGAGATGGGATCCGGCGGCCAATGTGTTCCATCTGCCGACCGGGGAGATGACCGTCACATTAGAGGATGTGTATCGCATCCTGCGGCTACCGATCGAGGGAGAGGCCGTTTTCCAGGTGGATTCAGAGACTGCCATGGATAGCATACTGCAGGTTTTTGGGGATGCAGCCGCGCTTCTTACATATCATAGCGCGAGCATTGGATATGGGGACATGTACCGCGCACACAGACATGAGACACGGCTTGCCGTGTTGATGATGATAGGGGTCACCTGCTTCGCCCTCCCGGATTCAGAGGGAGGCCGCTTCCCACGGGCATTGATGGGGGTGCTACTGGAGATGGTGGAGGAGCACACCTGTTTTGCATGGGCACCAGTATATCTGGTGCAATTATACAGGGAGTTATGGGGCTATCGCCGGAGGAGGCGATTTGGTATTTGTTCGACCTTTTTGTTGCACTGTTGGGCATACGAGCACATCGTATGCATCAGGCCAGTAGGGCTACCCCAGCAGCCAGGGCCACAGATCGTATACCGATATGGCTTTCAGAGGTGGTTGGGGGTTGTGGGCCAGCCACGAGCAGTTGTTGCAGGTCGGGATGTGGCCTACTATAGACATATGCTAGAGGGCCTTACCGCAGTAGACATTATATGGAGACCCTACAGAGGTCACCAGCCTGGCAGAGGAGCCCGCATACAGCTGCGCCTGATCCAGTATACATTCTGGATAGCAGGACGGAGGCCGGGAGAGTACGAGCGGATACCCTTAGAGAGGGTACGCAGGCAGATGGGGCTGCCACAGGACGAGCCACCTCCCTTCCCTCAGTACAGGAGGGATGATGTAGAGGCCCCATTGCAAAAAGGCACCACGCCTTGGGATCCAAACCCGGGTAGCGGAGAGACCAAAGGGTGGGGTGTGGATGATGCCGGTGCACGGCAAAGACATACGTGGTCCTGGCTAGGCCGGACAGAGCAAAGCGAGATAAGATGCTGCTTTGCAACAAAGACTTAGCAAATGGTGGCTGAGAGAGATCAGCTCGAGGCGAGTGCAGCTATTACGAGGACGATTGGCTGCTGCGCAGCACATATAGGGGTTTTACTGAGGCAAATAGCCCAGCTCGAGTACGAGCACGAACGACACCACCACAAAAGAAAGACACAGCCACAAAGTGCAGAAGTGCAGTGCGAGCAGCGGCCGTACAGCGGCAGCCCACAACCCCCCGACCACCACGGCCACGAGTGCGTAGTACGAGCACGGCAAAGACCTCCACTAAAGACCACACCCACAGCTCGGGGATATTGGTGCTAGGTGCCAGGGACCCTGCCTTTCCTTGATGGCGAGAGATCGTTATATGGAGGTTAGAGCAGAGGCCCGTTATTATCAGGATATTCTTGATAGTACCGGAGTCGATTATCAGGCATATGCAGCTCATAGAGCAGAGACCTCGCGCAGCCAGAGATCTCAGGGAGGGGCAGCCACAGCTGGCGTGTCTGTGACAGGCAGGAGGCGAGAGGCGCCACAGGGACCAGCGGGGAGAGGTGCCGAGGGCGGTGGGGAGAGCTGATAGATCCCCGACGTGGTTTTGTATAGGGACACGGGCACCGGTCTGCGAACCGGTTGTATTGATAGAGGCCTGCGTGCCTACATTTATTCATTGTTTTGATTGATTTATTTATTATATACCGGCCTGCGAGCCGAGTACGGGTTGTATATTTGATACCGGCCTGCGAGCCGAGTATATTTTTGATATGAGAGACCGGCCTGCGAGCCGAGTCGAGATTTTTGGTAGGTATTGCGGCCTGCGTGCCGGCTTTGGTGTATTGTGAGATCACAGAGGCCCCGATTTAGGGCATATTGTATTTTGAAAATTTGTATATATATATATAGATGATGTGTTGAACCACATGCGTGTTTAAAATGTGTTGAAATATTTTGTTAATGGTTTGGTAATATATAGAATGTGTGATGAGTTTAATTGACATGTTGATAGATAGATGATGCTGATGTTTTTGTGCGTATATATGAATGACAGGTTATGTGATAAATTGGTGGTTTTGTGACAGTGTGATATATGTAACTGATGAGTTGGATCCAAATGATGTATAGATTGATAGTTTTTTGATATTTGTAGTTGAGGGTTGTGTATTGGTATAAATGATGTTTAATGAAAATGTAATGTTATATGTGGTGGATGAACAAAATGTGGTAAATTGTGTTGTTTATGCAGGCAAAGAGGCGGGCGCGACAAAAATTTAGATGAGAAATGAAGAAAAGAACCCTGTTTCAAAAAGGAGGGTGTGTAACCGGTATCGGTTAGGTAACCGATGTCGGTAGCTAACAGACCGATATCGGTTAAGTAACCGATACCGGTTATTTAGGTATGGGCTTTTCTAAAAATAAAAAAGCTAGGGTGGCAACTGAAGTTTTAATTTTAGAGCCATGCAAGAGGTTAAAAGCGCGAACGCGACGCTTTTTGACGATTGAGACAGGGATTTGCATGAGAGATTTGGGTGAGAAGAAGGAAAGAGACAAGGAAAGTGAATTGTGATCTGAGATTCAGAAGATAGCAAGGCAGGTTTGAAAAAAGGTGGTGATAATGGCAGGACGAGGAGAAACATCCAGCAGGCAGGGACAAGAGAGAAGACAAGGGCCACGCAAGCTACTGCAACCCAAGAGGTAAACGTTTTGGTTGTGATTTGATTTTTGCATGTGTTATGAATAAGATGGGGTAGAGTAGGTGGATAAATATGAGAAAGAAAACATGATAGCCAGGGGCATAGATGAGGTGAGGGTTATGGGGTAGGTAAGTCGGGGTTTTGGGTATGTCTGTATGTAGAAAAACGAATAAACGAGTAAATTTATTGTCGTAGGTGGTTGTTTTTAGGGAAGGTGTATAAAATTGACAGTGACCGGTAGCGGTTAGGGAGAACCGGTATCGGTTATTCAACCGATATCGGTTACGTATAACCGGTACCGGTTACTGGAGAAATTTCCAGAATGTTTGAAAAAGACCCTAACGGGTTGAATGGTTGTTTGTTGTTTTGGTGTATGCAGGCAGAGACAGAGTTGAGGATGAATGATAGTGTGCCAGCGCTGTTGTCGCGAATCCGAGCGGATGTAACACCAGCGGAATGGACATTGATAAATCGTTTGGGGTTAAGTGGAATCCGTTATTATTCACGAATCGCACGTAACCATGGTATGTTACAGGCGCTGATTGAGAGATGGAATCCTGAGACAAATACCTTCTATCTGCCAACAGGTGAGATGACAGTAACATTGGAAGATGTGTTTCGGATTTTGAGACTCCCTATTACAGGAGAACCAGTATATCAGGCACTACCTAGCGCGGGGCGGGCAGCGATAACAGAAGTGTTTGGTCCATATGCACGAGACTTAACACAGCGGGGTTTGTCATTCACATATGGGGTAATGTATGCAGCACACCCTGAGGAGACAAGGTTAGCAGTGCTATTAATGATAGCGGTAGGGTATTATGCATTACCGAGGGCGGAAGGGGGAAGATTTCCAAAGGCATTGATGTGTGTTATTTGGGAGATGATAGAAAGGAATGTGACTTTTGCCTGGGCACCTGCATATTTGGCGGAGCTATACAGGGGTTTATGGGCTTGTAGGCGAAGTCACAGGACAACGTTGGATTGCTCATACTTATTACACTGTTGGGCCTATGAGCACATTGTTTGTGTGCGACCAATAGGCCGATCCATCCAGGCAGGAGAGACCGGAGTACAGAGGTTGGGATTCCGACGATGGGTCCAGACAGAACAAGAGGCAAGATCTCAGGCCGTGCCGGGTGACATTGAGTATTACGAGCGAGTATGGGAGAGAGTGACAAATGCGAGATATCTGTTGGAGGCCCTACGGAAACTATATGGTAACAGAGAACATAGGCCGAGGAGTTGAGGGTGTTGAGCGGTTGAGGTGGATCGCAGGCACAGCCGGGTGAGTATGAGAGGATTCCTATAGATCGCGTGCGCGACAATTTGGTTTGTCTGATGGAGATATACCCCGGCTTATAGACCATATATGAGGATCGATGCTTTGGCGGCATTCTCACCACCCCACCAACACCTCCGAAGGACCCGAGGAGATAGCGGCCCGTCGCGGGGTAATGGATGCGCAGAATGACAGAGGCCTATAGATTATGGTGGGTAGCGAATCGCTGCGAGGTGTACGTGAGCGCCACGACATAGCGGTGATCACAAATGAGAGGATCGTCTCAGCAGCGTTTGGTTCAGCAGCTCCAAACGCAGGTGAATGAGACAAGAGGATTGTTAGTGGTTGCGGAGTCACGGGCGGCGAGACTAGAGGCTGGAGTTCTCCATGCGAGAGGGCGTATTCATATGTTACAGGAGAGATTGGCAGATCAGTGGGCGGTACCAATAGCCGTGGTACCTTTGAGGACAGAGAGGCCCGGTGAGAGGGGTCGACGATCACGATCATCACCTAGTTCGGGATGAGGCGTGAGGGTCTGAGTAAATGTTAGCAAGGTATAAGAATAAATAAGGATGCCGACCTGCGTGTCGATGATAGAGAAGATGTATTTGTTTAACATCTAAATAAAAGCTGAATATGTATGTTGATTTGAGTTACGATAATAATAAGATTGTGTTTTGATTTTCGATGTTTTGAAAAAGGATAAAGTGGACTGTGATTAAATAGAAATACACAAAAATATTTATATTCACCACACAATGATAGGTTATGGTAGGGGATGGTCGAGCTAACCTTGGGAGACCCCATGTCTCCGAAGTGCTTTGCCTACATAGCCCATTGCACAAAGCAAGGAGGGGCCTCGGACCGATGTAGTTCTCCTTAGGATCGAGAGAGGGGGTGAATTTAGGCAATTTGGTATGGTTTAGGCAATTGGTCGTTTGGTAAAAATTTGATGTTGGTAGGGTAATGTTGTTGGTGCTGGTAGGATAATGTTGTTGGTGTAGGTATAGGTAAAGCAAAGGTTAGCATACCCAAGTAGTAGGGAATAGTGTCCTGATTAAGATCAACACACAATTCTAGATGCGAGGCAAAGCGGAAAGAGTGCTCCGTAGGTGAAAAGAGCTAAACAAACCACACAACGTAGAACGAGCCTGAAGCCCTAAGTGCCGTGCATAGACGAGAAGTCCATAGTTGAAAAGAGTTGTATGATCACAATATATCGGTGTACGTCCACGTCCCTTGAGTTGAAACAAATGGTGAGGTGAGGTGGATGGTATAGCTGAGGTACAAAGAACTTGTTACAACGAAAGAGAACCTACCCTAAATAGACAAGTCCATGACCCAAAGAGTTCTTTTGAATGAGGCTTTTATTTTATTAAATGTAGACTGATCGATGCGGGAAGTCTATAAGGGATATTGATTGTATTATTCTTGAGGTCTTCACGAAGCTGATCAATGCGAGAAGCTTCGGATAAAGGCTGACTGTGTATAGCTGTCCTTCGGGGGAGCAGTCTATTTATAGTAGCAGAGATGATTTTAGTGCATAGCTGTCCTTCAGGGGAGCAGTCTATTTATAGTAGCAGCAATAGTTTGGCATATAGCTGTCCTTCGAGGGAGCAGTCTATATTTAATTTTAGATAACTAGATGTTCTTTTGGCGTGAAGCATCTAGTTTAGTAGGAAGTTTGACTCAAGAAAATCCCATAAGAATACGGCTTATTTTAATACTTTAAAGTCATGGACTAGACTAAAAAAGGGGAAGGCATTATCAAGGGGAGGTGCGAAGTGATTTTGATTTTATTCGGAGATATAGAAAACAAAGTGTATGTAGCGGTAAATGAGCTCAAGGGACGAGCAGTAGGTAGATAAGGAGTGATATAACACTAGATTCAACAGTAGAATGGTCGAAGATGCAAGGCATTAAGGGGTTCAGGCTCAGGTTTACCATTAAGCGAAGCTAAACGATAAGTGCCTGATCCATAGGTGTGAGTGATTATATAAGGCCCAATCCAATTGGGAGCAAATTTTCCACGTTTGCTCTTTTCTAGTTTGGTTACATGTTGATTCTCTTTGAGGACAAGATCACCAACCTTAAAGGTACGCTCATGAAGTCGCTTATCATAAGCACGCTTGATGCGTTTTTGATAGATTTGGAGGTGATCGAGAGCTGTAAGACGTCGTTCGTCAAGAAGCTCTAATTGGGCTAACCGCTCTTGGCGGAAATCATCGTTGGTGAGAATATCCTGAAGAGATATTCTAAGGGAGGGTATTTGTATTTCGAGAGGCAAAACAGCCTCGGTACCATATACCAATGAAAAAGGTGTGGCATTAGTGGAAGTACGAATGCTAGTACGATAAGCCCAAAGGGCAAAGGGAATGTGATCGTGCCAATTTCTTCCAGATTCATTGACGACTTTCATGAGGATTTTGGTTAGAGTTTTATTAGAAGATTCAGCCTGACCATTGGCCTGCGGATAGTAAGGCGATGAGAAGCTAAGTTTGATACCAAAGTTGTCACAAAGGTCTTGTAACAACTTATTTTTGAAAGATTTACCATTATCTGTTATTAGGCGATGAGGAATACCAAAACGACAGATAATGTGATGGTTAATGAATTCGACAATTTTTTCTTTTTTGATTGAAATGAGTGGAATAGCCTCCACCCATTTTGTGTAATATTCGGTCGCTGTGAGTATCCAACGGTGACGTTGTGAAGAGGTTGGGTGAATCTCACCAATAAGGTCTAAACCCCATTGTGAGAAAGGCCAAAGATCTCGAGCGATCTGGAGCGGGTGGCTAGGAGTATGTTGAAGGTTGGCATGTTGCTGACACATAACACAACGCTTAACATATTCGTAGCAGTCGTTATTGAGAGTAGGCCAATAATAACCAAGGCGAAGGATTCGTTTGGCCACGGCAAGGCCGCTAAAATGTCCACCACAAATACCGTCATGGACCTGTTGGATGGTATGAGT
Organism: Taxus wallichiana var. yunnanensis; assembly: GCA_018340775.1. Taxonomy (NCBI): domain Eukaryota; kingdom Viridiplantae; phylum Streptophyta; class Pinopsida; order Cupressales; family Taxaceae; genus Taxus; species Taxus wallichiana. The sequence goes on along the minus strand of CM031236.1, from coordinate 186,683,162 downwards.
GGCCTCCATGCCAGTTAGACAGCGAAGGAGGATACCATCAAAGCCACGTTTATAGAGGAGTCCCCCCATGACAACATAACGCGAAACACTTTTAAGAAAAGCACGTTTGCCGTTACTAGTAAGATCAGGTGGGAGGACAGAGATTGTAAGGTAGTCGTGAAATTGGTGGTACCAGGTATCCTGCGAATTAGTAGACACGTATTTATCACGCAAACTACCAAGGTTGAATAGGATGGGGCAAAAGTTGTTGGACCACGACGAATAATTCGAGTCAATTATGCGCGGCGAATTTGCGAGGCTAAGCAAGCCATAGTATCCGCAAATTTGTTAGTGGAGCGGGGAATGGTTTGTATAGAATAGTGGGTAAATAAAGCTAGAAGTGAATCCACGTAGTGTTTGTATTTTTGAAGTTCCTCGTTTTTGCATTGGTAGACGCCCATAACTTGATTGACTACCAATTGAGAGTCGCCAAAAATGTTGATAGATTTGATACCTAAGTGTAACGCAACTTGGAGACCTGCAAGGGCCTCGTATTCCGCCGTATTATTAGTGCAAGGGAAATCAAGTCGAATGAAAGAGGCATAGGTTCAAATTGAGAGGAATGAGAACAACGCCGGCTCCTCCGCCGCGCTGGCATTTAGATCCATCGAAGAAGAGGGTCATTTGATACGACACTTCTCCGAGCGAAAGAGTGGCGATGAGTTCGTCGGGGAAGGTAAAATTGGTAAATTGTTCCCCAGGTAGAGGGGCCTCCGCAAGTTGATCTGCGATGGTTTGTCCTTTGATTGATTTCTGGTGGATAAACTCAAGGTCGAGGTCGGCGAGAAGCATGAGCCATCTAGCAATGCGTTGGTTCAGATGAGGTTTGGCATACATGTAATGGATGGGGTCTGTATTGGTGATGACGAAAGTCTTGTGATTTAGAAGGTAGTGTCGGAGTTTGGTGGCCACGAATGATAGGGCAAGGCACAATTTTTCTACATGTGTGTACCTAGTCTCATAGTCCACCAAAGTACGACTTATATAATAAACGGCTTGTTCGTGATTCTCAGAGTCACGATGTGCAAGCATGGCTCCTACAGCGTGGTCGGTGGCGGAAAGGTAAAGGTAGAAAGGGCGGTTGTCTTGGGGTGGGATAAGCACGGGTGGCTGCAAGAGATAGGATTTGAGAGCTTCGAAGGCTTGGTGACATTCTTCGCTCCATTGGAATGCAATATCCTTTTTAAGGAGGTGATGGAAAGGTTGACACCGATCCGAGAGTTGGAAATGAAACGCCGGATGGATTGAAGTTTACCCTGCAAACTACGCAATTGTTTGAGATTGTTGGGTGGGGGCATTTCTAGGATAGCTTTGACTTTCGATGGATCGACCTCAATGCCACGCAAAGAGACGATAAAGCCCAGAAGTTTCCCCGAAAGGACACCAAAGACACATTTCTTTGGTTGAAGACGGACAGAATATTGTAACAGGCGATCAAAAATAACGGTTAAAACATCGAGATGTTCACTGCGATGTTTAGACTTGCCAAGAAGATCATCAACGTAATCTTCAAGGATAGTGTGCATAATGTCATGGAAAATGTAGGTCATAGCCCGCTGATAGGTCGCACCAGCATTCTTAAGGCCAAACGGCATTACACGGTAACAGAAAGTTCCCCAAGGAGTTATGAAGGCGCTTTGTGTTGATCGGCGGGCAACCAAAATTTGGTTGTAACCTGAAAAGCCATCCATGAGAGAAAGCATTTCATGACCCGCAGTGAGATCAACAAGTTGATCAATACTTGGGAGGGGGAAGTCATCCTTAGGGCAAGCGAGGTTAAGATCCCGGAAATCCGTGCATATCCGAAGTCCCCCCGTCGCTTTCGTGACAGGTACGATGTTAGAAATCCATTGAGGATAGTCAATAGGCAGAATGAAGGAAACAGAAAGGAGTCGTTGGAGCTCCTCTTTGACCAAGAGAGCAATGCGTGGATGCATTTTTCTCAATTTCTGCTTGACTGGTTTGGAATCGGGGTTTAGAGTGATGTTATGGACGGCAATGGTAGGATCAATTCCTGGCATGTCAGCGTAAGACCATGCGAAAGCTTGGTTGCGAGCACGGAGAAAGGTGGTAAAGGCGGCTTGTTCTGATGTGTCAAGTGATTGTCCGATCTTCACTATGTGAGGATCTTCCTCCGTGTGGATGTTGATTTCTATAGTAGATTCGTTCAGCATGGTTTGAGTTTCAGATGGTAAGGCACGTTGAATATAAGAATCATCCGCGCCTAGGTAAGTGAGGATGGAGTCGTCATCCTGGCATTCAACAACATTAATCAAAGGCGAATCCTCTTCGATCATGTCTGGATACAGAAGGGGAAGAGAAGATGGGTCCTCATTATCGCGTTGATAAGTGAGAGGACCTATGAAGATAGCATTTATGAAAAAAAAAAGTTAGGAGGGATAGATTCAGGGTCCATCGATTCTGTGGGTGATGATGGCAAAGTGGGTGATGATGGTTCGGTAGGGGCGACGTCTTCTTCTTCCAGGATACAGCTGACAGGAGGTGTCTCCTGCGTAGGTGTTTCGGAAAAACCAAGACCACTGCGATCATTATGTTTGCGTGTGGTGATGGGGATGAGAGTATGTCGGCCTTGTTCGTAAAGGCCAAAACCAAAGCCTTTCCACGCACAAATGAGTCAAGAAGGTGAGGGATGCGAAACGCACGATTTGTCGTATTGAAAATCGGATTGAAGGGAACCACACCAAGAGGAGGTTCAGGGGTAATGGAAGATGCGTCAACACCCCCATACGTTAGATTAGTGCGGCAATGGGGTGGTCCGTAAGAGATTACTTCCCCACGCGACGGTCATAGGTGGGATGTGCATGTAATTGTCCGTACTCTCGCGGGGTAGGAAAGAACTAACGTTATATAGGCGATACTCCCCGGTGTAAGGCGATGAAAACGTCTACTAAGGGCCTGAGGTTGGGATGTTAGGCTGGGAAGAGAAGTGGTTTGTGCGACGGTGGTTTCATCGGTTGTAGGTGCGGTTGAGGTAGGCACGGTTGAGGTATATTGGAAGAGGATGGTTGGGTTGAATGTATGGGTGTCTTAATTGGTATAAGCACATCGTTTGGGCGGTATAACATATTGCAAGTTTTGAAGGGGGGAGGATCAGCTTTTACAGTGTAGGACTTCCCCTCGTACTCAAATTTTATACATCGATGTAATGTTGAGGGACGCATCCCATGGCCCGGATCCAAGGACGACCTAGCAATATATTATATTGGAACTCTCCTTCAAGGACATAGAAGAGTTCGGGTAAAGTACGTGGTCCTACGCGAATGTTGAGGATCACGGTGCCCAATGTAGAAGTAATAGCGTCATTGAATGATCGCAACATGATGGGGTTGGCACACATGCAACTAGAAGGGATGTTCATTTGTTGGAAGGCTTTTGAAGAGATGATGTTTAGGCTAGCGCCCCCGTCAATCATAACCCGACGTACTCGAATGTCTCGGACGTAAGCGGAAATGAAAAGGGCAGGGTCAGGGTCTTCTGTACCAAAGTCGATAATTTCATCTTCCGAGAAACTAACCGCAGCGGCTTGTTGTTTTGAGACGTATGGTGGGGAGATGGGTTGTTTGGTGAGGAGGCAACGTGATTGGGTGTTAGAATGGAGGCAACGGGCGGTGGTTTCGTTGGGTAAAACCTCTATCCCTCAAGGATCTCAACGAGAGCTTGTCGATGAGATTCGTAAGTCCGAATGAGATCATATAGTGTCATTTTACGGGCGATTGATGAAGTTGTTTGATCATGGTTCGGTGGGCAACTCCATTAGAGACGGGATAGGCGGGTCCGCGAATAACCACTTTAGGTGGTGGTGTAATCGGGATGGTTGAAGGAGAAAGAGATGCCGCAGGTGTGTTTTCTTTCGCTTTCCCATTGTTTTTCTGTCCTCTAGTAGCGACACTAATCATATTAATCTCGTAGACCTGAGATGAAGAAGATGGTTGGGATAATTCATGGTCTTCAAGAGGTGGGGTTGTAATAATGATCGATCTTGGTGAGGCGGGGACGAGATGGTATAGTAGAGGGAATTGAAGCTAGAGGTCTCTCCCTTCGTAAGTTGTTTTTCTTAATCTTTCTATCCGGAAGAGGTGACATGTCGAAGGATGGTTTTAGAGCTTTGCATCCTTCCACATCATGTCCAGTGTGCGGTGATAGGCGCAGATTTTAGACTCATCATAATCCACAGTCGGGGCTTAGACGGGTCATAAGGTCTAAGTGGGGGTAGGGAGATGGTCGCATTCTCCACCAACATAGCAAGGATTTTGGCGTAAGATCCTTTGAGTGGGTCAAAATCAAGAAGATGAGGGTATTGATTGTGTGGGTTGTGGTAATGTTTGGGCGTGTTTAGTTCGTATGGGTGGTGGTTTAGTCGAGGGGTGCTTGACACGTTTTTCACTAAACGTGGTTTCTCGACACGTGGTTACGTTCACCGGTTAGATGATGAGGCTACGAGATGGCATGGTAGCGGAAACAACCACGGAGAAAGGGGAGTGATAGAAAATAAATCCTTTGATGATGGGATTGGTTTAGGGTTGATAGGTGGACCGGATACGCGGGTAACGCTGTTGTGATACCCTTTGATCTCTCGTATAGGTGTAAAGGCGTAGGTCGCTTTTGCGTAAAACGAAGGAGGTATGATATATTGATGTAAGGTGGAGGGATGAGGTCCCAATATGGAAGGTGGGTGTGAAGATGAGGGTTTTGATAGAGGCACGGATTGCGTTTGTCTCCTAGGTGGCGGGGCGGGTTTATTTTGGGATAGATCGAGTCGCTTAGGCGGGTGTGTTAGACTGGGCATTGGTGAGGTCCCAAGCGTAGGGGAAGATCTGGTTAAGTTGATAGAAGTGGACGGGGCGTTTGGTAGAGGTGAGGGGGGTGAAGGCGAGAACAGGGGCATTTTAAGCTTCTGTAAGCACTTCGGGTAAATGGTGGAGACATCAGGATCAGTCATTTGCATTTGAGTAGAAACAGGAGTACTCAAACGTTCCCATAGGGCCTGTCTATCTTCTGTGGAATGACAGTCTCCAGGTGTGATTTGTAATTTTGGTACAGAGGAAAAGTGAGTTGTAATTCCAGTCCATTGCGGGTGTGACACAGGAGGTAGATGAGGCACTTTGTATCAACGAGATGTTGAGAGGTCGACGGGTTGTTGAAAAGATTTAGGTGATGAGGGACTAATAGGCAGAAGGGCATGTTGGAGAGGGTCTGTCATGGCTAAAGAATTTAATGATGTCGGTGCGAGAGATTTCTCGTCTAAGGATGTCAAAAGGAGTGGTGAGCCTTCCTCTTGTGTAGCAAGAGTGGTAGAAGGGGACGTTTGGGAAATAGATAAATTAGATAGCATCCGCTCACAGTCTTGTAGGGATGTGGTGTAAGAAGACTCATTGATGGGAAGAGAAGCCTGGGCAGTTAACTCTTCTATGGGTAAAGGAATGATTTCGCTTTGGCTTGATGGTGGTAAAGGAGGTTCGGGTTCTGTGTTAGTGAAGAGGCTTGATTCAAAATTTGCTCGATAGAGGCTTTTGGTGAGAATCGAAGACCGCATGGATCTCATGAACACTCTCCTCGGCCTAAGATATCTGGTTTACGCTTGGGACGAGTGATTCGGGAATGGCTTGTTGAAAATTTTCAGATTTCGGTAGCGGGGCGTTAGGATTATCGAGTGTTATATCCCCTGCATCAACCATTTCCTGCACTATGTTTTTCAACATCTTGCAGTTTTCATGACTATGTCCTTTTACGCGGTGAAAGTTACAAAAGTCATTTTCTTTGTACCAGGAAGGTATTGCGCGGGTGGAGTCAAACCCAGAGTGAGGTTTTACAGGGGGCAAGGTGATAGCCCCAGCTTTGAGCAATTTCTCTAGGATGACGCCATAAGTTTCTCCCAAGGGAGTGTAATTGGTGGGCTCAGCTTTGTATTTATAGGTGGTTTTTGGTGGAGTATTGGACGGTGGTTGGGATTTGACCATCACCGCGTGGACAGCTCCTTTTGATTTAGAAGAGGTTGACGCGTGAGGAGTGGTGGTATTTGGTTTATTGGTAGAATCAGGAGTTTGGAAAGTGGAGTTCTTGTTGCGCAACCGCAATTTCTCTTCCTCTAAGGCTCGAATTTCTAATTTTCGAGCCATAGTAAAGGCCTCGTCGAATGTACGGAAAGTTTGAATTTGGAGGGTAGGGGAGATGTGCTTAGCGCATGCCCGCGTAAAGAGTTCGATAAGTTCGGTTTGAGGCAAGGCATACGTAAGTTGGTTGATAAGGCCCCGCCATCGTCCAACGAAATCTGCGATAGATTCGTCTTCGAATTGTCGGATGGCATAGAGGTCAGTGATAGATACTTTCTTGCAATGTTAATGGAGAAATGATCCAAGAAAGATTGGGCTAGTTGGTTAAAAGAGAAGATTGAGTCTTTGGGTTAAAGCACTGTACCACTCCAAGGCAGGCCCTGATAAGGACATGGGAAAGGTGCGGAGTAACAAGGCATCATCATGGGCAATCAAATAACAAGCATGTCTAAATGATCGCAAGTGTTGTTGAGGATCCTCTTTACTGTTAAAACGAGTAAACTTTGGCAACTCCCATTGAGGAGGATATGAATGAAGGGGGACAGAAGGGTGAATGGGCTCCCGACAAACTTGCTCGTATGTCAAGGCGCTACGACTTCCTGAAACGGAAGCCTCCAGGTTTTGCATTTTGTCCATCATTTGCTTGATGAAATCTGTGGTTGGATGAGATGATGGTGCCACAGAATAGGGATGTCCCATATAAGGTGTTGAGGTTACTGGATACGTATATGGGAATGAAAAGGTAGGCGGAGCTTGAGAAGGAAAGCTCGTTTGAATAGGTGGCAGAGAGTAAGTCATGAATGGAGTGGTCTGAAAGAGAGATGAGATAGGGCAGTTGGTGGTAGCGATACGTGGGGTCCAAGATTAACAAAAGGAAAGCTAATCGGGTCGTATGAACCTCTCTGCTTTGGATTGGGAGACGGGCTAGTGATGCGAAGTAAGGTATTGTTATCGGGAGGAGTAGGAGCTAAATGAGCAGCTATACTAATAGGCATGCCCATAAGGAGCCGACCATCAAAGCGTACGGTCAGGGTATGAGACAAATAGTATTGTGATGTACTGGGATTAGCATCCGTAAATTTGGCAAAGTCCTTGTCTCCTACAGAATTTGGGGATCTCACCGGTGTCCGTAGGGTTTCCTATAGAATGTGAAGGGGGTGAGTCAGCAAAGAAACAGCAGAGCAAGCGTGTGAAACCATGGCGGCGGCTTGCTTCCGAGTGATGACAACCATGACCGAACACACAGGAAAGTTTCAATCTATCAAGGACAAAAACAACCTCAGAATGGTGAATTTGGCAAGTTGCTGGTTTGTCAGGGGCTGAGAGAGACAGTAACCGATATCGGTTTACTAACCGGTGTCGGTCACAGGGAAACGACGTCGGTCCCTTAACCGATGCCGGTGTCAAAAATCTAGAATAAGAAGATACAAAGGGGTCGCAACGTTGAGTAGTTTTATCAACTTATTGATCACAAAAGACAAAGTATGACAGAGAAAACAAGATTTGAAAACAAGCAAGAGGCACACGCAAATGCAGAGATTAACCTTAGGGTTAATTTTAATTATTGTGGGCTTATGCCTTTAGACGTAGAATGATGTCAGAATCCTAAACAACAAGACTTAGGGGAAATGTCAAGTTTGTTTTGGCTTATAAGGTTACCTCAATCGGGCGGAGGAATACCGCGGAAAAGGGGGGATGTTTGAGATGTTGTGTTAATTGTGAAGTGATTCAGTATGTGTTGTGCAGTGAAACTAAGGTTAATTTCCTGTCAATACCGTGGATATCACCCCCACGTGTACGACACATTACTTAATCTATGTTCACTTTAGAATTGAAAAACAACAGCATGAATGTAATGCACGTGTTTTAAAACCCAAATCGAAAGTGATATTCGATGAAGCAAAAGAGATGACTTTTACTAATGCAAGATGCAAAAACAAAGCAAGTTCTTTTACCAGAATAATAAAATACCCTGTGAATATCTCTAGAAGAAGAAAACAGCAAGTATGCTCCCTATAATAAAAGCAAGCAAGAAATAAAGAAAAACCCAAAATGGGTCCCACCGGGCGTGCCAAAATGTTTCACTCGGAAAAGCTTCGTTCCTTATAGAAACAGATAAGGTTAGGGTTAGGAGGAATACCAGAATGTCGAGATGATGTGCGCGTCATGTAGAGAAAGATCAGCCGACTGCGAAGAACTCCTTTTGTCTTGGAAGGACTACTCCGCAAATAAGAACACAAGACCACAAGATTTTAATTAGATAATAAATGAGGAAACTGCCTTGGGCCCAGGAAGTATGAAACTTCCTTTCGAAGGTGGTCAGTTCCCCTGCTAATATGAATTAACACAAAATACTGTAGAGTACCAATTAAATTGTTTCGTGGAACTGGGTAGGGAAAGGTCTGTTTTCTGGTTTTGATCAAAGGAACCGATGCCGGTTATCTATAACCGATGGCGGTCACTGATAACCGATACCGGTTGGTTCTAGGATCTTCTGGGCTGGTTGTGGTGTTTGTAATGGCTGGTTTTTGGATAGTATTGGGAAATGGGATGGTTAGAAGCTAAGGAATGATAGTTAGAGGCAATGGTACGTTAGATAATGGGTTCAGAACGGATTTGGGAAGATTTCAATTCCAAAAGCAAAAGAAATGTTATAATGGAGGACATGCAAGATTTAAATTAACTGGTTTTGATGAAGGTGCAAGTTGATCTCCTTTCACGCTAACTCTTCCGGTTTCTTTACTCGTCTCTGCTTGGTCAAGTGAAGTTCGGACTCGCTGATCGCTTTGGACTCTCCTTTTGATTAAAAATCCTTCGTACCGATCTCTAAAATGAAATTCCGATCCGTTGTTTTGGTTTGGGAAGCCCATTTATAGGAACCGATGGCGGTTTGCGTAACCGACGGCGGCGAGTAGGAACCGGCATCGGTTAGGAAAAAGTAGGCTATTTTTAGTAAAATAGCCCACCTTCCCCGCTTTTCCCGAGGATCAGTTGCGGGCTTGGTCAAGTGGCTAGAAGGTCGGCTTTTGGTGCGAGTAAGGAGGCATTAGTTATGGATGTGAGTCTAGACCAAGTCATGGGTCCTAATTAGCTTAGTTTAGGGTTAGGGCTAGGTCATGATGAGGTGGCAAAGTGAGGTGGCGGGTAAGGTGATGTGGATTTATCAATTACAAGGTAATTAATAAATAATTGTGTGAAGTTTAGGTAATGAGGTTAGGTTGCGAAATGGGATGTGGGTCACAAGGGGTCGTGAGACACGAATTTGGTGTCTACACTACTATATGGGTCAACTATTTGATCGAAATTATTTGGATCCAAAAACCACAAAATTTTTGATTTGATTACTCGCCTACGGTGGCTAGATCTTGAGGATGTAGTTATAGGTTGGATAATAATAGACCTTTCTCCCTACACTCTTCCTCCGGTGGTAGGACACCCAAATCTTCTAGTCAATTTTCCATACACACACAATCAGGGTTAGAACCGATCACTCCCTACCCCATCGTATTGTTGTCATACAACATTCAAAATCATCAACCATTCAACATCATAATCATCAATCCTATGTAGTGCACTTCATCATAGTATTTTATCTCTCACTATGTTGCATGGATCAACACACATTTCTACCACATCTACGCATTCTACTACAACATGGGATTCTCCATACTTCTCTTAGGTACACATCTCTAAAAAATTTATGTTATCAAGCTTTCGCTCACCAACATAAAGTGGGGCAAACGTAGTCACAAAATCACACACTTACTACTATAATTATCTTGCCAGTATGTTGTTTTATATATGCATCTTGCGTAAGAAAAGTATTCACTAGTGACATATCCTCGATTACCTGCCGTCGGTTTAGTTAGTCTTTGTCGTTATTTTTCTTACACAATCATCAATAACGACAAAGACAAATAACGACAAAGACTAACTATTGTGTAAGACTAATGATTGTTATAATTATTGTAAGACATGTGATATTTGTCAAACACATGGTAACCGTAAGACTTCATCAGCTCCATTATGTCCTATTCTTCCCCTTGGTCCCTTTGAAAAGTGGGGAATAGACATTGTAGGTCCACTTCCAACTACATCACGCCAAAATAAGTATATTGTAGTTGCCACAGATTATTTAACCAAGTGGGTTGAAGCTAGGCCATTGAAGACAGCTTCTATGGATGAAGTGGCAAGGTTCATATATGAACGTATTGTCACCAGATTTGGTTGTCCATTAGAAATTGTAACAGATCAAGGAAGCCACTTCATTAATGAGGTAGTAGAAGCCCTAGTCAATAAATTTTCTATTAAGCACAGGAAGGCAACAACATACAAGCCAAGTACAAATGGACAGGTGGAACGAACCAATTTTGTGTTGTGTCAAATTCTAGCAAAAGATGCAGCCTTGCAGGTACATAAATGGGATAAGAGGATTCATGCAGCATTGTGGGCATATAGGGCAACATCAAAGTCAGCAACAGGATACTCCCCATTTCAGTTGGCCTATGGCATTGATCCAGTTCTTCCTATTGAGTTTGATATTCCCCTTTGTGAGAGTTATGAAAAATGAAAGGATGGATGAAAGTGATTCAAGAAAAGAAAGGTTGGTACATCTTCATTTCTTGGAGGAAATGAGAGAAATAGCAAAGGATACAAGCCATAAGAAGAAAATGAAGCGTAAGGAATACTTTGATCAAAAGATCCGGTGGTCTCCATTTCATGTGAATGACTTGGTTCTAGTATATGATTCCGAGATACAAAAAAGAAGACAGAGAAAATTTCTTCCAAAATGGATGGGGCCCTACAAAATAAAGCAGCATTGCGTATGAAAATGGTACGTACAACCGGGAGGAATTGGATGGCACTCCCATTACGAAATGGGTCAACCACGACAAGTTGAAGATTTTCCAAGCACCAAGAATAGTCTACTCGGAGGACGGAGTAGAAGCTAGAAGGGGGAAGATGTCGACACTAAAATTTTCCTCCATAATTTCTATTTCATTAATGTATGTATTAGGAATAGGATGTTGTTAAGTATAATTAGTAGTAGCGTCTGATAGAAGATAACGGCGCCGTCAGTACGGTGTCGCCAATAATGTGGAGTACGGTAACAGTTAAAGTACAATAGGAATGTTGTAAAAAGTAAATATTTTTCGTAAGTGGTCCGGTAATGTTAAAATGTCAAAGTTTGGGTAATTAGAGAAGTAGGGTCTACATGATTAGGAATTAGAAATATTATATTGGTAATAAGGACAAGGAGTGAGGTCATAAATATTTTGTGTATTTTATTTGTAAAAAGTCTAAAAATGTGGAACCCATGTAAAATGATAAGGTTTATCTTATCTTAAGAGATAAGCTTACATGTACAGATAAGAGTTAAGGTATGGAATATGATTCGTCAGAGTGGATTTCTTATCCTATCTTAGAGATAGGATGGATAAGCCTAGAAGTTCTATAAATAGAGAGGCCACCCCCCTCATTTAGCATAGAAAGAAGTAGTGAGAAATATTGTAGGAAGTGTGCAAAGGAAGCCATCAGTTAAAGGTGTGTTGAAGAAGCCATCGAGAGGTGTAATTGTAAAGTTTCTCCCATAGTCTTGTTGAAGTACCTCATGGGTGAGATTGTAACAATTTCATGTTAATATTATAATTTACTTTGATATTTCAGATTTGTCATCATTCCGTCTTATCATAGTCGATGGTATTCTTGTGTTCGGTTGTTGTTTTGTTTCCAGATTACATCCACCAAACTAAAGGTCATTGCATTAGTAAATAATCATAAAGCACGAGGAGTTCCAGTGAAGAATTATCATAGTGCCGGATTGGTGATGACAATCACCCTCCCCTTGAACTTCGGGAGATCGGACAAGGGTCTCGGGAGCATGACTGCTGAATGGAGAAATCTAGGGGTTCTTTGAGATATTCAGAATAAGTCCCCATTGCATATGTTTCCACCATTGAAGACCCTTGTTGGGGAGGTGGGGGCTGCATTGGCTGCTAAAATGGGATAGCATAAATATTTGGAGGGGCGTATGACATCCCCTGTGATTTTCCATATGGACTGGATAGGAGTACATGTCCCCCTATGGAGATTTAGAATACATGTGCATATAAGGGGGTTGGTTACTTTGATATGGAGCTAAAGGCACGAAGCCAGGGAACGTCACATTTCTGAATGGTATAGCATTTGAGAATGCACTTCCGCTAGCTATGTTGTAGATGACCATATGTGGCTTGAGGAGGCATACCCAAGGTACCCATCCCAGTTAACAAGTCCACATGGTTCAGAATATTCATGTAGACTGGCGGGTTCTGGGCAGTCGGTATTTGCCCATGGTTCTGTGGGTAAGAAGGAGTCCACGCTTGCCCTGCATATGAATTTTGTGTATTCTGGGCAAGCTCTAACTCCCTGACCTTATCAACCAAAGCTGAAATGACATCGCCGTCGATGACGGGGCGGTGCCCTACTTAGACTCCTTTGGTTGAACCCTTGAAGGTTGTTGAGGAATATGGTGTCCCGCTATGAATTGTTCACGATGTTGCCACCCCTCATTGGTTGTATTATCAGTTGGTGGCGGGGTAGCATTATTGTTTTGAAGTGGGACACTACCTTTCCCTTGCAACCTATCAAAAGATTGGTTCATTTGTTGGAATTTCTGCTCACTCCTAGCATATCGTGCTAGATACTCCTCATCAAGATGGGGGAGTGGATCGGATTGCATGGTGATGGGTTTTCAAACAATACCCGAGGAGATGAACTAGTTTCTCTAGTAAATGTCATGTTATTTGAACTTGATTGTTCAAGGGGGTAAGTCTGAGTGATCTGATCCAGTTCTTCGATGCACATAGAAGAACCAACATTGGTTCCTTGAAGCAGAGGATTTTGAGTGGATGAGTGATTGTCTGCCCATGTTGAAAGTGAAGGTGACTATTGTGGTATGTTTGATTGGTACTAGTACATGTCGAAACCCAAAATGGGTCGACCATACTTGTCATATCCCGACATATTTAGGGGGTATAAGAATACCCACAGAATAAAGGATGGACGCCTTGATCGAAACGTTTAGAGACTAGCTCTTCACGTTGGGTTCACCAATTTGTATGACAGAAAATCAACACGTGACCTTCTACGCACCCGACCTCCTGAGGTCATGCCGAGACAGCCAGTGTAGAATTTGAAATGGGAGTGAAAGTGATGGCGATGACCAAGCTAATTGGGAAACCTTATGTCTTCGACACGCACATAACGGAATCTGTAGAGTCAAAAACACGAATGCTCTCCTAACCTAAAGGGGTGTAATGGTAGGGTCTGATATGATAGCTACTCGGAGACTCCAATCGATGTCTATCTCATCCGAGATTCTATTGGTGGGTTATGGAATACATGGAAAGTAGCTGCAAGCAGGTGCCTCGTATGGGTTTCCAGACAAGGTCATGGAAGTTAAGACAAGAGATGTAATGCGGTAGCGATGCAGGAACTAAGGGCGATTCTCTGGTCTCGTCCAGAAAGTCTTAGCCTTGATCGGCTGCTATGTTTAACAATGAAAGTTGTGTGATGATATTAGGTGGAAGCGGTGAGGATATGAATACCTACATGCATAGGCTAGTGTTGATATCTAACTGACTAGTAGGTCCGTTGGGTTGCGGGACTTGTGGGTCACAACCAAAGACTCGTTGAGGCTGAGGCCCTGGAATGGTCATACATGCAGTCAAATCCTATTCCCAGGAGCAGTCCAAAAGTCGTAGGCCTTGTTAGCAGCTATGTTTAAAGTCTCTAACTATCTTATTTTCTCTGTGTATGTGGTGGGTGTGCGTAAGATTGTTAAGCATAGACTTGTGTCAATGTCAGTTACTAACTCTGGCCCATTGGGTTGTGGGACCAGAGGATCACAACCATAGGTCTTTTCCTATTGTGGACCGTTGATGGTCATACAAAGTGAATTTGATTCATTTTCGGTGAATAAACTATCTATCAAATGAAATCTAAACTATATTTTTGGTGTTTTCTCAATATATAAGAACAAAACAATAAACAAGCTAATCTATGGAAATATATGTTTTGTGCTTTTCTAAATTTTTAGACAATGCATCTAATCTAACAAACAGTTTAAAGAAAACTAATAGCTGGTCGAGATGTAGTTAGCTATACTGCATGCGTATGTGTAAATCTAAATCTAAGATCTACTCTAATTCAAATAAAATCTCTCCAAATCTACCTCAAAAGTGAAGAATAAATCATGACTCTAACAGAGCTATCATTCACCCACTATTTCCTTGGTAATATTGAAGAGAAAATTCCTATTGACTTGATCTACTTGTAACTATCTAATTAATTGAAATGAATTATTTCTCTACTCTATTTGATATGCAATTTGAAAAAACAAAGCAAAAAAATACACAACTCCAACCTGGAAGAGCAAGAGCTTTGGCAAATCTAGAAGTATGAGTATCTGTCCCCTCAGTTCTTTCCTTTCTTTCTCTGAGCGTTCATGTGAGTCCAAGGATGGGAATGCAAAGAACAACAACAAGAGGATGACACTTGAGTGATGGCAGCTTGGAAGCAATCTAGGCGTAATGCAGGTAGAAGAAAGATAAGCACAAGAGATCTGAACTTGGCTATGCAATTCCTAGCAAGATTATTGCAGCACAACAATGCAAGATACACAAAATTCTCAAGCCTTTTGCTTGAATACAAGCATGGAATATATAGGAATGGAGGCTAGAAGGTTACTTCATGCACAAGGAATTGAAGAGGCAGTTCCACTCATTAAATCTATTTAAAAATAAAAGGAACTAGGAGAACCAAGCAAACGAAGCTATTTTTAGCAAATTTGACTCACGAGACGCATTCAAAAGATAAACTTAAGTGAATCGTCGCATGCAATTTCTCACATGAAGATTCTGAAAAAATCGATCAGACCACTGCCTTTGCCACCACTGGCGGCGGTTTACAAACCACCGCCCGGCGGGTGGAAGTTTGACACTTAAGGCCAAAGCAAGCACAAAATGAAGGGGAAAACTGGAAAAATGCAAGGAGAAGCTATGTAAGGCTATTTAGGCTACAAATATATACTGCAAGTGGGCTTTGGAGCTTGAACACCTTCTCGAAAGGATTTTGAATCATCACTGGGGACTTTTGTAACCGTTTTCCCAAAATGTAGCACGTATAATTTTGGGTGCGTACGATTCTGGTACATTCATAAATCAAGGAACAAAACCGGTCGAAAAATAATGAACCTCCTCATGCACAAAAAGACCAAATTTAGACTATTCACATAGACGTCGGTGCTCAAACATAGTCACCAATACCTAGGTGCTCGTGCCTACTTCCATGCACTTTTTCCCTACTTAGTTTTGACTCTCATAACCTCCATTGAGCCTTGATGATGCTTTCCCCATCCTATTCTAGTCATTCATCTGCCCATATCACTTCCATATTGTTCGTAAATTGGCTAAATACTTGTATCTCTCTCTTTCTTTGGGTTTTAACATCATTACATGCTTGTATCTTGTCCAATTACTGTATTTTATTTATTTGTAAATCATTTATTAAAATAGTTCTTGTGTAATTAGATTTAATTTCTAAAAATATTAAATCAACTTGTAGCTTATCCCACATATCCTTAGTTGTAGTACATTACATCACCTTGACAAACTCGACTCTGTTAAACCACACAAGATAACATTCATAGCTTTAAAGTTATCATTACTAGCCTTATTACCTATTGCATCAGTTGGAGGGTTTTGAGGAATGGTGTATCCATCTAAAATTGACTACCATATATCATACCCCAAAGACATAATATGATTTCTCATTCTTATAAGTTCTAAAAAGCATAATTTGTTCCATCAAACATAAGAGCTTTTCTAGTAGAGGAACCACTTTGTTGACTCACCATTTTTGTGCTTCAAAGGATCATCTCAAGCTTGTAAAGCTTGCTTAAAATGCCCTACTTTGATACCAATTTTTGGAAGCACAATCAATGGGGGTGAATCAATTGTCGGGATGAGGGAAGGAAAAGATATTAATTAAATTTATTAAATGTTAAGTTTAACATTATAAATAAATATAAATGTAAATGTAAATGTGTACATAGTTAAATAAAAGTAAATAACACCATAAAACACAGTGACATAACATATAATGTGGAAAACCCCTAAATGGGTAAAAACCATAGAGAATAAATCCACTAATTGAGAAACGTTTACATCCACCAGTCTAGTAACTCCCTCCTCACTTCTATTCCATATTTTTACCAGGATCACCCGATTCACGTGATATATCCCGAATATGACCTATGGTCATATTTAAATAACCCGAAGGGTTATGACCTTCTTAAGTGACGAGGCACACCCCGATTTAATTAGTTAGTTAATTAAATTAACCAACCACCTAATATAAAGTTTATATTTAAATAATAAGAATATAGATTATTCTATATTATTTAAATATAAACTATATATATATATATATATATATATTTGGATTGTTTAACGCTTTTGACGCTTTTGAGATATTAGAACCGGGGTTCTTGGGACCCCTCCCTTAACAATGTCCACATACTAGATATTACAATTTCCGCACAAACCCAAATGATGCAAGACAAGCCAAGACTAGTCGTTGAACCACCATCCGCCAACAATCACGCCAAGCTAAGACAACCACCACCAGAGAAGAGAAACTAGACTCCACCACCAATGATGTTAATACCACAACCACCGTGAAACACTATCGCCAAGCCAACTCACTGATGCAAACACCACAAGGACTAGCTTTTGAACCACCATCCTAGCCACCAACAACCGCTAGCCTAGTCTACCACCGCCAAAGAAGAGCACCGGTCATGAACCACCGGTGATGTGATAACCAGCCACCACCGATAACCACCCTCGAAGGGGATCTTGCCTGGGGGTTTGAGCTGTTGGTGTGTGGGATCCTATGTGTCCTCCACTCACATATGGAGGGTCATCTTACATGGGTTAAGTTTAGGGTTTGTTTGTGTGTCATGCACTAGGTTACTCAAAGACCCTGTATGTACCCTTTCATTCTGATTTATGAGAATGCCAAGACACTTATTGCATTTCCTCTATGTGCAAGCTTTGTTTCGTTGAGAAAGTTCTTCCATTGTTGATCGATCCTTGTGATTACGTTGGAGCTATCACTATTCCGTTTGAGTGCTGACTACTTCATGGTACATCATTTATGATTCAATTCTTAAACTCTTTCATGGTATCGATTAAAATAGAGGTTATTTTCTAGTTTTTAATTTTTTATTAAACTGAAAAAAAATAGATCTCTTTTTTGGTCTCTGTGTTTTTGCATGGTGGTTTTGTAGAATACAGGTTTAAAAATCTTTGGTATTTTGGTTGAAGTTTGGTGTTTTTCTCCTCTGCTCTCCATCGAGCTCCTAACCAAGCTACACCCTCAGACCGAGCTCCTTCAAACCCTCCTCAAGATCATTATTCAACTGATCCATTCTCTCGAGTTCATGTTTTTAGTGCATGTTTTTTTCTCAGACCGATTTCTTCCAACCTGGCCGAGTCATGATCTACCTCAGGCGAGTTCATTTTGCTCTGTGAGTCTTTTTTTTACCTAGCGAGTTTATTGGTTGACCTGGAAAATTTGAGCTCCTTTCTCCCGTGTCCTCTGCATGGCCGAGCTCATTTCCCACTGACTTTCCCTTCCCTCAGCCCTAGTTCACGTTCCCTAGTGTCCTAGAGTCCTTCCCTGTCTCGCTCTAGTTCTCCCTTGCGTGGCCGAGTCATGCCTTCCCGCCTGTTGGAGTCTCCTGTGTCTGCGTGCTATGTGGAGCCAACTCCGCTCGTCCCCCTTCATGTCACCTTCTCTAATGGCTCACTCACTCCCGACCCACGTCGAGCCCATCCTCCCTGTCGACTCTCTGACCCCGGCTCGCCCCTCATTTTCCCCGCCCGCGCCTAACCGTTGGTTTCTTCCACCACGCCCACGTGCCAAGTATATCAAGCTTGATCTTTTGGCTTCTCCAACGGCTCTCCACCCAACTCGGGATCCTCCCATGCCCGAATGGTCTCCACCCCAACGCAAGATCCTCCAATCAACTTGGGATCCACCCGAACGACATTTTAAACCAAACCGTAACTTTTTTGGTAAGTTTTTTTTTTTAAATTCATTTTTGGTAAGTTTTTTAAATTTTCTTTTTTGGTGGATTTTTTTTCAAGTGTATTTTTTTGGTGGTATTTATTTAAAAGGGAAATATATTTAAATATTTAATTAGGATTTATTTTTAATTAGATCTTAATTAGTGTTTCTTTATTATTCGTAATTAATTAGATTTAATTATATTAAATCTAGTTTTATTAATTACGAATCTAATTTGTTTATCTTTTACGATTAGTAATAATTTAAATCATCTTTTAAATTAACGTTAATTGTCATTTTTTCCAATAGCTCTAAAATTAGCCAAATTGGGCGTTTCAAAACAATAATTTTTTTAGGTGTTATTGTCGATTTTTTACTAATTGTGCGCTCAAGTGTGTAGTGACACTCTGAGCACCTATTTGCCTTCCGAGCACTTTTCCAACATTCTAAAGATCATCGGGACTCATCTTGAGTTCATCTAAAACTTGTATTTACCCTTATTATTACTTGTGACTAGTGAGCGCATCCACCACAATTTGCAGTAAGGGGGTATCCTTTGCGACGTGAGATGCTTTTTCTCACAACCAGGATTTGATTTCACCTCCTTCCTAGTTTTTACAAGTTGTGCTTGTATACGGTGTCACTTTGTTGTGCTCCACGAAACACAATTGTGGTCTCCTCTCTTACGCGTTATTACGCTGATTACAAGGTGAGTTACCAACTGTTTCAAGACACACACTCGGACCCGATTGTATTCAACGCACTAAACTATAAAGTGCCGAAAGTAGGGGGTTATTATATTGTCTTGGGTGGTTGTGATTATTTTCTGCATTCCTTCTCTCTCTCTTCTCTCTCTTCACAATGGATGCTTATTCACTTCCTTTTCTTACATTATTCAACTTTTTTGAGTGGAGATCGAAAATGATTATGAAACTAAGAGGTAAAGGGTTATTCCGCATCACCATGGGAACTGAGACTGAACTAGATGAACGACCCTAAAAATCTAAGTGGTTAAATCGTAGTGATGAAGCTTTAGGTCTTCTTTGCATGTCTATTTCTCTTGACTTGCTCTTCCACATTGAGTTGTCTAAAACACCTAATTTTGCGTGGAAAACGTTGATAAAATGTTTGGACAACAAGATGACATGAGAGCACATGAGTTAGAAAATGAACTACTATGATTAAATCCTAGCGAATTTGAAAACCTACAAGCCTTCTTCTCAAATTTTGTCCACACTAGATTGTTGTTAAAGGAATGTCAAGTAGAGAAGAAATATTCTCAACTGATCTTGTCGATTCTCTCTAAGTTAGGTCCTGAATATTTTGTCTTTGTGTCAACTTTTTACACTACAAAAGTTACCTTGGGCAAAGATTGGAATATGCCCTCCTTTGACTATTTTTCGTCCCAACTCATTTGAGAACATGACAAACTCATTCAAATGGGGTCTCTCAAGTCCAAGTCACATGCCCTTGTAGCAAGTACTAGTAAAGAAAAGAAGAATGAAAAGAAGAAAGAAAGAAAGGATCAACCTAAGAAGGAAACCAAGACCAAAACTAAATTTAACACGAACGCTTCGACTTCTAAGCCTAGAGCACAGAAAGACAAGTTTTTGTGTTCCTATTGCAAGAAGCCTGGTCATAAAGAGAATATATGTATGAGAAAACAAATTGATCACCTTACTCATTTATTTGAGAAAAATCAAATAGGTGTTCTGATTCTATCAAACAAAATGCTCCAAAGGCCAAGTATTTTACTACAAAATGGTCTAAATCTGATAAGAAGAAAGCAAAAAAGGCCCTTGTACCCAAAGTTTCTCCTTCATCGACGTGGATTATAGATTTTGGTGCCTCGCACCACATGGCTTCTTCACATGTTGAGTTCTCCATCATCGAGCCTTGTGGTATGTCCCAAATCATGATGGATAATGACACGACAAAGTGTCGGTTTCAGTAGTGGATCGGTAGAGATGGATGAGGAACATTCAACTAAGTGTTGAGTGTTCCTAATCTCTCTACCAATCTCCTATCGGTTTATCAAATTACTCACCTTGGTGAGGAATGCAAGTGGAATTTGTCCTAACTCGATGATTATTCGTGAGCTTAATGATGACACTACAGTGGCTAAGGGAAAGGTGGATCACCATTCACGGTTTGTATACCTTTTCCCACTTTACTTATGATTCTATGCCCACTTCCTTGCTCACTCATGCAAATGAGGTTAGTAAGCTATGGCATGAGTGTTTTGGACATCTAAATTATCGCTACCTTAAACAATTGAGCCAAAATGAAATGGTCAATGGGTTACCCCGTGTCAATTTTTCTAAGGGTCTTTGTGAGGGTTGTACCCTTGAAAGCATCCTGAAAAGAAATTTGACAAAGGAAAATCCTAGAGAGCTACTCGTCCCTTGATCTTGTTCACAATGATATTTCTGGTCCATTTCCATCTCCTTCGTTTACTAGAGCTCTTTATGTGCTCACCTTTATTAATGACTATTCGCGATATACTTGGGTATATTTTCTTAAGCTTAAGTCTGAAGTCTTTGAACATTTTCAGGACTTTAAGGCTCTTGCTAAGAAACAAGCGGAATGGTCTATCAAGGTTCTTCAAACCGACAATGGAGGAAAATATGTAAACAATAGGTTCATGGATTTATGTACTTTCAAAGGGATCTCTTGCAGCATATATTTGCTTATAGCCCTTCGCGAGAATGGAGTAGCGAAAAGAAAGAACCGTACTCTTAAGGATATGGTCACTTGTATGATTCACTCAAGTATCTTCCTCCGCATGATTGGGTTGAAGCGAAAGAATTGTGCTAATTACATTCGAAACCATGTTCCACACAAGGCAAGAAGAGGATGACACCCTTGAAGCCTGGTGATGTAAGCTTGATGTTGAGAACTTTTGAGTCTTTGGATCCAAGGCTATGGCTCGATTCCCAAGAAGAAATGCAAGGCATTGGAACCACAATCCAAACCTTGTATATTTGTAGGGTATCCTGATGGCATGAAGTTATTTCAATTTTTGAATCCTACTTCTCATGAGCTTTATATTGAGAGAATTGTTAAGTTCGATGAGTCTTCTTCAACTTCTAATTCTCTACCTATTGAGGTTCTTCAGCTCATTGATTCATATTCTGACTCATCAGATGATGATGTTATTGAGTGTGCTCCTCTTCCTAATCCTCCCAACCATCAGACCTTTGAGTCTTTCGATTCTAACAGTAGTGATGATGAGGACTATGTCCCTTCTCACTCAAGTGAAGAATCTTCGACTCTGAGCCTGATCCTCCTGGTCCTCTTTGGGCTAGGAAAACTTTGTAAAGTGTTGGAGATTTAGTTGAAGATACTTCGGATATGAGATTTACCTCTGCTCCCACTCTTTTTGCCTCTATCCACAATCTTTCTAGGAGGCTTCTAGTATTCCTGAGTGGGATTTTGCCATGGATGAGGAGTATTCCTCTCTCATGAAGAACGATACTTGGGATCTCACCCCTCTTTGGAAAGGAAGAAAAATCGGTGTAAGTGGGTGTTCCGAACAAAGTATGGAGTAGATGGAGATGTCAAAAAGTTTAAAGCATGATTAGTAGCTAAGGGTTTCTCCTAGATAGCTAGGGTTGATTATACTAAAACCTTTGCTCCGATTGTGAAGATGACTTCTATTCGACTGACCCTTGCCATTGCCACAAAAAATAGATGGAAAGTCCATCAAATGGACGTTAAGAGTGCCTTCCTTCATGGTGACCTAGAGGAAGAGATCTACATGGAACAACCTCCGGGTTATGTCCATGATCCCTCTCTCGTTTTAAGTTAAATAAGTCTCTTTATGGCCTTAAACAAGCCCCTCGAGCTTGGTATGCCAAGATTGACTCTTTTTACTTACATCGGGGTTTAATAGGTGTCATTCTGATCCAAATGTTTATATTCTATGGCAAGATGACTCCATACTCATCCTTGTTCTCTATGTTGATGACTTGTTGATTATAGGCAGCTCTTCCTCTATCATTTATTCTGTGAAGATTGCCTTGGCCAACAAGTTTTCCATGACTGACTTAGGTTTGCTTCACTACTTTCTTGGGATCCAAATTTCACAATCTAACTTGGGAATTGTGATTTTGCAACCTAAGTATGCTCTTGACTTGCTTACTCATTTACAGATGTCCGATTACAAGTCTTCTCCTACTCCTTTTCTTTCTGGGGTTAAGTTGGTTTTGATTTCTCTACTCCTTGGTTGATGGTACCCTTTATCGATAGTTGGTGGGGAGCTTGATTTACTTGACTCACACTTGATCGATTTATCTTATGTTGTTGGGATCATGTCCAGATTCATGCAGGAGCCACATGAGCTACATTGGAAAGCAGCTAAGTGGATCCTTCATTATGTTCGTGGCACCTATACTAATGGCATTCACTATTATGGAGGGGTGGATATTGACTTGATCAGGTTCATAGATTCTGATTAGGCCGGTGACTTAGATCATTAGAAATCTACCTCTGGCTATAATTTCTCTCTTGGTTCGGGTCCTGTTAGTTGGTCTAACAAGAAGCAAAATGCAATTGCGATATCTTCTACACAATAATACAAAGGAGCAATTGACGCTGCCACGTAAAGATGTTTGGCTACAGGGTATTCTGACAAAGTTTGGCATCCACTTTCAGTGGCCTACCATTATCTATTGTGATAATATGAGAACTATCTCAATTTGTAGAAATCTAGTTCAAAGATCGTATGGATGAAGCACATTGAGATCCATATGTGTAAGGATATTACTTGTATAAATCGTAAACATATATAGCATAATAACATGAGAGAACACCAAAATATAGATAAATGATGACAATATGCTCATATAATAGCTTTTCCACTTCGAGGGGGCAACCTCCAATACCACTTCAAGGGGGTAACCTCCAAACCATACAATAACACTCCAATACTCAATATCATGATTAACTACAACCTTCTAACCCCTATATATACCATTCTAACCTATGGCCAATACTAAGGCCGACCTCCTAAGCATAATAAATCATAAATGAATGATATAATAAGATAAGGGGATGTGTGCCACATGTCGGCATCTCCATCAATACATATACATCATAACATCCTTTCCCTAGGTGCATAGCATTCCTTCCCTCCTTGACATGTTTCGTCCCCGAAACATAAGAAGAAACCATGTAATGAGTGTGTTGTAAATTTTTACACACTTTGCGCCATGATCGATCATCCATCCATATGTGATCCTGGTAGATGATACATATCTGAACTAATATCCATATTCCGTTGCACTACTCTAATTCCATTCGTGACCATAGTTTATCATCCTTGGATTCCATGCATAACCAACATAAGGATTCAATGCATAACCATAATAAGGATTCCATGTATAACCATAATAAGGATAACCATAATAAGGATTCCATGCTTCATAATTGTTGCTCCATTGAACCCCGTATAAATAAAGTGATTATTCCTCTAATTACCTGTATATCTATATTGGTTTGAAATATGATGTGCCCTGGGGATATCTCCATGATTTTTTCTCTCATGTTGATGTGGATTTCCATATCTGCAATTCATTGTAGTATCCTCAACCTTATCAACCTATTTCAACTTTATTTTCTTCTTCCACCTTTGCATTTGATTTTTTTTCTTGAGTAGATGAATCATCGTTTCCTTATTTTTCTTCATGTTCCTCTTTTGAATCATCCTTATTCCCTTCTTCTCCATATTCCAAATCATCCTCATGGTCTATATTGACTTTTCTTTGATTTCCATTAAGCCCGATATCCTGTAAAGTGATCTTCTTCTTTTTGTACCAAATCTTCATAAACTTATTTTTCATATTAATATTAATTCTCCCCAATGTCTCTAACCAAGGATACAAAAGAACAATATCCAAACCATCCATATATAAGGCAAAAAAATCTGAATGTAAAGTATATTTGTCCATAGTAAGTTTTAAATCTTCAAAACTTGAATTTTCTTACCATTCACTTGAGATTCTTTGATATTACTTTGTCAATATGTAGATGTTGAGCCATATCCTTGTTGATGAAGTTATACTTGTTGTTAGGGTTTATGGAAACAATTATCTTATTCCTTTGAATGTATCCATGAAACTGAAATATGGTATCTTCCTTCTTGGGAGCTATAATATCTTCTTCTGCATCAATATCTTGTTTTTCTTCCTCTTCTTCATAGTCTTCTTCAACTTCTTCTGTGTTTGATTCTTCAATATATGTTGCACCATCATCTTCCCTTGAATCTTCTTCACCTTCCTCTTCATCTTCTTTCTCTCTTGATTCTTCAATATATTCTTCCCCATCATCTTCCTTTGACTCTTCTTCCTCTTTGTGGTCCCATTTATCCATAAAAAGTTGTTCCATTTCCTCCCAAGACCAATCCTTCCTGTCATTTTTTAACTCAGAAAACCAAATCCATGTAGGACCACCAAGATAATGTGAAAACCTATTCCTTGTCATGAAATATGAGAAATATATATTCTTAAATTTTATCCACCATTCTTTAGCATCCATCTCACCATTTCCATAAAAATTTGTTATCCCCGTGATCATGATTAGGGTTTAGGAATTCTGAAAAATATTTCAGTAGATGGATAAAAACACAAAGAACAAACCTAACTGAAATTTCAAGATATTTCTGAAAATATAAATTTTGCTAAAAAATACCACAATTTGCTTCCTAAAAAGTGAATTTATGAAAAAACATAAAACACCAATAACATCCATAAAACAGATCCAATGGAGCTGAAATTTTCAAATATTCTGACTTAGAGTGTTTCCAAATTATGATGCAAAAATTGGGAAAAAAATTCGATACCCTCTTCAAGATATATTTGAAACAAAAAATTAGGGTTTTTGCCCTAATTTTGGCCGAAATCGCTGCTCTGATACCACTTGTAAGGATATTACTTGTATAAATCAAAACATATACAACATAATAACATGAGAGAACACCAAAATATAGATAAATGATGACAATATGCTCATATAATATCTTTTCCACTTCGAGGGGGCAACCTCCAATACCACTTCGAGGGGGTAACCTCCAAACCATACAATAACACTCCAATACTCAATATCATGATTAACTACAACCTTCTAACCCCTATATATACCATTATAACCTATGGCCAATACTGAGGCCGACCTCCTAAGCATAATAAATCATAAATGAATGATATAATAAGATAAGGGGATGTGTGCCACATGTCGGCATCTCCATCAATAGATATACATCATAACATCCTTTCCTAGGTGCAGAGTAATATGCACTTCATATGAGACCTTATTCATGATGGTATCATCAACATTCAATACATTTAGACAAAATTTATCGATTGCATATTTATTTACCAATCCCTTCACCGAGGTGAAGTTTCTTCACTGCGGTCTCTTCTTAGGGTGAGGTCTTATGCAGCTACTCATCTTCTTCGGCTATATAGTTCTCTTCTTCTTTCTTCTTCTAGGAAGATGTTGTTTATATATGGGCACCTTATCGGGACTTTAGTTTCTGGCCCCATTGACACATCTTTCTTAGTTGTCTAGGAGTGTCTTCTTGTTTTGTCTGACTCATCATAGCCGCTACCCCAGCTTCGATGAAGGGGGTTGTTGGTGTGTGGGATCCTATGTGTCCTCCACTCACATATGGAGGGTCATCTCACATGGGTTAGGTTTAGGGTTTTTTTGTGTGTCATGCACTAGGGTTACTCAGACCCTATATATACCCTTTCATTCTTGATTTATGAGTATGCCAAGACACTCCGCTATCTTTCCTCTATGTGTAAGCTTTGTTTCTGTTGAGAAATTTCTTCCATTGTTGATCAATCCTTGTGATTACGATGGAGCTATTACGATTCCATTTGAGTGCAACTACTTTGTGGTGCATCATTTCCGATTCGATTCTCACAAACTCTTTCATAAACCCGGTGGATCCGGACCAACCATCTATCTTAACCGATCCACTTAAACCCCATTGGCTACATAAAATAAATATTATGATACACTTAATATTATAATTCTAATACTCCCCCTTAATATTAAGTGGGGATCCATATGCCAACATTACTTGTTTGTACAACAGGATTTACAAATCCATAAACATTAAAGGTTTAGGTTAGCATATGTATGTGTGAGACTAAATCTCACTATTTCTCATGGAAAAATTCTTATACCACATCTCTAGAAGTCTTTTATAACACAAGGACCTCCTTTACAAATAGATGCACACTGGACTATATTTTCCGTAAATTCTATCAGTTTACTTAAATCATACAAGATCTTTTTACAATGCTTTTAAACCAGAATAGAAGTATATAGGAGAAGGTTGTCAACAACCAGTTTGATTGTTAGGAGGTGGCATTGTCATGCACATTCCCCTCAATGGAAACTCTAAAAGGCCAAACATTGCACACACTTGCAGATATTTTAAAGACACAATGGGTCGTAAACATAACTATAATCTTTGATCTTCATAATGGAAATACTGGAGATCTCTATCACCGCAGAGAACCTTCTCTCGAATAACATGCATATGAACTTCAATGTGCTTCATTCTCTCGATGTTAAACTAGATTTTGACCACCACATAGAAAAGGAGTACTTCCTTCATCTTCGATGTGTATATCTTCCAACAACTCAGCCTACATGACCACATGGATTCTTTACTTTTTCCATTGTAATTCTTTACATCAATAGAAGAAATGGAGACTGTTGGTTTCTTTTTTTGTTCCAAGTAATGGTTCCTAAACCAAAAAACTTGAACACATATCCAATATTTTGTATCTAACACAACATCGCATGGTTAGAGTTACAATATCCATATAGACATCATAATAAGAATATAAATCATTATTGATTTCACTTTTAACTATATGTAAAAGTTAAACATTAGTTGTATAATAACTAATATAACAATATGCTTAACAACTAACCATGTTAAAATAAGTTGAAAAATTTTCAACATACTATTCATGTAAAATATATATTAAATGCAATCAGTATTAGACGTCTCCAATACAAACACAAAGGCATCCCCAAGTGTCTTTTGATATGCATATAATAATATTTTAGTTATCACATACTAAGAAATGTTTTATCAAAAACATATATATCTTCATTATCTTATTCTAAGCCTTTATAAATGAGATAAGACTTGATAGATAAAACAAATAATCAAATTATTCAAGAATAATCACAAGTATTCACTAAAAACATAATCCACTAACTATGGACACTTCTCATGGAGTTTGCTTCACAAGATGACATGTAAGCACCCTTTAATACATTTCATAGGTGGTAAAATTAAGTTTAGACATGTCATATATGATCATTTTTCATGCCAAAAATGAACACAATTCTATTTTTTAATAAACTATAAAAAAATGAAGCAAAATTTTAAAAACACATATAATCCATTTTGTGTATGTTTTTAGTTGTAGCTACTTCTAGTTCATTTTTACTAACCCATCTGAGTTAATTATGAAATAAAAACAACTCCTTTTTCAACAATATACAAAATAGAAAATATACTTTTCATTTAGAAGTAGTTTATAAAGTTATTATATTAGCACTATGATTATTCTCATTATCATCATCATTATCTTGATTTTGATCTGATTTATTCCATTTTTTATTTTTGAAATTTGAATTGTTTTTAAGCAATTCTCTTTCTTATGTCCAAATTTCCCACGCTTATGTTTACTATCAAAACCAACTTTTAAGAGTCTCGGTTTCTTATTTTTACTAGGAGTTTTAAAATTTGATTTTTGATTCTTGTTAATCCTAGAAGGTTTACCTTTTGATTTCTAAGCAAGAAGTGCCTATGTGGCATTTTCTTTTGAATCAAAATTAGTCATAACCTGTTCTTCCTGAACCAGGAGAGCACTAAGGGTTTGCAAATTTGGAATGTCTTGTTCTGATTGATATTTTGAATTCAAAATTGAAATGAAATTTCTAAATTTCTCATGAATATTCAACTGAATAATGAAATAAAGTAATTTATCCAGATCAAATTACTGCCACATCCATCTAATTGTGACTTAATATTTTTTATTTTGCTAAATAATTTATCACTTTTTCATCTCCCTTCATGGGAGTTTTCATAAGCTCTAAAATCAATTTAAATTTTTTTGACAAACGTGTACCTTTGTGCATCGATTCCAATTGAGCCCAAACCTCACTCGACTTTCTTAGTTTCTAGCACGAAGTAGAAAATCATCTTGTACGCTTCAAAAATAATGGACATCACCTCTTGTACTTTCTATTGATATGCAACAACGTTATCAGCAATTGCTTGTCTTCTAGTAAGAGCTCTCTCAGTTCCATTCACAACTACCCATAATTTGCGAGCCATGAATTTTTCCTTTAATCGAATCTTCCAAATGTTGTAGTTGTTTCCATTCAACATTTGATATTTATCAATTGAAAATTGATTAGACCCCATTTTTGCGTAAAATAGAGAAAAAATAATTAATAAACAAGGATTAAAATAAGAGTTTTATAGAAATTCCCCCTATCGTATTTTAATCCTCGTAATCAAACATGATCAATTTATGCCAAAAAAGGAGGTCATGTTAATTGAATAATCTATACACGAATATGTTAGAATGATATCAAAAACTTAAATTGAAATGTAAGTGAAATTTTTAGTTTTGTAACAAAATGACGACGAAAAACTTGTCATCATATCATATCATTTTAAAATAAAACGATACTATTTTACTATTTTTTTACAAAAATAATTTTCATAATTTGTTTATATTTTTGAAACAATAAACAAATAATTTATATATACATTTTTGAGAGAAAAAAATATTAATAAACGAAAAAAAAATGGAGCTCTTGCTCCTTATTAGGTAGGATTTTCTATCAACTCGGCCGAGTTGGCTAACCAACTCAACGAGTTATCCACCAAGTCATAATTTTCATATAACATATTTCATTACAAACCAAATTAACCATATAAGCCACATATACCAATATCGATGCCAAATGAGTCACAATAATACGTGACCGAGCCGCCACAAGGAACCCGAGCCATAATTGGGTTGTGCCCACAAGGGCCTAAAGCAAAATGGGGTGGTGTGATTGTAGTCATACCACCAACCTGTGCACCTAAGCTTATAATCCTTTACACTCATGTCGTCATCCCCATGTGGGATTATTCCTTGCGTAAAAAGAGAGGGGGTCCGCAGTAGGACTATGGTGAGGGGGGTCCCGCGAGGGACATATGGCAAACGTAAGGGAAGGCTCACACAGGTGGTGCGATTGGTGCCACTTTGCACATAGTTAGGAGGGGGCATTTTGAAGGGGTTGTCCCCATATATATTTAATATATGTTTTGTTTAATATAACCGTGACATGGTTTTATAGTTTTTAGGTTATATAGAATCGGTTTAGGTAATATAAACCATAGGTTTAGATTTTATATAGTTTATATATATATATATATATATATATTTTTATAAAATACGAAAGATTTTATAAAAACTATACAAATATTATAGTTTATATTAAACTATAGGTGAAAAATAATTTACGAAGCCCTATCCAGGACATGGAAGGGTTTAGAATTCACAATGAATGTAAAATATTATACATTACCAAGGGACAAGAATTTTTACCCAACCAATAAAGAAATTTAAAAGACCTATTTTCTTGATTCTTGTCTCCCCACTGTAAACTTGAGTTTCACTTGAATTTTTACTTCCCTTTTTGATTTCTTGAATTTCCTGCACACTATATAAACTATATAAAATATTTCACAAAATTTTATATACCCTTACCTTAATTTCTAGGGCCTGGGTAATTCCCGAACTTGAACTTTTCACGCGCGGTTGAAATCTCAAATGACTTTCCACCAGTAAACCAACATCCAATCCAACCAACCATATCGAGAGGGAAGGGGGTTAAATAGGTTTTCAAACACCTAACTTCAAAAAATCATTATAACCTTAGGTTATTTAGGATTAATTTAATTTATTAATCCCTCTCTGGTACCATGTCGGGAGACGAGGAGGAAAGGATATTGATTAACTTTATTAAATGTTAAGTTTAACATTATAAATAAATATAAATGTAAATGTAAATGTGCACATAGTTGCATAAAAGTAAATAACACCATAAAACACAATGACACAACATATAATGTGGAAAACCCTAAATGAGTAAAAACCATGGAGAATAAATCCACTAATTGAGAAACTTTTACGTCCACCGCCCAGTAGAACTCCTCCTCACTTCTATTCCATATATTTTACCAGTGTTACGTTGTGGAGCGTATTTTCATGTGAGAAAGTGTCAAGATCAGACACTAAGAGTACTTACACTTTCCACAGTTCAGCCGTTTCAGGGTTGCACAGCCTGCATTTTAAGGGGTTTTGGGCCTTAAAACGTGCCCGATATATCGGGAAACGTGCTTTTCTCATATGGGCAAGATTTTTGACCCATAGGTTTATGGGACGGTTTTGGCCCATGGTTTTAATACCCACGTTTTGTAAAACTGCTTAAGCAATTGTCTACTTATATGGTTTTATGCATATGGTAGGTATATGTAACATTGCATATGTGTTTTGAATTCGGGTGTGAATTATGTAGAGTTTGTTGAGCATAGCTCCAAACAGATATGGGTATTATATTGAGAGAGCGGTGGCTTGTAATAAAATCTGAGCAAGTGATTCTTGGTGGACGTAGCCCAAATTGGGTGAACCATGTTAAATACTATCTCTTTGTGTTGTGTTATTTTATTCTTTCACTTTTATTTGAGATCTGTAATATTTTTGCATATTAGTTTCTACTGTTGTGATTCTGTGAGGGATTATTCCACATATTTTATCCCTTATTTCCTAACAATTGGTATCAAAGCCTGGTTTGGTTTGTGAAGTGTTGAATCACAGGGAAATTTTTATCTTGAGTGGGAGCTATGGCAGATGATGGAAGATCTAGGGTTGATAAATTCAACGGGTAGAATTTCAGTCTTTAGAAGATGCAGATGGAAGATTACCTTTATCAGAAGGATCTTTATATTCCATTGTCTGAGAAGGTGAACAAACCCTCAAGCATGATGGATGCGGAATGGGATTTGTTGGATAGGAAGGCACTTGGGACAATCCGGTTGTGTCTTGCATCTTCGGTATTATTTAATGTTTCAAAGGAAAAGACTACAAAAGAACTGATGGATGCATTAGGAAGTTGTATGAAAACCCTCTACCTCTAATAAGATATTTTTAATGAAAAAGTTGTTTAATATGAAGATGTCTGAGAATGGTTCAGTAGTAGATCATTTAAATGATTTTAATACGGTTGTAAATATGCTAGCTTTGGTTACAATAGAATTTGATGAAGAAGTTAGGGCTTTATTAGTTCTGTGCTCTTTACCTGAGAGTTGGAATAGCCTGGTAATGGCGGTAAGCAACTCGGTTCCAGCTAACTCAAAGTTGAAGTTTGAGGATGTTGTAGGGGTGATTCTAAGTGAGGAAATGCAAAGAAAAAGCTCTGGAATCTTCTACTTCAGGGAATGCTTTGACAGTGGAAACTAGAGGGAGACAGAAGAATAGAGGAAGTCATGGAAAATCAAAGGATCGGCAAGGTCAAAATCCAAAAGCAAGATAGTATGTTGGCACTATGGAAAGTCTGGGCATGCAAAGAAGGACTGTTGGGAACTTCAGACAAGAAGAAACAACAGAAGAAAACAAGGAGGCAAATGTGGCAACGGGTAATGTATGTCAGATGCTTTGATTCTTTCTTTGCACAATATTACTGAATCTTGGGTTTTAGATTCGGGGCTTCTTTCCATGCTACTCCACATAGGCATTATTTTGTTGATTATGTTCAAGGAGATTTTGGGCATGTTTTTCTTGGTGATGATGAGCCTTGCAACATAGTTGGAAAAGGTTTTGTTCAGGTTAAGATGTAGAATGGGAATACTTGGCTATTGAAGGATGTCAAACATGTGCCTACATTAAGATGAAATTTGATATCGCAGGCAGGGTAGTGGGAAGTGATGGTTGTATCGTGATATTTACAAAGTGACTCTTGAAGGTTACCAAGGGTGCTTGTGGTGGCAAGAGGTAAGAAGGTTGAACCTTGTATTTAACCACTTATAGCACTAATGTTTGTAATCTTGTGGCTTCAGAAGTAGATACAACATTGTGGCACTATAGGCTCTGGTCATATGAGCCATAAGGGCATGGAGATCATAAAGAAGGATTTTCCCGATATACAAAAATAGGTTTGGAGTTCTGTGAGGACTGCATATATGGGAAATAGAAGTGAGTAAGGTTTCTCAAGGTTGGACCTACAAAGAAAGAGAGTAAGTTAGAGCTGGTGCATTCTGATGTGTGGGGGCTAGCTCAAGTATCATCTCTTGGGGTTCAAGTTATTATGTTACTTTTATTGATGATGCAACAAGGAAAGTTTGGGTTTATTGTATTAGAAACAAATATGATGTATTTGACACTTTTGTTAAATGGAAAGCCTTAGTAGAGAATGAAACAGTCTTAAGCTAAAATGTCTCAGTCGATAATGGAGGGGAGTATTAGAAGCAATGAATTTGATGATTATTGTTCTAAGAATGGAATCCACAGGAAAAAGATGGTTCCAGGAACTCCAGCAGAAAATGGGGTGTCAGAAAGGATGAACAGAACAATAATGGAACATGCTAGGAGCATGAGGTTACATGCAGGACTACCTCTTTCTTTTTGGGTAGAAGTGGTGAGCACAACTTGTGTACTTGATAAACAGAGGACCCTCAAGTGCCTTGATGGAGGCATACCTAAGGAGGCTTGGTATGGTAAGAAAGTTGATTATTCATTTCTTAGAGTCTTTGGATGTGAGGTGTTTGTCCATATAGACAAGGATGATAGGACCAAGCTAGAGGCTAAATCAAAAAATGTACTTTCATTGGTTATGGTGGTGATGACTTTGGATATAAATGTTGGAGTATTAAGGACAAGAAAATCATTCGATCTAGGGATGTGGTCTTTAATGAGAAAGTCATGTATAAGCAAAGAATTAGCAGAAAACAGGAAGAATCCAAGAAAGAATATGCAAGGGTAGAGGATCTTCCGATGGGAAAGTGACACATGAATCAGTTTAGAACCTCCTCAACAGAACCCCAAACTCCTATATTGAGGAGGTCTTCTAGGGTAAGAAGAGAACCTAACATTTTTCTCCTTCTCTTTATTATTTATTACTCACCGATAGTGAGAGCCGTAGAGCTTTGATGAAGCAATGCAGTAGATGCCAGAAGAAGTGGGAGCAAGCCATGGATGAGGAGCATCAGCTCTCATGGAGAACCAGACATGGGATTTGGTGAAGCTACCCAAGGAAAAGAGCATTACAAAACAAGTGGGTGTTCGAGTCAAAGAGGAAGAAGGAGGAAAGAAAAGATACAAGGCCCTAGTTGGTGGTCAAGGGGTTTGCATAAAAAAGGTATAGATTTTGATGATATTTTTTTCCCGTAGTAAAAATGACTTCTATTAGAACTATTCTAGGAATAGTTGCAGAAAGACTTGCACTTAGAACAACTTGATGTAAAGACTACATTTCTCCATGGTGATTTGAGGAGGAACTATATATGCAAAAACCAGAGGGCTATGAGGTCAAAGGTAAAGAGGAGATGGTGTGCAAACTGAAGAAGAGCTTGTATGGCTTGAAACAAGCTCCACGTCAATGGTATAAGAAATTTGATAGCTTCATGATGGAGCAAGGTTATATTAGATGTCATTCTGACCATTGTGTGTATACAAAGAAATTTGAGGATGGAAGTTATATTATCCTTGTTTGTATGTGGATGACATGTTGGTTGCAGGTAAAAACATGCAAGAAATAAAAGTACTCAAGAAGCAACTAAGTGAATCCTTTGCTATGAAGGATTTGGGGCAGCCAAAAAAAATCCTTGGTATGAGGATATCTCGGATAGGAAGGAATGGAAGCTAACTTTATCTCAGAAGAGTACATTAAGAAGGTCTTGGAGAGGTTTAATATGCAGGATGCTAAACCGGTTGGGACTCCTTTGGCAGGCCATTTCAAGTTATCAAAGGAGCAGTGTCCCAAGACAGAGCAGAGAGAAACCAGATGTCCAAGGTACCTTACTCATCAATGGTTGGTAGTTTGATGTATGCCATGGTGTGCACTGCCCCGATATTGCCCATGCAAAGGGGGAGCAAGTGAGTAGATTTATGAGTGATCCAGGTAGAGATCACTGCATGCAGTAAGAAAGTGGATCCTTCTGGTATTTGAGAGGGACCATGGGGACAATTTTGTGCTATAAGGATCGACACCACTTTGTGTGGTTATGTAGATTCGTATATGGCTGGAGATGTAGACAAAGGGGAGAGGAGCACGACAGTTATGTTTACACTAGTAGGTGGGACAACAAAGTAAGTCGGATTTCACGACTACAGAAGTTGGTGGCTTTGTCAACCACAGGCCGAGTATGTTGTTGCCACAGAGGCAAGAAAAGAAATGATTTGGTTACAACAATTGCTTGAGGAGTTGGGGCATAAGCAGGAGGAAGGAAAGTTGCATAGTGATAGTCAGAGTGTTATACACCTAGCTAAGAACTCTACTTTCCACTCTAGGACGAAGCATATATAGTTAAGGTACCATTTCATCAGACAAATTTGGAGGAAGAGAAGTTGAAGCTAGAGAAGATTCATACCAGTCAGAATCCTGCAGACATGATGACCAAGGTGGTCACAAGGGAAAAACTAAGCTATGTTCATTTTGGTTGGTCTTCACAAAACTAGTGAAGGGTCGAGAAGCTTGCTCGAGGAAAACTAGTCTCCAAGTGGGAGATTGTTAGGTTGTGGAGCCTGTTTTCATGTGAGAAAGTGTTTGAAGATTATACACTAAGAGTATCGTACACTTTCACAATTGTCTCACAGGGGTCAGGGGAGGGGTTGTTTCAGGCGCAGCCCCTAAAAAAAAAAATTGGCCTAAAACGTGCCCGATATATCCGGGAAAACGTTTTTCTCATATGGGTGGGATTTTTGACCCATAGTTTATGGGACGGTTTTTTGGCCCATGGTTTTAATACCCACGGTTTTGTAAAACTACTTAAGAAGTTGTCTACTTATATGGTTTTATGCATATGGTAGATATAATGTAACATTGCATGATGTGTTTTGAATTTGGGTGTGAATTCTATAGAGTTTGTTGAGCATAGCTCCAAATAGATCTAGTATATTGTATTGAGAGAGTGGTGGCTTGTAATAAAATCTAAGCAAGTGATTCTTGGTGGACATAGCCCAAATTGGGTGAACCACGTTAAATATTGTCTCTTTGTGTTGTGTTATTTTATTCTGCACTTTTATTTGAGATCTGTAATATTTTCTCGCATATTAATGGTCATATTTAAATAACCTAAGGGTTATGACCTTCTTAAGTGACGAGGCACACCCCGATTTAATTAGTTAGTTAATTCAATTAACCAACCACCTAATATAAAGTTTATATTTAAATAATAAGAATATAGATTATTCATATTATTTAAATATAAACTAAATAGTATGATACAATTAATATTGTAGTTCTAACGTCAATGAGCAATAAAAATTCATTCACTTAAACAATTTCATCCATAAACCATTCAATTAACCATTAAGCATGTATCCACAAAAACATAGTCATAAAAGAGAAAATGAGAGCACATCAACACAAGAACACAATATGTAAGTGGGAAACCCTCAAGGGGAGTAAAATCCACTGAAACGTAGTTTTATTAGAGTAATGAATCTAATTTAGTTGAGCACCAACCAAACAAGGAGCACCAACCCCTAGGTTTAGTGAGGCACTAACCCCTAGTTTTAGTAGAGCACCAACCCTACAAGGAGGCACCAACCCCCTAGATGACTCAGCACCAACAAAATCCACGTTTTTTTTTCACCTATGAAATTTTTCTACAATTGATGATTACACAATGAATCTCAAGCCTCACTCTCCTTCCTCCTTCAAATCTACTCATTAGGTAAACCGCTCTCTAGATCTTATTCTCCAACATGATTAGGTCCAATGACCTATCTCCAACACCTAAAAACACTAGATACCATCTCGCACGCACTCTTTTACCTCTCTTTGTGGTCACAAATACCCTTTACACCTTCTCTAATCTTTCTAGCTCACATTTTTTCTCACACTCACAACTAGCTCAAATGAGCCTATACATGTCTCATGATTATAACTCGCCTAGGTTAGCCATCATAGAGTAAATAAACTAAAAACATTTAATAACATCATAAAAATAAAATTCATAATACCATATAGATTAGAAATCATATGAACCATCTCAAAACCTCCATTAGGAGACAAGAAGCCTAATAGCACCCAAAAGCCTACTTGCCAAAAATAGAATGTTCCAAAAAAACCACCATCACTAAAACTTGGAACACACTTATACATGTTTTCTAAGACCTATAACAACCTCTAGAAATCTTGAACACCTCTGCATCATCATCTCACCTCATGAAGCCACTTGAGAACAAGGACAACCAACATGCCCCAAAACTAGTCTTCAGAAATGAAGCTCAAACCCCATCAAATGACCTCATCCATGAAAGTGTAATATATAAATGGAAATATTATGACCTCAAAGTCATCATCATATGCCTAGGATACCACAAATTAGACTAAAGATCCTCCAAAAATCCTTTGCAACAAGACCACCTAAAACCCCAAAACGCTTAAAAACCAGTCTTGCAAAATGAGCTTATACGGACCTCCTAAGGGCATAAACATGACATAAAACCATCATATACATGTATAACAGATCTCATACTTCATCCAAAACTAATTTATTCACCTATTCAAATGCAAAACTTGAGAGAAAACTGAAAATCTTCATAAACTTACATTTTTTAGTGAGATCACACACTAAAACAACAACTAAATTGCACCTAAAAACCCGAGAGAGTACTATACAACTTCAAATCATCATACTAGAAAAAAATTCATTCCAGGTATTTATACTCAATATTTCCTCCATCGCTTTTAACCTTTGGTTTTATGATGGTTTAAAAGTTGTTTAGCTTCCTAAGGATTGCTCATAATAGATTTGGGCCTTAAATCCTAAAATGATGCCTGTGAAATTCATCTTAGGAACCTTCCTCAATTACCATGAAGATGTTGGAACACCATGTAGATATTTTATGAGCCAACGCGCTTCAAAAATTATTAATTAAGTTCAAAATCTCACTTCTAAAACCCAATATCGGTGA
This sequence comes from Taxus wallichiana var. yunnanensis, assembly GCA_018340775.1. Classification (NCBI taxonomy): domain Eukaryota; kingdom Viridiplantae; phylum Streptophyta; class Pinopsida; order Cupressales; family Taxaceae; genus Taxus; species Taxus wallichiana. Next base: position 186,645,697 of record CM031236.1, on the reverse strand, counting down.
AAATGTAATATCTTGCAAAATATTCAACATTAGGGCTTGAATTTGGACCACACCTCTGTATCAACCTCCTACAAAATCTCTAATGCTCAAATTTTCTCAAATACACTCAGAAATGTTGACTCCACCTCACTATGGCATGCTTTCTTAAGGACCGTGTCTATAAATAGACCTAAAATCATGGCTATCATCTAAACCAACACTATAAGACACTTGTGAGTGTCTCAAAACCTTATACTCATGTTATGTCAATGCATAACCAACTGCTACATCCCTTACTTCATCATTTCACACCACACTCTGCTCTCTAGGCATCAATAACAAACACCTTGAACATGTTTGCTTCACCAAAACTAACCTTATATCACTTTCCCATCCTTAACATCCTGTAAGAACCTTCATCACACCTCATGATAACTCAAAAACATCATCCATACCTCTACAAGTCACTAACACACTCCAACAAGGCACTACATTGCTCAAGAACTCATGCAACACCATGCAATCTCAACAAGATACTCACCTTGACTTGACACTACCAATCAACCTTCATGCCTCATAATTGTATTGACATCCATCATAATGTAGACATCAATGACAACATCACACACTTATTCTTTTGACATCAATGACAACACACTACCAACAACCACTAGAAAGAGGTTGCTCAACCTCATCAATAGTAAGCAAGGAGAAGTGATTAAGTTAGGATTGGGAATAGGGCGAGAGATAGAGTTCATCTAGAACATTTTTGATCATGATCTTGCTCCCTCACTATTTTACAATTTAGACAGTTTATAAGAATCCCCGACAATGGGTTTGGCCACTATATTAGGACACCAAATGGAGATTGTGCCTTTAGAGGTAGATCTTGGTTCTCTTTCCAACAACCTTCCAATTATTAAGAAGATGGATTTCATTGACTTGATTATCCAATAAAGAATCGGGAGTAGAGTTAGCAGAGAGAGAGGAGTTGGGTGTCATTATTCAATTGATTATGGTCGATAACAATGGAACCGAGGACATTTATGGGTGGAGATGGTGTTGAGGCATGATTGTCGATCTTCTTGGTATTAAAATTTTCTAACCTCTACTACTTGAGCTTACATTTGGGGTAATTACATATCAAATGGCCATCTTCTCAACAATAGAAACATGTGATGAGTTTGTTGAGGTAGAAAACCCTGGACCAAAATTTTGGCCCTAAGTGGGTAACAATTGAGAGAGATCCATTTCAATGCAAACTTTGGGATGGTTCTAGAGGTCTAAGAATTTATCCTTATCGCCTTTACACCAGAGAACATTACCCAACTAGTTGGATATGAAGAAAAGGTCTAACAACTAGCTTGAAAAGGGAAACTCAACCCACATAGGATTTGTGAGTGGGATGACCCTTCAAGGTGAAATTTAGATTCTACTCCCGAAGATAGAAAACCTAGGCACAAATAACCCTTGTGCCATACCGAAGAAGATGCCTAAGTAAAATTAGTGCGGACAAAGAGAATGGAAACATAACCTCTACCCAAACCCTTTATAAAATCAAAATTCCACCCTAAAGTCTCCTCCCAAACTTGGCATTTCCATCTATAGAATTGATTTTCTAAAGGAATGCCTTAGAAAAAAGAACAATGGTACGTTGGGAAATATCCACATAAACTTCAACAAACTCATCGAACAATTGAAAATAAAAATTCTTACCTTCCCGATGATGATCAATGTTATTACATGCAATGTTGGTCATGGTTGGAGGAGACATGTTACCCTGATTGTGTGTGATTTCAGTAAAGGATGGATGTTAATGTTGATCCTCTTCCTACACAACACTTAGGGTTTTACATGGGTAAATTTATTAGTAAGGGTTCAAAATTAGAAGCGGAAGGTTTCCCTTATGTGGCACACAATTTTTATTTCCAATTGGGGAAAACAACCTCTTCTAATTGATTTTTTCTTGAGAATTTCACCAAAAAGATATGATTCTATTTTTAAAAGTGTTTAGCTCATTCAATCTGCCCTTGAGTTTCACATCTATTAGGAAGCGTCCACGACTCCTAAACTATTGTTATTACAAGCATGTGTCAAAAAATTTGTTTAGTCCATAGACAATTAATATTGGCACAAGGCTAACTAATTCACATAATATTAATACAAGACTAGTTAAACCATATCGTATTAGTGTACTTATTAATTATGGCTATGATATTAGTATATTGTTTGTTAATTTCTATGGTATTGGTGTATTTTGGTAATATTGTTTTGTAAACTATAAGATAGAAAAGATGTTAGCATAGTGTATATTATCAAGTGTAGATACAACTTATAATCATCACTACTAATAATATAATATTTAACATTAGAAATGGAATATTTTTTAATTATTTTATTTTTTTTAAACATTAAATTTGTGAATTAATTAAACATATAAAATCATGAGTATGTAATCTAAAAACTTATAATTATTATATCTATTATATAACTACGATTACGATGATAGGAAATATAATCATTTCGTATAGGGAAGAATTTCACCCTATTTTTATTATAGTGTATGTATTGAACATTAAAATAAATTGAAAAGATATTGAACAACAAAACAAACATGAAAAGCGCAATGAAATTTGATCTAAATCTATCTTATCATTCATGAAGCAAAATGTTCACGTCATAAAGCATTGATATATTAGGATAGTGTTAGGCTTTGTCAAAGCTATTGGGGACCTAGGGGGATTAAACTTGTGACCCAACGATTATAAACCATTTTGGTCTATTTTTGGGTCACGACATGTTTTAATTTCACCATGATTCATCAAACCAAGCAATGGTAAGGTTGAGTGTAAATTGTTTGTACACTTTCATTGAAGAATAGATGTTCGAAACACCATATGGCCATGATAACAAAATGCATATAAACCATTTCAACCAAGTTTCACATGTTCCTCTAATGTTGAGAACCAACCCCATCACTCACCAAAAAAGCAATCAATGTTGAGATATGGGATATAAAAATGTATGTTGCATACACATCTTATAGGTGAGATAATAATTTATTGATGGGTGAGTATGCGATGATACACGCTTACTCATCACATACTTATATCCCTATTGGGAATTGTTTTTGCCCCTTTCTAGTATTAAAAATTAAAGTATTAAAATTAAAGTTCCAAATATAGCACTTTGGATTTAATGCTTCTTCATATGTTAGAAAACCTACAAATTTGTGGGAAGGATATGCAACTAGTGTGTGTGTGTGTGTGTGCGTGCACGCTTGTGTGTGTGTGGGGTTTGTGTGTGTGTGACATTGAAATATATATGCAACTTATAACACCTATTTTAGGAATTCAAGAATACACACTTTTGAATTATAAATAACAATCACATCCTAGGTGTGTCTAAGGGTAGTTTTTTTCTCTCCTAGAATAAAGTCTATATATTATGTGAATAATCAAGGTAATAAACAAGATTAAATGTTTATTGTGCAATGAATCAACCATTATGTTAGTTAGAAAGTCACTTCCAATGTGGTGTCACATTATTTTTTAATACATAAGAATTTTTATAGTAGAAGCAATTTTAACATATCGAACTTGGGTACTAAGGCATGTATTTAGAGGTAATTGTATGGGAATTTTTACTTGAATTATGAAGCCATTGAAGAGGAGATGGTAATGACAATTAAGAAAAAAATAAGGTATTACACATTTCTATTATCATATCAACTTTATTGGCACAAAGCTTAAGATACATTAGGATTTATATATTGTTGGGAACCAAAGCTATCAATCAAGAGTGAAATTATTTTTTAGAATGATTAAGGGTTTTAGGGTGGTAAAGCATGTATTTCGAGACAAATTGTATTTGTTTTTAGATTATGAAGCCACAAAGAAGGAGAGAAGAAGGCCAAGAAAGAAAACATACTCATCATGCAACTTATCAACTATTATGTTAGTATATAAGATACATATATTCAAAACTATTGTAAAATAATAGATTTTGGGTAAACAATTTCGAGTATGTATCTATTTGTAGCAATAGTATCATATTCAATGAGCTTTAAGTCAATAATGCCCATATCTAGTGGAAACAAAGGAGAATGAAACATAGACTCATATTCATTAATGAGATTGAAATTAAGCTATGTAAGTGATCAACGGTAGGCTCAGTAAGATCATCATTGCTTGTATTAGAGGAATTGTCATTAACTTTATTGTGTGAAATAACATCATCCAAAAGGCTAGGAGTGAAGGATGGAGCTAAAGTATCGGTGAAAGATGGAGGCACACAAGTAATTTTATATTTTGTTGGTTCGACCAATGGCAAAGTGTAGGTATAATAGGATTGGAGTTGTGGCTAGTTTCACCAACAACATATGTGGGCAATTTGTCCATAGGAATTGGTTGCAAAGGAGTATTTGTAGATTAGACATAGCAATTTGGTAATATTTGAAATGTTCTAGTGTAAGGGTATAGTATGTTCATAACCATTATGTAGGAATTTGACACATTGATGAAAAGTAGATGGGACCACCTGCATAACATGAATCTAAGGATATCCTAAGAGTAAATTGTAATGAAGAGCATTATCAATGATGTGAAAAGTAGAAGGTAACTTAGTAGGACCAACAAGGAGATCCAAGGTGATAGTTCCTAAAGTAGATCATGTACTATTATCAAAGCCTCACACAATAGTAGTTGTATCAATTGTAGTAGGAAGAATACCTATTTGTGTAAGCAATGAATGAGGACATATATTTAATGTAGAACCATCATCCATCAAAACTCTCTTGATGAATAACCCTTAAATGTATGCAATAATAAGAAGAGGTGAGCATGTGTCCTCATTAGATATAGGAAGAATTTCAGTTACATGAAAAGTGGTGGCCTTATCTAGTGCCTTGAATGTATCCATGAGAGAAGGAAAGGAAACTTGTTGAGGATCATTATCCAAAGTGAAAGAGCGTAAGCTATCTTGTAAAATATCTTTGTAAACAAGAACATTCTAAAGTAACTATAAGAGAGATATTCTATCGGGGTGTTAGTGATTTGTTCCAAAATAGCATACCCTTTATAGGGTACACTAGTCTTATTTAAAGGAGTTGTAGGTCATGGAGGAAAAGGTGGGTTACCCTAATTGGGTGTTTATTATATCTCGTTGTGACTACATTAACTCAGGGGAACAAGAGGGGCAACATCAAAGCATGGAGGATACTCTATGGGATGCAAATAATCTCCAATTGTATATCCATATAGGTAGGAGCCATAATAGTCATGTGAAAAGCAAGGTCAACATAAGGCCTCCATCCATATGTAGAGTATGAGCATGGACTTGGTTAGAGGGATAATAGCTCATACCAATATAAGGAGTTGACCTTTAAGATTGAAGTGGATATCATAGAAGATTGAAGGTAGATGCTTAATGATATAAAATAGCAAGATAAAAACAACACCAAGAGTGAAGAAGATGATCATAAACAAGACATAAGGGAACCCTAGGGAAACTAGGGTTTGAGAAAAAATATTAGATTCAAAGGTTGGGTTTACCAAATGTTTACACCCTACTTAAATTAATAATGCTATGAATGCACTAAAAGAGGATGTAAAGTTTGTTGCATAGGGGGTTATTCTTATTAATTAGCTCCCAAATTAATCACTCAATATCAAAATAATGCATTAGTATTTACAACTAGTGATAACAATATGTTATAAGCTCAAAAACATAAGAGGATAGATGTATTTAGTTATGCAGTGAGTGAAGAAGAGATTGCAATGTTGAGGGGCAAAGAAATTGAACTTAGGACCGACATAGAGAAAAAGGGGGAAGATGTTTTTGTACACTCTATTTGCAAGTTTGAGAATAGGGTTGTGGCCCTTCTACCTTAAGAGGAGGGTGTCCAATGCAATATCAAGTCCTTTCAGGACCCAATGCAAAGTTGTCACTAGTCATGCCTATAACAGAGTATTAGAAAAGATTCATTATACCAAAATTCAAATGATAAAATGTCTATAGAAAAACATAAACAAAGAAGGGGTGTAATTTATGAACGTAACTTATATTTTGAGGGAGAAGCGTGAATGAGACATCCTTATTCCCTCACTTGTCAAAGCTACCACGAATATCATTACATGGGCATAAATCATCATAGAAGTGATCTATTTCTCCTAGCTAGGAAATAAATTTATATAATCTAGATTTAAAGTTTGGTTAGAGTATGATAGAATAGGTTTTGTTTACTATATTTTTGTCCATTTATTTTCCTCTTGAAATATGTATGTGCTTTTAGTTTTGTAAAGAATTTTTTGGAGCCTTTCCAAGAGGATGCACATTCATGAGAGGAGTCAAGTAAAGTGTTTACATGTAGGTTCCATGCCCAATGAATGCTAAAATTCTATCAGAGTTCTTCACAATTAGCAAGTAGGTTTCCCCATGAGTCACCAAAACGTTAACCAAAATTTTCCCCTTGCCCATTTTTGTAAACCTTGCATGAATGCATGCATGCACTAGTGTAGTGTGCATATGTGTGTTCGGAATGCCTGTGTGAGCATGTGTGCGTGTGAGTGCATGTATGTTCGTGTGTGTGTGCACATGTGTGTGTGTGCATTTGCGTGTGTGTGCATTTGCGTGTGTGTGTGTGTGTGCTTGCATGTTAGTGTCGTGTGCATACATGTGTACGTGAGCAAGATTGCCTTGCGCGTGCGTGTGTGTGTGTGTGTGTGTGTGTGCAAGTGTGTGTATGCCGGTGTGCATGTGCATGTGTGTGCGGGCACATGCGCATGCGCGAGTGGGTGTGTTTGTGTGTTCACATGTGTGTGCGTGTGTGTGTGTCGTATGCGTGTGCTTTTTCGTGTGTGTGTGCTTGTGTGTGTGAGTGTGCGTGTGCTTGTACGTGTGCGCATGCGTGTGTGTGTGCTTGTTCTTGTGCGTGTGCATGTGCGTGTGCATGTCTATGTGCACGTGTGGGTGGGTCTGCACACACATGTGTGCATGCATGTGCACGTGAGTTTGTGCATGTGCACTGTGCGTGCGTGCACACGTGCATGTGTGTGTGTGTGCATGTGCATGCGCATGCGTGTTTGTGATAGAGATAATGGAAAAGCAGCAACTAAAAAACCCTAACTCGTTTCAACAAATCTAGGAGGAGAGGCCATTGCCACTTGAGACCTAAAAAATCGATTACTAAGACTAGGGCACCGCTTCATGAGGCTTATAATCAAAACACTTCAAAGTCCCTACTATCAACCATGTTGGGAGGAAAAATTTCTGTTGGAAAACTTTCATGTTTCATACACAAAGCTAAGGCTTTGAAGGAGATTCAACAAGGTCAACAACCCATTTCAAGGGTTCTTAGAGCAAACCAAGCCCTTCTAGTTGGTTTGCCATGAAAATACTTTATGCTAATATTTGGGGTTTGGGTAACAACCACCATAGACTTACCCTAACTGTCTCGTTGAGGTGGAGAACCCTTATATCATTCTAGTACAAGAGACTATGTGCAAGGGCTCAATCATTATAGATAAGGAAATGTCGCAAAGGATGGGATTTCTCATTCATCGACTTTGTGGAACTTTTTGATGGATTGGTTTCGGGTTGAAATTCTAATCTAAATATTCTCAATTATTTTTCTATCAATTTTGGTATTTGCACAAGTTTTATAGAAATATGTGGGACTACCATTTACTATTTTTAATGTGTATGTGCACCACCGAGGTCACATAATTGTTTTCCTCTAACTCACGTGGATAACTCAATACAAGGATGACCAAAGGTAGACGGAAATGTTCACACCCAGATAGATTTATGGTTTTAGTTTCTTTTTAGCATGCTAAACAAATTTAGAATTGCCACCACATAACACACCTACAAACAACCACAATGAGGAAATTATTGATAACTATTTATTTTTACACAACCTCTTTCGATCCTTAACTTCACCACCGAGCTAAGACTAACTAGATATGATTTGTATAACTCAATACAATGACCACAAGTTTTCTAAGCAGAAATTATTAAATCTTATCCTCTTCTAACAACTTTACTTTTTCTTTCACCTTACAAAACAACATTTTACAAATTTCACCATAAAAGGAATAATGTTCAAGAGGAGCTAGATGGTTATCATTTTTATATAATTCTTTTCTACATGATAACTTCGTTTTACTTAGACTCTAGATATGATTTACCAAGGATTTACTTCTTCAAAGAATCTCTTTTGTTTTCTCAATTAAATCTTATCCTCTTCTAACAACTAACAGTTCATTTCACCTTAGGGTTATTTTACAAATTTCACCATAAAAGGAATAATGTTCACTAGAGGAGCTAGGGTTATCATGTTATATAATTCTTACTCACAATGATAGTCTCGCCTATGATTACTTCAGGAATCTCTTGTTCTCAAGTAAGTCATCTCTACATTAATTTATCTGAATATATATATTTAGCTAACTTCTATAAGGGTTAACCACTCCATTTAATTTTACTTATATCACATCATTACAAGGTGTCGGAGAGTTTTGACTGAACACTTTATTCTCAAAATCAAGGTTTTACAATACTTATGCCAATGTAATGATTGAATATCATTTCTCACCAAGGTAAGTTACTAGTCTAACAACAAAAGGGAAAGAACACTTCACCACGTAGTTTTCCGAACATACCGAGACAAGAGATCTTCTAAACTCCTTGCAAGCAATGTTACAAAATTTACAACGCATTGAACTTTCTACAAAGAACTTCATAGTTTGAACTGATGAAACTTTTACACTCTTTTCCTTTAATCTACTCGCATAATCCATCTGCACAAATATTTACTAGAGTCAGTTCGCTAGAACTGAGCATGATAAGATATAAACCTCACCTAATAACTTATGCCATCTAGCATTTAAATAAATGAAAGTTTGCAATACTCCCTATCAAATAATTCCTAATCATGTATTCAAATCTTAACTGCACATCTCATGATAATACATTTCATACCCATTATTGTTCACTTCCCTAAAATCTGCTTACATATGAACAAAAATTCCAAGTGGAGAGATATGCAACCTTAACCTTGCATTTAATCATAATTAAATTACAGTAGTAATAATAACGCTCACCTAATACCCTCAACCTACTTCACATATATAAGTATCCAACAATATTATCTTTCAATTAAATAAAAGCACCAACGACATTAAGTTTATATAATAAGTACAAGTATCAACCTTATATTATTCATCGATATTACCCAAGTATCGAACCTTAATAGATAATCAATGATATGTAAGTATAATTTTGATATTTATCCCGCAATTTTAAGAGTATATTTACGTTAACAAAGATTTCGCCAATCAGCAAGTTCATGTATTATTTAAATATCCTTTTGGTTGCTTATTACCATGTCTTATATATTTCTTCTAGTAAAAGAGTCCAACTCATAAGAATGAGTTATGATCGACAATACTATCATCTGTTGGTAATATGCCAAAGATACATTTGACTAGCTAAGATATGTAAGCGTGGTCCAAGCCACTATAAATACAAGTATCAACATTACCTCAACTCCCGATTGAGATGCAAGTATCAATTTTTAGCTAACATAATAATCATCGTAAATGCCAGAAAATATTCCACTCGTTAACCACGTATTGAAATAACATATTTATCCTTACTGGTTACCTGATAACAAAATATTTCATATTATATAATTCAACCTCCACTTGCATATCTCAATTTATGGGTATTAATCATTGTCCTATATAATGAAGTTAAATAATTTCAGGTCGACTTCTATCCTTACTGTCATATATGGTATGTACAGTCCCATTATGGTAGTTGTCACCTTTACTTAAGGTTGTGTATGAATCCATTTTAGGGTAGTTCTCATAACTTCCCTATTCATCTGTTTTCCTACCAAAAAGCATTTCAACAAGCTTTGAAGTCAAAGTATAGGATAAATTTAAAATCTCATATTTCAAGCATTGTCTGAATTCATATGCCTGAGGGCCATCACATGTCAATCAAACTTGAAGAATGTACACATTCATGAGAGTTCGATGTATCCAATATTACTTTAACTGATTCGAAGATCTAAGTAGTGCCTCAAACTTAAGCCATATAGTTATCCACACAAACTAACGTCTTGAGTGCTTACCGTATTCAAAAAGGTCACAAAATAGAAACCCCATTAACACATGCTTCAGGAGCATTCCAATCTAAAAATAAGCTCATAGTAATAATAATAGTAGAGGGCCTGGTGAGGGGTTTTCAATAATCCCCAAAGTAAACGATAATCAAAGGAGTCGGATAGTATCTAGAAAGGACCAGTAAAACCAGTACGACTCTCCCCAAATAGAAGCCTCCAATCCTAATGGGGGTTTATATTATTATCAATCCACATTAATAGACAAACACAGTCTTCCAAGAAAATTCCCGTTTTCAAGCCATGTTCTACATAATAAAAACAATACAAGAAATATTCTAAAACTCATTCACACACCACAATATTTTCTACAGAGACCACTGTTCACAGGATAAAACATGGCAAAAAGATAAACCAACTTTATAAGATCGCTAAGCAAGAATCACTGGAGAGAGATTTCTTCTTGTCAAAAAGGTAATTAAGATAAACTGTAAAGGGGGAGAGAGATCAGCTCATGCAATTATGATTATAAGTCATCCGAAACCCATCTCTACAGAATTCAAACAAAAATTGCAGAGATTGATTTACCCAAATACTAAAGGAAATAAATCATTAAGAGAGAGGGTTAGGGCTTATCATGCCTTTAATGCGCTTCCCAAGACAAGGACACGCTGAAACAGGACCTGCAACAGCAACCCAAGCCTAATTCCATTTTCTTCAAGCTTGTTGGGCGCCCAAACATCGATCATCTCCACGTTGGCACAGGCAGGAGTTCACGGCCAGGGTAGGTGGTCTAAAGTACTTGCCAACATCCTCCCAACGCGTGTCAAAAGGGAATGTTCAATCGGAACATGGACATCCATCCAACACAATGGAAAATCAAATTTTTGTTTTGTATGGTGTGGAAGCACCCACGAGGAAGCAAACTGTTTGACAAACTGCCTCAAAGAGATGTAGTCTCACGGGCTGCTATCCTTCAAAACAAAGGTCAACAAAACAACTAACAGGTCAACCTGATCAGGACGCCTTTACCAGCAAGTTCATATAATTGCAAAGCAAATTGTGCTTCATGAATATTCTGATATGAAACAGATCCACCTCTATGAGATTCTCTTCCATGAGTTGCATCGTAAAACAAGTAAGGTCTCAATAGAGAATCTTTGTAATAAATTTCATCAGGTCTCCTAGTAACACTCTTACTGTCACTTAATCGATTTTGATAAAAATATCTTGAAGGAGAATCCCAAATTTGAGGATGCATTCAATACAATGATAACAACATAGTTGGACAACTCCGCTTGTTGGAAGCGCTCAAAAAGGCTTCTACTATACCGCAACATGCCTCGCTGGCTAAATATTGTTGCAGGCCATTGCTGTGGATCCCCGACAAGAACACACCTCGCAGCACCCAAAGAAAGTGGAGGTAACACGCCTACTTCACTAGCTTGTAGCTTCATCTATAACCACCATATCAAACCCACGCGGCCAGCAGGAAGGTTCCAACAGTCCTGCGCACTCAGAAAACCTTCCCACCACATCTTCCAAACGTCCATCCAACAAAAACGATTAGGCGTGAGCAGGATTCAATGTGGCTGGGAAGGTGAATAAAAAAAAAAAATGAAAAAGGGACAAAGCAAGTGGCGCACAAGAAAAAGGAGACACACTTTTCTCAACGTTTTCCACCATTCCTCACGTCAGATCCCCCAAGAAAACTCCCACGCCGCAGAAAGTTGCAGGAGGGCGACCAGGACATGTAAGGTTACAAGGCCAAGTTATTAAATGAGAGAAGTGCGGCCAGCAAAGTTAGGGCCAGTTGGAGATGGCCACGCAACAAGGAAAGAAGACAAATCTGCACAGAAAGATCCCACACACAGCCCCAAAAAAAAAAAATGCGGCCAGGAGGAAAGAGGCGTCCCTTTCCAGCTAAGAGGTCAAAACATGATTTCAATAAAGCTGACAAAGAACAATTTAGGCGGCCCAAGGCAAATTTACACTTCCTCCACCAACAAGTCAGGTAAAATTACTTATCCACAAAATAAAATAAATTTAATTGGTCAAAATTTCATTTTAAAATTTGGTTAGATCGACAAACTGACGACGGTATACAACTGACAAGTCCAGGGAACCGACGAGATTCGCATATTTTAGTTAATGAAATTCTTCATAATTGAAAATGTGCAATCCTATTGGTCAGCGTATTTATCCGACAACATACATAATACATTTACGTGACCAAAAACGTCTTTTATTTATCTCTGCAAAGAAAACAATGTCTCCGCGCCAAGTATGAGGATAAATTAATGATAGAAATTTACCAGCTGGTGGATGAGACACCTCAACTAAACAATAACTCGCAGTAAGGCATGCGCACGGCCCGAAAAGGCTTAATTAATTCAAAAATGTACTTTTATCATCTATATACACATAAGAATAAAACTGATACCCGCTCCTTTACTATTCATTATTATTATGTTTTAAAATGCTGCGACACCTGACGGGGTTCGAAAAGTCGTTTAGGACCTAACACGATAGTGACAACAAATAAAAATAATAATAATAATAATAATAATAATTTAATCGAGGGTCGAGCACGAGAGTGATCAATACTATGGCAAAAATATCTGGCAAGCAATTAAACAACAATCAACATGAGGTTTGATATAGCAAGAATAAGGTTTTCTTTTAATAGGATAATCGCGAGGGACGCGCATGGGCTCAAGACGACGAACCAACGTTTCAAAGGGAACCAAAACATCGACACCGACGCAAGCGGTAAGCTCAACAAGACGATTTTTTTATCATACACCAATTTATTTCAAAGGGAACACAACGGCGTTCAAAGCCCTTAGAGACATGATTTTTTTGGATCACTCATAGTACCATATTTATTTAATTTGAAAGGTAAGCACCCTTCAAATCAACCCTAACCAAGAGCAATGATGAATGGAATGTAGATTATGAAGGTAAGAGATCTACTAACGAACAATATGCTTGCTCTCTAAACAATATTAAAGAAAAGGTCATGGCTTGGGCAAGAGGTAAGAATAGGAATAGGGACACTCAAATCAAGAAAGTTGATGTCGATATTGATACTTTTTTAAAGAACCATAGCAATGTCTTCAATGAAGAGGAACTTTTACGTGTTAAAATTTTGAAAATCGAGAAAAAGGAAACTACTTAAAAAAGGATGTTGTTTGGTGTATAGAGCTACTTGGATGGAATTGGGGATGACAATACTAAATACTTCCACCAATTTACTGATTATAGAAAGAACACTAATACCATATATGAAATGGTGAACAAAGGAGGAGAATTTGTTCACAATTTTGTCATTCTAACTACTTTGGGGTTTGCCACTTTAGGAATGTTTCACCCGATGGTACTAATATTGTTGAGATAATTAAGGTGGACACCTATTTCCCAAGGGTGGTTACATAAGATGATAATAAAGAACTTACTAAAATTGTTTCTAAGAAAGAATTGCTACATGCTCCATCCACTCTACAAAAGGATAAATGTTCGGGTTTAAATGGTTGGCTAATGGAAATTTATCTTGGTTTTTTTTTTACTTGTTAGGTGAGGATTTACTCAAGATGGTGGAGGAAAACAGGATTATTAGTAAGGTACTTCAATGCCACCTTTATTGATCCCATCCCTAAGGTGGATAAACCTAGATCATTTGATGACTTCAAGCATATCTCTCTTTGCAATTATATTTATAAGATCATTTCTAAGGTTTTGGTTGTTATGATGAAGAAATTACTCTCTAGTTTTATTTCACCCGATCAATTTGGATTCTCGGAGGTCAAACAAATCCATGAGGTTGTTGGTTGTGCCTAGTAAGTTCTTCATTCCATCAAAGTTAAGAATTTGTAATGATGGTTCTAAAATTAGGCCTCTATAAGGCTTTCGATAGAACTTGGTTGTATCTAATATTACTTCTTACCCATAGTCAATTGAATTTATCTAAGATCAACTTTGGATAATGGGGTGTGTTATGTCAATTTCCTTTGCAATAATTATAAATTGAGTTGTCCCCCTTTTATAAGCCTTCTAGAGGATTGTGGCAAGGTTATCATCTATCTCCTATTTGTTTTGTTAGTAGCTAAGGGATTTAGTAGAGCTATTATAGAGGCTAGGAGAGGTCAATTAAAAGGGGTTAGAATTGGCAAACGAGAATTACTCATACATCTCTTTTTGTGGAAAATGTTTTACTTTCCACTAATGGCTCCTTGGTTGAAGCAAAGCAATTAAAGAAGATTTCACATCTTTTCTACAATGTAATTGGTATGTAGATTAGTGTTAAATCTTCTAAGAGTTTCCATGACATTGATTAGAGTTCTCACTAGACTTTAAATCTTTTATTTCTATATTGTTCTAGTGCCCAAATTAAATACTTGGGTTTCAATTTGAAACCAAATGGATATATAAACAAAGTTAGCATTGACTCATAGTTTAAATTGAGAATAAGATTACCTATTGGTGTAATAACTAGCTATCCAGAGGCAAAAATCAACTTTGATTAAGCGTATCATTAAAGCCATAACTTATTACTTGGCATTCATTGGCTCGCATCCCCATAAGGGTGTTGGAAAGAGTCGAAAGACTTGCTTTAACTTTTTATGGAAAGAGAAGTATGAGCACAAGGGTTTCCATCTTGCAAAGTGGCATGGTATTGCCCATCCAAAAGATGGACGTTGGGGACTTGAACACATACATATTTTTGGTGATGCACTCGTTGCCAAAAGCCTATGCAACCTTCCCCACATGAGGGATTGTTGAAGAATATTATTGAGCAAAAGTATATTGCCCCTAACATTGTTCAAGATTGGATTTAGAGTGAAAGGAATCATGTTTGAGGTATTTCCAATCAATGGAAAACCTTGGTGTTGGTCTTTTCTATTATCAATAAACACCTTGCTTTGTGGGTAGAAAGGTGTCGATGCTATTATGGGTTGTGAGAATAGTATTTTCCTCCCTCAAAAAATGATACTTATTTTTCACAATAAAGGGATTTTCACTCTGATAAGAGGGTGAGACTTCTAATATTTAAAGTCAATGGCAAAAGACCTCGAGAAGCTTAGGGCTAAGAGATGATTTTGCTACTAAATTGGACGTATATATGGGGTAACTTTAAAAAGGCCATATCAAGATAAGTGAGAAAGATGCCTCTTTCAATTAGTGATTGAACGAGATTAGAGGCATTTATATTGTCAAATTGGGGTATTTAGCATTGAGATTTGGAACTCTTCAAAAGAAAAATGGCGGTATTCTAAGATTTGGAAAGCTAGGATTCCTAAGATGACTATCATACACACGATTGGCACTAAAAATCAAGTTTTGACTTGGAAAATCTCCATAAAAGACAAACTCAAGGGTCAAGATCTTATGTATTAAATAAAAATAGAGTCTATTTCACATCTTGTTATATTTTACCCTTACACTTTACAAGTCTAGAGCCACATATCACATCGCTTAAATTTAAATAACCTTTAATTTGGTGTAATGTTGATTCTTGCGTACATATCTAGTTCCTAACACTAGTTCTAAAGAAGCTCAAGGCAATGTCTTTCCTCATTGTGGGGCATTTGGTTAGCTCAAAATGGACTTATTTTCAAAGAGAAAGGTGTCCTCATTTCAAGTTATGACCAAAGTAATCTCTTAGTTCTAGACATTGAAGAAATATCCACAAGCTAGGTTTGTTTTCCTAGTTTTCATGAACTAGACGAGTTCCTTGCTCGGGTTGATCGGGGGCAAGCACGGTCTTTGAGAATCACCCTCAACTTCGATCCTGACAATGAACCTAGCAAAGGGGACCCAATCTATGTCACTCCTCGAGAAAGATACCGAACAACAAGTACCATCTATTGTTTACAACTAACCGATACCGACCCCACCCAAAAGGGTTAGAATCTCCAGGAATGCTCTGGTGAAAACCGTTGTTCTCCACCCAACTATAAAGAGGCCTCATGGCAAGCTCCTTGTTCCCGAGAATGGGGGTTAAGTGGAAGATAAACTCTTCCAATAGCTCGCTTTGACAAGAAGGTTTTTCCTACACGATTGTGCATCGACTCAATAGTGGTTAGGTATCTATGATCCCTCGAAGGGGTCTGATAGAGAGGTAGTGCCACAACCAAGAAGTTTGCCACAAACGCAAAGTTGCAATTCCCCTCTGATGCAAAAGATCACCTAACCAATATGATATACAATGTTTGTCACACTCCCTCCATGGGCTATCGAGAGCAAATCCTTCTCACCAACATACGCAAGGGCAAGGCAACAAAACACCCGCATACGTTTTGGCCGACATACAATCTTGTCTCTCGCAACCTAATATATTGGCACTTAACAAAGAGGTGTAAGAGAGGGTACCCTTCAACATCCCCACACAACAGGGAAACACAACCTAGGGCCGGATCCAACAGCCCAATTCTAGCAACATGACCACTAAGGACAATCCCTCCCACTCTAGCATTTAGGAACCAACGAATGGCTTTAGCCGACACACTCTCAAATCTCTGTGCCCGCTTGATGAAGCTTTGAGTCTCGCCAAACTTACTATCCTTGTATAATTTTGTGGAACCCTAGAGTCTGAATTTGTTTTCCCAAACATCCCACACCCTTGGTACATTCTTCTTTAGCCACTTAGTAATTCTATGGATCCAAGTCTATATCTCTCCTACCCTGTAGGGCAAATTATGATTCCCAAGATCCACAATATTTGTCTCAAGATTACCATATTTTCCAAGGCATTGGCCCTCTCAAACATTGAGGACAAGGACCAAACAAATGTTGAGTTCTTGATGCATAATTACTTGCCCAACCAAATTGGATGACAAGAAAAAACATACTTGCATTCTTATAGGGGATTTCTTTTACTTTCTTATACACATATCATAACATTCAAGGCAAACATTTGTAGTGGCTTCTTGCTACCAAAGGAGTTCTCAAACAACAAGTTTTTGGAGATTTTCACTTTGTTATCAACTATTACATAATGTGATCCTCAAGGGCTTGCCCAATCTTCTCACAAAAGACCTCACAATTTGAGAAGGTTACTTTCATGCATCTATAGAGAGCTAAATACTACAACTAATTTATTGTCCAAAAAGGCCCACTTTAGGATCCTAACTTTCTTTGTCTTGTTGAGCGACTTGATGAAATCTCCACTAAAGACCAAAGAGGTTCTCTAATTGTATACTAGTTTTTTTGTGGTTGCGTAACACTTCTCCGTGCAGCTACTTAACCCACTTTTTTTCTCCTCTTTAATGTTCATTTTACTTTTGTCCTACGATGACAAACTAGCCTCGACTCTTTTGGTTGTTGTGTGGTCTTGTGAATTGCTAGACTTTTGTGCTTCTTGTGAAGCCACACTTATGCAATTTACTCTATGCTTGGCACCTATAAAATGTATTTTGTATTCATTTTTGAATATAACACTAATTATGCATAGGATAATGCTTTGATTTTGATTAGATATTGGTGACAATCCTCAATGACTTATTCATTCTCCCAATTCAATCCCCAATCATTCATGAATTAAACATGCACTACAATTGCAATCTTTTTCAGCTACTCAAGACCCTACTTAAAAAGACACTCAAATATGCACAAAAGACATCCACCCTACTACATCCAAAACATAAGCCCAATAATATCCATATTCATCATCACCTCTACATACGAACAAGAAGATTTGCCCTACTTGATTGGACATTGGCTCATTAGTGGTTCAATAAGAAATTATCAATTTCAAAGAGAAAAAGTGCTAAAACTAAAACTTTGCAAACAAAATATCTCACTTTGGCTCTCACTTTGAAGGGGACCTTGATATTACGAGATAAAATATTTAAGGTTGACACACCCTCCAAGAGGGGTTCCACTCTTTTTGTAAAAACCTCTAACTAATAAGTGGCCAAATTTATGTTTATCTTATTGAAAACTATTACAAATCTTGACAAAGTGTTTGCCATTTTTGGTATGGACACAAGTTGACACCGAAATTCATACTATTAATAAGAACATTTTCTTAACAAAATTGGGTTGCACACTATTAATGAGAAATCTAGACATCTAAACAATATTGTACAATTGCCTTGAGCAAATCTTAAATTGACAAACTCACTTATATCTACAATCAACAAGACAAGTCATCCAATCAACTTCAACTTTAACCAAAAACTCACTACCATCTCTAAATAGCAATCCCTTGCAAATTCATCTCAAAAAGAAATAACCAATATCTATTACAATTCTTAACAAAAGGCTTGACACTATTTATGCCTCACATGACAATGCACTATTTAATAGAATTTGGTAATTCTGCACAAAATTGTCTATGAACATTGCAAGTGTATACAAACAAATTGCCTCTTCGAACCCCTCTCACAAAGAAGTTGCAGGTGTTAAATCTATAACAAAACTTGACCAGAGGCTTAACACTATTGATAGAAACCTTGGTAATATTTACAAATTATCCATACCCAAGAATCAACTTACATTGACAAACTCACTTCCATTTTTAATCAGCAGACTAAATTCCACTCTCAATCAACCTTTCCACTCCCCTTGAAAACCTTGATATAGAAGCAGCCCGGATCTATGCTAAGCTTGTTAACCTATTACAAATTTTGACAAAAGGCTTGACACTATTGATAAAACCTTCATCATCTTAACATAATTTCCATGGTCATGCACTACATAATTGCTAAGACCTTTGCATATCTTCAAGTAGTTGTCCACTCCATCTAAAATTATCTCTTTCTTAGAGCAACAGTCAACTCAAATCAACGACTCACTTCCATCTTTCTTCAGCAAGAAGAGTTCATTCCACTTTCAATCACCCATTCCACTCCCACCGCCAAAACCTCTCAGAAAGAAGCAACCAGATCCATAATGAACTTGTTAAAGCTATATTACAAATCTTGTCAAAAAGGCTTGACAGTACTAATTGATTCAACCAGATTGATCACGCCCTGCATAATACACTATTAAGAATCTTTCAATCTAGACAGATTATCACAAGAACTATTGATAATAACTGCATTTTTTCTTAACAGGATTGTCCATAACATTTGCATTGCAACGAATCCCATCTGAGTTTGAAAGGTCGCCTGTGATTAAATACCCTGTGCCGTTTACAATCTTAATTGCTAGATATTATATATGAAATTATGGATGAAGGTATGCCATTCTAATTCTTAATTCAAAAAGTTGGCATATATGAGAACCTAGTGCCAAGGCAAATCAAGAAACATAAAGTCAATTAAGTTGATACGAATAAGAGCTAGCAAATATATGTACAACAAAAATTAAATTTCAAGAAAACAGCTTAAAGAAACTTGCTCTGGAGATTGTGTAAAATATTATGTTGTAATAAGAGCCTCAACAGGGATCAAGTTATTTAATTGTGCAGAAACATGGCTTAACCAGCACAAGTTGATAACTGTGCAACCTAATCCTAACAATTGTACATGTTAAACCTAAAAAATACCTATAGTCTCATCCCAAGTTTCAACAGTTTGACATAAGTAGTTTTTTAATATTAATTTATTGTGGGGCTTGTTGAAGAAATTATTATTAAGGAGCTGAAGAGAATTACCATGCATGTTGACAAATGAAACCAAAAGAGTATTAAATCGACAAAGAAAGAGAACATCTCCATTAGTCACATTCGAAAATGGCGTAAAATACCCTCCCAAATCTGTTGCTGAAAGAAGAGTGTTTGTAACGTGTAGGTCTCATTTTTGAGCCAACAGAAACCATTGCAGCCAAAAGAATGTAAGTTGGGTGAAATTTGCTTCAGAACTATGAAAGGCACAATTTTATTAATTTCTGCATTCTTTCTGAAAGAACCTTCCCAAATTATCAGAGGGAGTGGCTGATGAAATTTGTTTAGCGAAGATAGTCCACTGAAACATAAGTTGTTTAGTGGTTGATATAGTAGGGGTGGGCAAAAATCAGAGGTTGCAGAGAGATTTTTAAGAAATAATTTAAAGAATTGCGGTGTACATATGGTTGACCTGAGAATAAACTTGTGTGATGATATTTGTTTAAAATTGATCACATTAATCGCTAATAATACTTGCAACGGAAATTTAGCACCTGCTAAAGAATTGCAGTGTACATACAGATAAACTATAAATTAACATTTGTGATGACAGTCATTTAGCATTAATCACTGATGATATTTAAATGGAAATGCATAACTACAGAAAGTTTACAAGATCCCATTAACACCTACAGAAAACACTTTTAGGTGGAAGAATTGGTTAATGGTTGTTTTTAAAAAACCCTCATATACACATCATACAAGGAATAAAAAGTGTTTTTTTACCATTTCCTGTAGCTTTTAAGTTGCGCAATCTTATCATTTCAAGTTAATTCAAGCCTCTCTTAGAACACATAAACGTCATGAACACTATTTTCGCCTGAGAATGACTGATATGTTACATCTTCGGCATCAGTTTGTCAGAGGTTAAATTGTCTACACCAATATTTCAGTGTGTAGAATAAGATTTCGATCATCATATGCCATCAACTAAAAAACCAGCCAAATAATTAGGTCACTAGGTCTTTCAGGAACCCTACTTAGGGCCACCAGACGATCAACATGGCATCATTTCAGTCCGCCCGTCTGCATTTTTCATCACAAAGACCATTTCAACCTACATTAAAATGCATACACAACAAGAAGAAGAAAAGAAGAAGAAGAAAAAATCGTATAAAAGCCCAACTTATTATTGCAAGAAGAATGTGGGTAGAACCATTTGGCACCATAGCAATATAACATGCTATGTGCTGGTAAGCCTGCCACTCTCATTATAGGCATCACATTTAACCCTAGGGCAACGCGCATAAGTTAAATCCAGCATGTGGCGCAACAGAATACAATGCAAAAGGGTAGATAAATGATGCCATTCAAAAGCATAGTTTCGTTGGATCGCGTATCAAATATCAGTTAAAAAAATAGAAAAACCGAAAAAAAAACAAAAAAAGCCAATATCTTTACAGCCCTAAAAATAAGAATGCTCAGAAGATATAGATCCATTCATAGACTTGTCTCAGAAGTCCAGACATAAATATAAAGGTCTTCATCACCGCAAAAGAAGAGTTTTGAGTATGAACTATAGAAGTGCAGAGCACGAAATATTTGAGAAATTGTTAGAGATAACCTTTTACTTACGGAAAGAAACCAGTATCAACCCTGTAAAACACAGTTTATCTTCCTCTTGCGTACGCTATAAGGGAAGGCCGCTCGACAGATAGCATATGCAATCCAACCATAAAACGATGTACTAAAATTTTCTGTCACAGAAATATAAGAGAGGTAATTAGGGTTTTGAATAGTTCTAGGGTTTTGAATGAAAAATTTGAGAAAATAGTCTGGCGTTTTTTTTTTTCATAGGGAGTAGTGTGTAGGTAAAAATATGAGCCAATGTACACTTAGTACAAACCCTTTTTGTCCAAGGCGACAATTATGGGTGTTTTCAGGTGTATGTTTTGGGGTCATGGGTGGATGCCTTTAGGCTTGTTTATGTGTTAATTCAATCCCCAAACAACGAGATTGCAAGTAGGAGGAAGGTAACCACAATGTACATTTGGGGGTAACTTCTAAACAATCAAGGCTCGAACATAAAGAATGAATAAGTCAACACAAGCATTGTACTTAAGCGTCCCCGACTCAAAATCAAAACTAGTTGTGCCCTGGAGACTTTGAGTTTTTGGTTTGGTAAAAACATTAATAAAAAACATCCGAAATTCTAAGGTAGGGTTGTCGTCTTTTATTGAAAATTGGTGAATCTCTTGCAAGGTAGTCGCAACTAAAAAGGTGCCAATGTTTGTCATATGTTTTCTAGAATTAGGATATTCAATGAGAATATGTCTCATTTAGTGATTTCGTAAAAGTTTTCTCGTTGTTACATTGAAAAGAGTTGTTTTATTGGTGGAGCTCAACACAATAACTTCTTTGCTGTATAATTTACATGCAGGGAATTTTACTTGTCATGATTTCACATTGCACCTATCTTATCTCTACTCGGTTGTGAATGTGAACCAATTACCCACATAGAGAATGAAATATCCCTTGTGGGATACCACTTAAATAACACAAAATATTGAAAAATTGCAGCCAAATAAAATCATTTTTTTGCATTTTTACCGATTATGGTAAGCGAACTAAGAAAATTAATAACTCCCAAAATATCCACTCAAATCACTTGAAAATTTAAAGAGAGTTTGCTAATATTATAAAGAACATAGGAAAACTATTTTTGGAATTTTTTAGACAATATAAAGTCATTGTCGAAAATTACAGCGTGCCTAAACAAATTGGAAAACTTCTAAAATTCATATCTTCCCGAATACAAGTGCAAAACTATGAAACTTTGGAAATAACATTTAAAATGTAGAAGATGATATTCCAACCCTCGGATCGAAAATGGCCAACTGAAACCCTCCAAATAAAGGTTGCGAATCTCCAAAACAAGTCGCCCTTTTTGGTAGATGGTCAAAACCCCTTTGAAATCCTCAGGAAATGATGCCAAACCCTTTCTTTATTGTTGTCGTAAGCCCGATCTCGAAAACCCACTATTATCTTCACAAATTATCTCAAAACCCTCAAACCCTATCTCTAAAAATCTCTTAAAATATCTCTATAAATCAACCACAAAAACACTCCAAAATGACAAGCTAGGGTAGATCTTTCACTACTAAAGAATGCCCTGCTAGCTAGGGATGGATCTCTCACCACCGAAGCTAGGGTTCCTACAGGATTTCACTCCACAAGCTATAGATTTTCAAACAACAGTTACACATGAAAGGAGATAATTAGGTATGCAAGAATGTCTTTCCTTTCTTCCCCAACTCCTTATATAACTTCTCCAAGGCAAAAGAGCCCCAATAAACCCTAGTCGCATTTTTCCCTTGGAAGGGCCAATAAAATAAAAGTAACTTAAGTTACTTTTCCTTTTTAAGTTGTCATGGTCCAAAAGTGACCCCATCGCAAAATTAGAACATTAGTACCATGTGGCCCCTTCCTAACGACAAAACGTAACATCTAGTCCTTCTAAAACACATTTTTGCATATGTCAATGAAGAATTATAACAAAATGGACTAGATATTCATACCCAATAGCTCCCAGTGTCCAAAGCCCCTTGGGTATGACCAAGGCTTGGACTCGAATTGGCCCTTAGGCCTTTGGTGTAGGAAAGGGGACATTACAGTCCTCCCTTCCCAAATTTTGCTTGTCCTCAAGCAAATGCAAATTAGGATGTTGCAAAATCTGCTCTCCCTCCCAAGTAGCATCCTCAAGTGGCAATCCCTTCCATCACACCAAATACTCAGTGATCACTCTGCTCCTAAGCCCCCTTTGTCTCTCTTCAATAATGGATTCTGGTTCTAACACCAACTTCCCCTCCTCATCTAGTGGCAAAAACTCTGTAGATGGTACAATATGTTATCCGAGTGCCTTCTTAAGGCATGAAACATGGAAGACATTATGTATCTTATTGTGCTCCGGTAGCTCTAGCTCATATGCAATTGCCCCAACTCGACGAACTACCCAATACGAACATAAAACCGTGGTTTCAATTTCTCTGCACCCTTTTGCTTCAGTGAGGACTTGCCTATATGGCTGCAAACATAGGAATACTAGATCCCCAACCTCAAAATACCTCTCTATCTTGTGTCAATCTACATATACCTTTTGTTGATTATGTGCCTTCTGAAGGTTCTCTCTAAGAGCCTTCAAATATCATGGTTCTCCTGTAACCAATCTCAAGCTTTGGGAGCTCAGCTATTTGGTAATACCAAATCCACAAATGTCATAGTGTCGTACCCATATAAGGCTCGGAAAGGAGTCATACCTATGCTCATCTGATAGGTGGTATTGTAGCAATACTCACCCATGTGTAACCATCTAATCCATGCCCGATGATGTCCTAACACATAACTCTGCAAGTATCCTTTATCCACTTATTGACTATCTTTTTTTTGCCCATTTGTCTCATGTGGGTGGTAGCTAGTGCTAGGAGTCAACTCCGTACTTGCTATTCTCAAGATTTCCCGCCAAAAGGTACTCATGAAGGTCTTTTCCTCACATCGACAATATTTTTAGACAACCCATGTAGCCTAAAAATACTTGTATAGAAGATCCAGGCCACATCCACTACCTCATGCCTCTTAGGTAGGGAAAAGAAATGAGCATACTTAGTTAACCGATCAACTACAACATAAATGTAATTATGCCCATGCACCAAGGGAAGCCCTGTGATAAAGTCCATAGATATGATTTCCCATTTTTGTTCTAGAATGGGGAGAGGTCAAGTAATCCTACTGAAAAGAAGCTCGCTTTCGATTTGGTTTCTTTGGCAAACCATACACTCTCTTACATGATTAAGGACGTCATCCTTCATCCCCTTCTATGCAAATCTATCCCCGATAAACATGTATCATGTATGCTCAAGGATCTTCTCCTTCATTTTGAATCCTAGTACAAGGAAAATCCTACCCTTGTAGAAAATGAGATCATCCACTACTCTGTATTGGTCATCCTGTATAATACCATCCATGATCTCACACACAAACTGATTTTTGGAATACTCAACAAGTATATGAGCCTTCTCAATCCAAAAATCTCAAACATAGAACTAAGCATATAAGTGAGGTAAGGCCTCCTAGATAAAGCGTCAGCAACAATATTATTCTTACCTCTAGTGTACTCTATGTCGAAGTCATATGTTTATAACTTGTTCACCCATCTTTGTTGGCGATCGTTGAGCTCCTTCTGACCCAAGAAGAACCTCAAACTGTTGTGATCTATGAACCACAAATTTGTTGCCCACAAGGTACTGTCTGAATTTAGCCAAAGCATGCATAATGGCCAACATCTCCTTGTCGTAAATTGAATACCCTCTCTCCACGGGTTTCACTTCCGACTCTCATAAACAACGAGATGCCTATCCCGCATGATAATTGCCCCAACACCCTCTCCTAATGCATCACACTCTAGAATGAATGGGCGGAGAAATCTGGTAATGTGAGAACGGACACGAACTCATCACCTCCTTGAGGTGATCAAAAACTTGTTGTGTTACCTCTGACCAAGCAAAAGCCCCCTTCTTGGTCAAATCGGTCAATGGAGCAGTCAACCAAGAGAAATTCTTCACGAACCTCCTGTAGTATGTGCACAACCCCACGAATCCTCTCAAATGTGTCAATGTCCTAGGTGGCGGCCAATCCAGAATTACCCATATCTTCTCTCTATCCACCTTCATTGTACCCCCACCAATCACATATCCCAAGTATAGAAGTTTGGTCATGCCAAACTCACACTTAGAAGCTTTTGCATATAGCGAATTAGCTTCTAATATCCCCAATATCTCACCAAGGTGCCTGATATGGTCCTCCCAAGTCCTACTGTAGACTAAAATATCATCAAAGAAAACTAATACAAAGTTCCGCAGTGGTGGTTGAACACATGATTCATGCAAGACTGGAATGTAGCTGGAGCATTAGACAATCTGAAGGGCATCACCAAGAACTCAAAGTTACCGTAATGACATCTTTGTCTTATGCACATCCTACTCCCTAACTTTGATCTGATGATATCCAGATCACAAATCTATTTTCAAAAATATATTGCACCATGTAGCTCATCAAACAACTCATCAATGCGTGGTACATGATACTTGTTCTTTATTGTCTTCTTATTCAAGGCACGATAGTCTATACACATTTGCATGGTCCCATCCTTCTTCTTCACCAATACCACCCACCGAAGAAGCAAAAGGGCTGAACACGGTCTAATATGCCCCATATCAATGAGCTCATGTATAGTCTTCTCAGATCTCATCCTTAAACCATTTGGGGTGACGGTAAGGCACCCGGTCTAGCATCCTCGAGCTTAATCACATGCTCAAATCCCTATCTGGAGGTATGCTTGTAGGTACATCACCAAAAACTACACTATGTTTGTCCAATAAGCCCTGTAAATCCACATGATACTCCTGATGTCCATCCTCTGATTTCTTGGTCGAAACCAAACAATGTACTGCCCAATCCACCCCATTGTGCCTATAAATCCTCTCGATCCTCTTGGTTGTAACAACTCGGGGTGCCTCTGAAGATAAGCCCCTCAAGATCACATTCCTCCCTTCAGACTTAAACTTCAGCTCCATCGTCTAGAAGTTAGTCTGAAACTCACCAAGGGAATGGAGCCACTGTACTCCAAGCACTATGTTGGTCTCTCCAATACCAACAATATAGAAATCATCGGTAATTGTATAGTTACCCATCGTGATGCTCAATTGGGGAACCCGTTGTGTGCATCTCATAGAATCTCCATTGGCTACAACCATGTTGAAGCCCTCAAACTCCTCTGTCTGTAATCCTCGCCTCTCAACCAATGAGGCATCAATAAAGTTGTGGTTGCCCCACTATCAATGAGTACCACTACTCATTGTCCCTGTAAAACTCCCCTAACTCTAAATGCCTTGTACCTCGGGGTACTAGAAAAAGTGGTGATAGTCTCATGGGGAAAAGTCTCGCTATCCTGCTCAACACCCGCACTATCTAATGCCTCATCATCATCATCCTCTAATCCATGTGTGTCTAACTCCTCGTCACCATCACTCTCCTCAAATACCTCTATGAATTGGGCCTTCCCTCTACCCTTGCAATCATGTCCTGGAACCTAAGGTGTGTGGCAATCGAAACATAGTTTCTTTCACCTCAATTCATCTCTATCCTCTCTAGATACGAATGGTCTCTTGGTTGTATCTTGCCTAGGTGGAGGTACCTTCGGCTGCGAACCATCGGATCTAGAAGGGAAACCCTTAGGATGCACTCGAGGTGGAAACCTCGACTTAAGAGTGGATAAATCCAAGTCACGAGCTCTTCTAATAGCCTCATGCAAAGAAGAAGGCTCAAATGCCTTCACAAATCCAAAGTGAGAGCGTCTGTCAAACCTGTTGTGAATAGGGAAATCAACCTCATCTCTGTAACATCAGGTACCATGACCGATAGTCTCTAGAAAATATGCGATATATTGATCCAAGGAACCGATCTGCCTCAAATGAGTCAACTCTCTAAAATACTTTTTGGGGTCCCTCCTATCAAATTTTCTCACTAGCCTCTGTGTGAACTCTACATAAGTCATGATGTATATGTGTCCTTGTGTAATCAACCCATGATGCCACCAATCATGAGCGTCTCCCTCAAGATGTAAGATTGCAAACTTAATTACATCTTCCTCATGCATAGGATTCAAGTCGAAGTATGTCTTCAACTTCTAAACCCAAGACTGTGTAGTACACTTCTTAGAACTGTCAAAGTGTGGAATAGAAATTTGTCCCAATCTCTTTGCGGCTCTAGTACACATGCACTGATGATCTCTCCTAGGCTTGTTGCCAATCTTCATTTTGCAATATTTCGGAATGGCATGTTGTCATGAAAGCCATCACTCAAGGTCTGGTACTTTTCCCAACAAGACTCCTCATCTACAATATCCACTGGTTTTCATACCTGTGAAACTTCCGGATCCTTCAAGAAAGAAGGTTCGTGAAACCCCAAAGGCCTGGTAGAAGAATGGGGAGACCGTTGCCCTGAATGTCCACCCTCACCTCTTTGACCATGTTGTCCCATATTGTTATTTTCTCCTCTTTCCATATGAGCATCAATCATGTCTTGTGCTAATCTCTCAGTGAGTTGGCTCAAATAGAGATTGGTAGTCTCCTGTTGTTTTACCATGTTGGTGAACAATTGTTTCATCAGATCTACACCTATATCCTCACTGTCTTTGTCTCCCATCTTTCAATCCCAACAGGCTGGAGAAACAACTGTATGATACCACTGAAATATCCCTGTGGGATACCACTTAAATAACACAAAATATTGAAAATTTGCAACCAAATAAAATACTGTTTTTTGCATATTTTTACCAGTTAGGGCATTAATGAAGAAAATTAATAACTCCCAAAACATCCACTCAAATAACTTGAAAATTTAAAGAGAGCTTGCTAATATTATAAAGAACATAAGAAAACTATTTTTGAAATTTTTCGAACAATATAACGTTGCCAAAAATTACAATATAGCGTGCCTAAACAAATGGAAAACTTCTAAAATTCATATCTTCCCGAATACAAGTGCAAAAACTATGAAACTTTGGAAATAACATTTACAAATGTAGAAGATGATATTCCAACCTCAAATTTGAAAATGGCCTACCGAAACCCTCCAAATAAAGGTTGCAATCTCCAAAACAAGTCTCCCTTTTTGGTAGATGGTCAAAATCCCTTTGAAATCCTCGAAATGATGTCAAACCCTTTTCTTTATTCTGTCATAAGTCTATCTATGAAAACCCAATGATTATCTTCACAAATTATCTCAAAACCCTAAAAACCCTATCTCTAAAAACCTCTCGAAAATATCCCCATGTAAATCAACCCTGAAAATAGCTCCAAAATGACAAGCTAGGGTAGATCTTTCACTACCGAAGAATGCCCTGCTAGCTAGGGATGGATCTCTCACCACTGAAGCTAGGGTTCTTGCATGGGATTTCACTCCACAAGCTATAGATTTGCAAACAACAATTGCACATGAAAGGAGATAATTAGGTATGCAAGAATGTCTTTCCTTTCTCCCCCAACTCCTTATATAACTTCTCCAAGGCAAAAGAGCCCCAATAAACCCTAGTCACTTTTTTCCCTTGGAAGGGCCATAAAATAAAAGTAACTTAAGTTACTTTTCCCTTTTTAAGTCGTCATGGTCCAAAAGTGACCCCCAACACAAAATTAGAACATTAGTACCATGTGGCCCCTTCCTAACGACAAAACGTAACATCTAGTCCTTCCAAAACACCTTTTTGCATATGTTAATGAAGAATTATAACAAAATGGACTAGATATTCATACCCAATAGCTCCCAACGCATCCAAAGCCCCTTGGGTATGACCAAGGCTTGGACTTGAATTGGCCCTTAGGCCTTTGGCGTAGGAAAGGGGACATTACAGAGAATCACATCAAACTATAATTTTTACTAGTCAATAGTTTGAATTCAAATTGAGATTACAAATGTGGCTATAGAGTATTCTCCCTTCGTAACATGCACGAAACATCGTAGAATATGAAAGAAGGGTATGGTCATTGTCCCTAAACATTTCCGTAAAATTTTGAACAACGTACATTGATGCTACTTTGTCAACTACTACTCAAGAAATAAAATTTGAAGCACAAAAGTTGGGAAATCATTTCTTGCATTATTGCTTACTCTTGTATTGATAAGACAAAGAACACCCATTTGTTGAACATACATCCCTCATCATGCTCGCCTTATCGGCATTTCCATCACAGCACTTCTAGTAAATAATCCCTATCAAAATTAAGTGTCTACGCAAATCCTAATACATATTTAGGCAATGTGGCTAGTTCAAAATCAACATTGTATAACACTTAAAATGAAATATGAGGTTTGACAAAGGGTTAGGCCATGGTCCCATGGAAGGGGGGCTCCATAAATATCTCAGCGGGTGTTGTTAAAAAAATTAGGAGCATTTTAGCATTTCCGAGGTCTCATATTTTTTTATTACTTTCTTCAACCATACCGCCTTTATAGGATCCCATTATATTTTTATGGTTATTTGTAGGTAAACTAGCAATCACGCACGAGCAAAGTCTGTGAACGTCGAAAGGGAAGAATAGGGAGAATGAAAAGTGGAGTTGGCTAGTCAAAGGTACAAGAGTTGTTGGTAATTGGAAAGAAGCCCAGAAATGCATTAATATTGAAAACTTTGTTAGAAGGGGTATATGAAATTTGAGTGAATGTAAGTGATAAGACAATTTGGAAAATGTAGTGAGCCGATGTGGAGACCAAATAGAGGATCAATCGATTTGAAAAGTGAAGAAATTTTTGTTTTTGTTGTCGGCTCGCTGGAGGAAACATTGCAAGAATTTATATTTACAAAGAAATGAGAGCATATCAACCATGAGTTTTGAATGTAAGTGTTGGAGTATGTAGACGAACGTATCTTGAATAAACCGTAGATGAAGGTCGGGAATCAAAAGATGTTGTTGTACAACAAGAGAAAAGAGAAAAAGAAAGATTCACAGTGCAAAAAAGGTAGATTATATTTTAGAAATGAAGTCACATTGTTTATATTTGTATTCATGGTTTGAATTTGACATCGAGTTAGATGTTTTGTATGATTCTAACCATAAAATAGTTACAAATATTTGATTTGACTCTCTCATACAACTTAAATATTTAAAACATGGCCATCATTTTTATATAGAGTTACATGTAAAATGTATTAATATACAACATGTTGAGAACTGCAGAGTGTTGATTGGGGAGGGAGGAAGGGGACATTTTTTTTAAAGGGGGAACTGGTGGAGAGAACTTGGGTGTGCATCTTCATTTCTTTAGACCAGAAGTAGAGGGGCATGAGCCATTATTGAGTATTGCCCGAAAGAAGAAAGAGGTGAAAGGTAAAGATCTGTAAGGGAGGGGACTCTAGAGATAAATGTAAATAGAAGACCATGTTTCTCGGTGTTTTTGATGTAGGAGCATCTATGCTAGTCAAGAGTTTGGTAGTTTAATTGGCCTAAGAGTGTAGTAAAGTTTATTTTCCAACTATTTGTATTAAAATTATTTTAATGGGTGGTTCTCATAAAATAAATAAGCATGAATTGTAATAAGCATGTATAAGGCTAAATAAAGCCATGAAGATCATGCAAGGGTGGAAGAGTTAATTGGTACGAGCCAAGGAGTGCATCTAGTCTATTAGTAAAGTTGTTGCATGATTATTGGGAGATTTGTTTTACTATTGTCCGAGTTATTATCGAGCTTGAAACTTGTAGGTTGGAGGGGAATAGGTTTGGTTTTTAATATAATTAATAGAGAAAAGCATGGGTGTATGGGTATGGTGGATATTATAAACTTTTTTGCATGTAAAGTTTTGAAGGGGAATAAAATATAGTTTATTAAGATTTTGTGATTCGATTGACAAAGATTCTCAATTAAAAAATAAGGAATTCGAATTGGGTAGAATTAAACTGGTTTTATATCTTTGTTTTAATACAGTCGAATCCAGTTTACAAGCTAGGGCACAAATGTGAAATATGGATCAAACTCACAAATTATCCAACGAAAAAATCTAAAATTTCATATAAAGTTCTTCATGGAGGTCGCCCATCATCTGCAAAAGGAATTAGTTTGATTGGTGTTGTGTGAAGAGAGAACGAAGTAGTAGAAATTTGCCACAGCGTGTAGACTTATACATGTTGCTGGAAAATGCGTTTTTTATATATATTTTTGATGTGTTGAATTTCCATCCTTCCATCATTATGCATATATGTTGGGACAGGTTTTGATGATATTTTCTCAGTTTCCAGAATGTTATTGAAGGCAAAATTGTTGTTGTTATTCCATATTGTGTATGAAGTAAATTAAAATATATTTTTAAAATTTGATCACTATCACCAATTTGATCAAAGGGAGTCATGGTAAATGGTTGTAGTATTCAATTTAGTTGAATCAAGCATCAATATCTTTTTATTGATGAATAGAAATTCAGAGAACAATGGATTGAAATTTAATATTTTTGACATCAATTTTGGTATAGAAAAGCACAGTGGATTTTAGGGATACATACTAATTGTTTGACGAAATTCTAGCTAAACAGGTCTGAAGATCACGTCATATCTTCAAATCTACATTATGGATTTTTCCAAAAATTAACTGGGTTTTCAGCCCTGTATGTTATTAACAAGCTGTTCAAATTTCATGAAAACTCAGATGATAGTTTAAGAGAAACATTTTTTTAAATCGCTGAAATTTGAGTTTTGGTAAATGGTGGATGTCATCATTTATTGGTATCAAACAATTAAGAGGTCGAAATTCTGATGTTCATTTGAATAGAAGTATAATTGACAAATAAACAATTTATGGGAAATCATGAAAATTTACCAAAACCCTCGAAGAACTGAGCATATCTTTTGATGTACAGGGTTGTGACGGATTTTAATGGGTTTGTAGTCTTAAACCTCATATGCAAGCTGTCAAAATTTTAGAAAAATCCAGATGATACTTTAAAGAAAGGAAATTTTTAAAATCACAGTTCTATTCATGTGTGCAATTGTTTTATTGTGATATTTTAGTATTAGCAAATGTTGGTCCACATCAATTTTCAATTGAATAGTGGCCTTCTACAAAGTAAGGACATTAGACTTGTGGATAGTTAAAGCCGAAGCCAATTTAATATGCATTTTTTTGTGGCTCCCTTTGAAAATTGGTGGCATTGGAATATGCAACATTTTGTTGGGATTCCAACATGGCCAATATTGAGTACTCAATATTTGTCAAATTTGATGACAGGAAAAGTAGATCAAGTGGTGCCATGGAAATGCCATAAACAATGTTGACGGTTGTGCCTATTGCACCATTTACAATGTCTGTCTCAACCCACAAATTAGTTGCCAGCATTACGTTTTTGATTTTTTAAAGAAGAACTTTGTGTTACAATCGATCATCATCGACTTCCATAAATTAGTCCATCAGGTAATTTGTGCAATGGACTGGGTGATTGGAAGGTTCAATGTTTTCAACATGTAGAGGTTGTGATGGTCGGCATGGTCATTTTTTTGCAAACGAGTTGGGTGAATCGTTAAATATATGAATTTCATGTTGAGAGAGGTGTGAATAAGTGCAAGACATAAGGAATTCCAATCCTAAAAATGAGAAACATCATGAATGTAAAGAATTAGCTAGCGAAAGGAAACATATGTGTAGGTGCAATCTTATTGTCAAAAAGCTATTAGCAAGGAGATTGATGTATGAAATCCCCTCCAAAGGCTTGTGTCATATAAGTGGCTTGCATATAATGGAATGTCCATGACAGGTGAAAAAACTGGCCTACGTGACCAACTCGAAGGTTGGTCCCAAACCGAGTCAAATTGTTTGAAAGGAAATCATTGGTATGAAGTCCTAGAACCCTTTTGCAAAGTTCCCTAGGATACCATGCTCGATACTGTGTCATGAGTACTATATGTGTTGCCCATCTGTAAAGCATCAAAACCATGGATGGGAACTAAGGCATCAATGTTGGTAGCGCACCAAGTGTACAATGTATTCATACATAAACTCACCCAACTCCAACAAAGAAAGAAGCAACACCTTACCAAGGCATGTCAATGACAAATTCATCGAAAGAATGCCTAAAAATTTACATCTTCAATTAAATTTCTAAACATGTTTCTCACACATGACATGCACAACCCAAATGGATTCAAATATGATCTTTATAAAACAACCGTGGGAGATGCATAGCCTATCTGAAAGCCCCCAATAGCTAAAATCATGCTTACCCCATCTATTACAAGACCATATGGATGTTTTTGTATGGGTTGTAAGACCCCAAAACCTAATTTTTTTATTTCTCTTAGCATTTCCATTATAATTAAGTTCTATCTCATTTGACCATTCTTGACCTCTCATTAATGTTTAGATTAAAATCAATTCATATTGTTGAACATTTTAAAGGGAATTCTTTATTGGATTATCATGTTTGTGTTGTTGATGAGCCTATAAAAATTGTTGACAATTGATCCCTTTCAATGCAGCAAAACCATTACTTATGCACGGAAAATACGACTTGCTTAATAATCTATATTATAGATTATATATGTGTAAAATATGTTGTAGAGCCTTAAGTTTATACCTTTGAGATGAATAGATAATCCAATAGTGGAATTCATGTTTACGTATTCATGTGAACTGGAAGGGATTGTTAGTGGCTCATATACAACAATTGACAAAAAAACTCTTAACAATTCATAACAAGATACTATTTTACATATAACATTCTAATGGCTTCTTACATTATAATGATTAGATAAGTCGATCATTCAAATTATGTCTCCGTATTCATGATAATTACATGACATCTGAGAAAGTAACTTTGGATGACAACCCATATATTTTGTAAAGATAACATTTTAGTGATTTCTACCAAATGTTATTTTTATGTCCAATGTTATCTCGTATTCGTTCATTTTAAGTTCAATTTATAGAGTGGACTAATTCTAATTTAGTATAATATAACAAATGTCAAGAATTTATCTTCTTATTACAAAGCCATATAAATTATCATTTCACATTAAAAACTATTGACTCGGAGTTCTTGTCAAACAAAAGAGTGTTTTGAAGAGATTGACTCAACTAAATTGGGTCACAAGCCATGTTGGTACTAATCGCAATAGCACAAAACAAAAAATATTTAAAAGCTAAAACTAACCTCACAAATATGTCGAAAATATGTTGAAGATGTCACGTCACAAATATGTTGAAAATGAACTTAGCACAATCTCGTGAATGGCCATTGGCG
Source organism: Taxus wallichiana var. yunnanensis (assembly GCA_018340775.1). Lineage (NCBI taxonomy): Eukaryota > Viridiplantae > Streptophyta > Pinopsida > Cupressales > Taxaceae > Taxus > Taxus wallichiana. The sequence goes on along the minus strand of CM031236.1, from coordinate 186,611,206 downwards.
ACAAAGCTACAAAACTTAAACCAACAACAAAAGCATAAAAACATGTGTTATTTTCTGTCAATATGTTCTGACGTGAGGGCATGTTTTTTTTTTTTTTTGGCGTGAGGGTTTTTAGAGGGGTCTTTTCTTCCATAATATAGCTTTATCTCCCAAAAAAAGTGATCAGAAGCATAGCTGAAACATGGTTTATATAAAGTTCGAGATATGTGATTTTTGAGGGTTAGAATTTGGCTTTTTTTTGCCATCTGAACACCAAGGAGAAAAAAATTAGATCCGCAAATGAATGTAGTTTGTAAAAATTAGTCCTCTCTAAAACATAATATATTTAATCAACTTTTAAACTATAAATCAACAATAAATGTTTGATTTTATTATTTTGCGAGAAACTTAATGTTACCTTTTAAACCTAGAATGTGTGTTTAATCATGTGAAAGCATTGCTTCCAAAAACTATTTTGAAATCAAATTCCATTTACCATTTCCTCAAATATTAACATTATATGGACCAAACGTATACTAAGCTTGTACATAGAAAAGATGTAAGAATGAGAATATTCACAAATGCATCACAATGCTTGTGTTGCTCACTTCATTTTGTTTCATTAGTGCTATACTTTTTTGCTCATTCGCAAATATTTTAAATGTACAATATTAATCCAACTAATATCCCACTTTATTCCTTCTCATACATGCATCACTGTATTCGCACACATGGCACCAATCAAGTATTTACTTCTAACAGGTGTCATGGTTTTTGCTTGCACACTCAACACACTTTTTATGTTAATTGGACATTTAGGTAAGGGCGCCACAACCTCACCAATTGTTTCAACACTACCAATCCATTGTTTCAACACTTGCCAAGAAAAAAATTACATATTCATTTGATTTCAGATCCAAAAAAAGAAAAATGGCGATTTTTTCAGAAGCGCATTAAACACAAAACAATGCATTAAAACCCCATCTCTTCTGCAAGATCCAAAAAAAAAAGTAGAACAAAATTTCCACCAGATATCACAAAATGTAGAACAAAATCCATCCATATAAACTGAAAAACATTTTTGAAAATCATTTTTGAGTAAATTGAAACGTCATATGATGATGTGTTGACGAGGTTGACTACAATGATTACACATTTTCATTTTTCTCATTAGAAGTTGATGTCTGTTGCTGCCTGCTGAAATCTGATGATGTGGTTGGTCTACTGCATTTTACTCGTGCAGTTTTTGCAAGCTCTTGATTTTGGCCCTCTGACTATGGTCTAATTGCAATTTGGATGACAAACTTGCATTAACATTAAGACTTGGCTTCAAAACCCCTTGAGTGGGTGGATGAGGCCAAGTGCAAGTTCTAGGTCGGTTTTATTGCTTGTTGCTTGGGAGATGGACAACCATACACAACATTTCCATAAGACATGTTGGGTTTTGAAGGGTTGAGGCCTCTCTTTTTATCATACATGTTTTTGCTCTAATTTTCCAATTTTCTTCCTAAATTTATCAGTTATTTTTCATTAAATATTAAACCACAATTTCAAGAAAACAGTGTCATAGTTCAAGATTTTCTTTGATCATTTTGCTCAAAAGAGTATCCTCAACCTATTTGTATAATAAACCAAATATACAATAACAAATAAATGCAATCATTTTTCAAGAATTTCTTATATCATCTTTTTCCCAAAAGATTATTATCACCTATTTCTGTATATTAAACTAAATATGCATAGTTTAAATGCTTTAAATAGAGTTAGATGTCCCACATCAGATGTCTCGTCTATTTCAATAATTTTGGTCCCCTTATGTGTTTGATTGATGGATTTGTATTTGATACCAGTCAAATGATTGCATTGATGTAGACTAATGTGTTTTTCAAATGCCTAACATTTTTTTACTTTTTTGACAAGGAAACAAATATTCATGATTGTTTCATTACTAACAATTTTTATACCAATAGACATCCTACAAAGGCAAATTCGGGGTGGTGGTGAATGGCATAATAGCCATGGATAAACAATTAATGATAATTTAAACTTGACATCCATTTAACTCTCTCTCCAATAGTTTTTTCTTTATGCTTTGGATAACAAATTGATGACTCATAATATTTTAGCCAAACATAGTTGTTAAAAGCCTGCATTTTTCCCATAAGTTCTTTTTGACCCAAAAACCAAGATAAGAGCCTTATAATTAATATTTATCAGCATTTTTCAAATGGATTTTTGTACTAGTTTGAATTTTCATGCTCATAATTTAGCACCATGCATTTTCAAAGACTTAGCCAAAATATCATAACTAACATAACTAGAAAATTCAACAAATAAATGTGTCATTTCACTATGATCATCTCACATAATCACTATTTAGTATTTTCTAATTAAAAGAGAATATCATATCCATTTATGGCATGGGCACCTATTATAAACGTAAATGTAATAAACAAATTACAAACTTTTCTTGGGTCTACATGCAAACTTGAGAAGCCTAACATCCAACATCATATATCCGGGTCCAAAGAACTTGAAAACCAACAATGGAGACTAATAAACACAACTTGGTGCATTAACATGAAATCCAGTCTAGTAGGGTAGTGCCCATCAAAACAGAGGTTGTATGATACCTCAAGACATCAATCTTTATATAGAAAAAAATCAAATGGACACAAGAGGACCTGAAAAAACTATATGAGGGAGGAAATCAATGAGCCCATTTATAAAGGGTGCCAAGACCAACCACCTAAACATGGAACCACTACCTAAGCAAAGAAAGAATATAATAACATATGTAGGATTGATGGATTACATACCCCTTGTAAGTTTGACATTTATAATTTTGACCTTAGATATCCTATCAGAGTTCACAATTCTACCACAAATATCTTTGTGACATATATTCCCAAAATGTTAAACAGAGGAAGTAATGAGATGAACTCGGTTTATGAGAGTACAAATTGTTAGTCAAGTATTAGAAATTATATTCTAACTGCATACACAATTCCTACCCAGCTCTAAGTTGAACAATAATTTAAAAGTGAATTCCCAATGGAATCAAGCAAATTATGTTCCAAAGGCTTCAACCAAACACCAATGCTAGAAGTGGAGCTAATGAATGACAAAGCATTAAGCACATCTTCTTTGGAAAAATATTCTCAATCATGTCACTTTCAGAAATATATGCTTAATTGTTATTCTTAGACTGCTTGCTTTCCACTCTCTTTTGTATACCAACTATCCCATATCTTATATTTGATCAATAAATTTTTACAATCCCTTACGTTTGGCCGCTAGTGACATTAATATTGTGACTTAATATTAAATAGAGCAGGTGGTAGGAAATCACATTATCAAGAAATTGAATTTACCCAAACTCAATAGAAAGATGATCAATAGAAAATTGTTCAGAATACATTGCATTCATGTCAAGAAATGTCATATGTTGTCAAAAAATCCAATAGAAATCCACCTTGAGTTATCCTCATGCACTAAACAACGGATAAGCTGTGATATTTCCAATGATCTAGTGCCAAATAAATATGTTACATGCCCTACCTGTTCAAAACACCTTTAGCTTTAGGTTAGGCTTTAGATTTCCAAGACTGCCCATTTTCCATAAAAAATCAGCCATATATTACGACTCAAGTACTAGTCCATGGTTTTCATGGCTAAATAAGATTTTCTTCCACAACAAAATAATTGATACAGATGGGATGACAAGACTTGTCGGAATATAGTTGATAAAATATGAATACAAAAACAAAAGACCAGCAAGCCAATTAGGATTCATTCAATGTGTTGCCCATTTGTTCCAGTAAATTGTTGATAGCCTTCAATTGAAGACAGTACACTCTCACCTTTTCCACTACACACAACTATCTCCCAACCAGGCCCCTTTAGAGGGAGAGGCTCAAAGTTGGTTTTCTCACTTTCAACAAAATCAAATAGCATGTCAAATCGGTCCAAAAGACGAAGAAGATCCAAAAAAGAAAACTAGAACAAAATTTCCACCAGATATCACAAAATGTAGAACAAAATTCGTCCATGTAAACTAAAAAACATTTTGAGTAAAACACCTTTGTTCTCGAGCTTGCTCAAAGTCGAGAAGAAGAAATTGGGCGATATAAGCAAAAATCAGGGAAAACCAAAACCCAAAATGAAAAATGTAAAGGCAATGGAAAACCAAAACCAATTTGAAAAATGTAAAGGCAATGGAACATATTTTTCATGGAAAGAGATCACTAGTGATGATTTTACCTTGGGGACCAGTGGGTGCGGCAAAGCTACATTCAATAAATGACAGAACAAGTAATTTTTCAAGGCCCTCATTTCTTGATGGAGAAAAACCCAAAAATAGTTTCAATACAACTATATCTAGATAAATTTAGGAACTTCAAAACAATTTCATAACCATACCGAGCTTACACAGGAAAAACCCCAATATGATTTCAAAAACAACATTTGTATTTTGAATAGAGAAAACCTCCCAAAAAAATGTGTTCAATCCATGCTCAACTACTTCTCGAGCTCGTAACATTCCCTTCGGCTGATGTTACCATCCAAGCAACACAAATCGACACTTCATGGTTATGTAATTATGAGTGGATTCAGTCAAATGTTTTTCGACCACACAGGGCTTATACGCTGTATTTGAAGTGTTTTAATTAGAATGTTGTGCTCAATGTTGGCCATTCAAGGCTAGCATTGAGTAAGAGTAGAGTGCATTTTTGTGAATATTGTGGGTGGGCAAAAAAAAAAGGAGGACCAAGGGTTTCTCCACGGCATCCTCTAGAACGCGAAGGAAGGCATAACATTGTCTGTGCCGCTTCTTCCAACCTTCTCCAGGGTCTCATTCCTTCTTCACCTCCTCGTAATTGATCCTCGAAAAACATAATACATATAAGTCGCATTAATAAAATAATGTAGAAAACATAAAACACGCGCATGCCGCTTCTTCCAACCTTCACGCAGGCTCTCATTCCTTCTTCCCCTCCCGATGCCCTAAAAACACATAATACGATAAGTTACATCATTAAAATAGTGTAGAAAACATAAAACACATACTACAATAAGGCAAATATGAATAGAGGATGATATGAACCAAATTTGATCCCAAGTGCTATTAAAAACTTCGTCCTCACCTACCTCGGTGGCCTCTCGCTCTCGCTCTATCCATTCTTTCCAACAAAAGAGAAAAACACAAAAACCAAGAGGGCACCCACTCAAAACACAATCGCAAAAAATGACTCAACATAAACACTTAAACAATACGCCATCTAACACAATGAACAACAAAAAAGCGAAAAAGGTTGAATTAAATAATGCAACCAACGATGAAGTAACTCATAAAAACACCGAAAATATGCATTGTAACTCAAATTCAAATGAAGCCAAGGTAGGTGCACATAGCACGCCGATTTTGTAAGAAAACACGATCCTTTTGCCTTTCATGCCTTGAAATCCACAATGCAAATTAATCAGGTCAATGAAATAGCCCATATAATAGAAAAAGCATACCAACAAAAATTATGTAAAAACTTTTCTATTTGGCTCTGCTCTGATTTGTACGTTTGGCCTTGCCACCACTCCAAACAATATACCCCAAAAACTCCACCGTCGCCATTCGACCAACACCAACTCGACTACTTTCGACGTGTGGCCTCGCCACCACTCCAAACAATATACCCCAAAACTCCACTGTCGCCATCCGACCAACACCAACAATGTAAATCACACATTAAGGCTTAAAGATTTCACCGTGTCTCTGCACCGACGACGACCGCATCATCTCAATCTTCTATTGATTCGAACCTATGAACTAAAGCGACATGATTTCATGAAATGGAAAACCAAATGCATACCGATTAGGGTTTGGCCGGATTTAGGGTTTGAAGCGTCTTCGGTAGATGTGCTCGACACGTGGACGGTCTCAAAACAACCATAGTTCAATGTTGTCTACTCGTAATTTCTAGCCGTTTGATCATCATGCATCGTGTCGGAAAGTGGAGGTCCATCCTCACCTAAGGAACACCTTTCGGCATAATAAAAATAATATTTCTCTCAAAAAATCACCAAAAATTAATGGCGGGAATGCATGAAATATTCCACATGGAAAAAAATCAGCCTAAATTATAGCGGAAACTCCCAAAGTGCCCCTCTTTAGCTACCTCTTAAGTTTAGAGGGCAAAAAAAAAAAGAACTTCTAGTTTTTAAGCCTATATATAAAAATATGGGACATTTTGCTGCAAGAAAATAGGGATTGAATCCCCCATGGAACCATATCATTAGTCCTATCAACCTGTGATTTTTTTACTTTGTAGTACCTTCTTAACTCAAAAGGATCCGAAGACTTAGGTCAAACAAATGGGCTACTTTTAACTAGTGCCCTCCTAAAACCACCTTTCCAAGCAGATTTGAAAGGGTTAGGGTTTGGAAAGGGCTAGGATTTTGCATTGTTTACAATGTATATATATATCTATTATGATGGCTAGGGTTAAGCTATATTTTTCCCCTACGCGTTGAATCTACAGCTTGCCCCTTCAGTTTGCATATCAACAAAAATATGCGGTAACAATTTGTATATCTGCGTTTTTTCTGCAATTAAATTTCTCGCGGTGATGAAAGTAAGATGATTGCCTTAGAAGCCTTCGTTTCGGTGAAGGCAACAATACCCTCTAAGAAGTTCTGAGCGAGCTCTCTGTATTGTTTTATTGTTGCAAATAATCGGTCAATGTGATGAATCCTGAAATGTGCAAACGAACTGAAAATTCTTTGATGCGATTTATAATCCCAACAGGTTCTGATTGACTTGATTACAGTGATTTATTTGTAATAAGGGTTTGCAATATTAATTTTTGAGCTAGTAAAGAAAGGGTTCAGGCTGTAAATTCCTAATGGAAAATATTGTTACTGCCCTGAAGAGCTCAATTTTTACGTCTCTATTTTCAGTTTTTGCGGTATAATTTCGCATTGGTTGTTGAAGCTTTTGCTGTGTCTTAATATGTTGCTGGTTTGGCTGCCTTTTATTTTCTGGTGATTTCTTCCACCTATTTTCCAAATTGGTCTGCGTTTTCTTTTCACGTGGAAGATTATTTCAATAAATTGTTCACTTACGCCCAAGTTTTAAGTAGGTTTTGCCCTGAATAAACAGTGGAATCTGTAATCCAGTATATTTTCCTCGGTTGGGGTTACCTTAATGACATGTATTTGTTAATTAGCATTGGCAAGGAATTATTCGCATTTAAGTTTTTCAGTTTGTTATTATTTTTTTCATTTTTACCATTGTGCTATATATTCCACAATATGTTCCTTAAGCTGGTAAATAATTATTTTTCAACCTTCTAACCAATCTGTAAGTTAAGACAAAATCTGAATACTTTTCTTACATAGGAATCATGCAAATAGTAGTATGTGAAAGTGCATGATTTTATGTCTACACTCCCATGCATTGTCATGTGGCTTTTGTGCTCTACACTTTCTTCATTTGAACATTTTGGATCATACTACCATGACATCCCCATAAGGACATGGCATGTATCCATTGGCAAGATGTCGTACATCATCTCCATTGCATTGCTCATGCACAATGCCCTCATGACCTTATACTAATTAGGTCACTGTGTAATGTTTAGGGTGTTTTCTTCGTACCAACCCCAACTTATAAACCATCACTTTGTAACAAGATTGTTGGTTCGATACCACTATCGAACACCGATAGGTAGAACTTTCCCTTGGACTGTACCTTGTGCGGAATATTAGTCACCTATTATTTCCCGACTCCACCTTTGTTATCTTCAAAAAAATTCCTTCTCCTTGGTACTCTTTATATTTTTGTGCCCAACCTTTCTCTAATGGTTTTTTCATCATACACTCACTTCTATTGCGTTATCCTTTTCCTTAACACACTCTAGGACATTCGACTACATTATGCCATCTTTCTTCACATACATAACAACATCCATTGAATGTTGTGAGCTAGTATCTTCTCACCAATAGATTCCTCTTTTGACCTCCTCTCCTACGCATTGCTCACAGAATCCATGTATAACCTTTCTCGTTGCATCACCGAATCTCCTTCTCTCTTGCACGCCTCTTGTGTATTTTGTGTGCACCTTGTATTCTTGCACTCCCGACTCATCAATTATCCATTCATGTTCTCCTTACACATTACCTTTACGAGTCACCACCTTCTCTTTGTCTTGGTGAGTTTTAATATCCTTCCATCGATCCTCGTCTTTCTAGGGTATAATCCTTACACTCATGAGTGAGTTCATGATCTCGTCCCAATATCCTCATCATTTTTGGATTTGATTTATCTTTTTTTGGGTGACATCTCATTTTCCTCCTCTAGTTGTTGCACTCTTAGATCTATTTTTTCTCTCTACCCACCTTTTCTCATAGTGGATAACACAATATGTTCACGCTAGATGTCACATGTTTAGCATTCTTCCAACTCCATTTATAGGAAAGTAGCCTACTCTAATACCACTCGATGGCCGTTGGGTACTCCCCAACATGCATACAAAGCTATGTAATTAGATACACCGAGTTGCAAACTTATATTTACATGAAAGTGGTTACGACACCTACAAATATGGGATCTTAATGGAGCTTATGAACTCTCATATGGATTTATTATAGATTCTTGATCCTCTCCTAAGTACTTACCCAAGACTAGTTGCTTTCTTGACTCGGTTCTATGGCCTACAAAAGACTTATTTGCTACTAATGGTTTCAACATTTTACATGCGTCTTCAAAAATTCCCATAACTCAAAATGGGGAAATCAACCTCATTTTATAGCTACGTGCCCAACTTTCTTACTTCTCTCTCCTCATTGACTCTTCTATATTTTCCCATTCATATCCAAAATTTAAACTTAGGATCATAAATGCCCTTATCCACCTTATGCCCATCCGACCATCCTTGTTGTGCCGCATAAACTTGGTGGCAAGATTTTTGATTGACCTTTTAACTTACTCGGTCACTATCAACCCACTTGATTAGATCAATCAAAATCTTGTCATTATTATGCGAGCTTTGTCACACCTCTTATCCTCGAGTTCCACCCTCTTCCTTTCTTCCACACACTTCCTTCAAGATTCTAAGTCACCTTTAAAATTTTTGCATGCTTTATTGAGGCTAACATCTAAGCTAAGTCTCATCACTCCTTTCCTCATGCTCCCCTCACTTTCTCCCTCATTGGAAAAATCCTAAACTTGTTCGCAAAACTCTCTCATGTCACTTATTCCTTGTGTGCCAACTCTCATTCATGCCTATACATACTTTTGTGCACTAAACCTTGGTATCAAACCACCGCCCCCTCTATTCTATTGCACCTTTCTTATGTACTCCTCACACCCTCATTCTTGCAGGAACACACTTAGAATAATTGAGGTGGATTACTTTCGACTTGGGATGTTCCTACATCAAACACACTTTGATTATACTTTGATGATTACATTAATAATTTTACTATGGCTTTTGACATGTTTTATAAGTTATTTCTACATTATTTTTACTCTAGACTAGGACATGATTGCTACTTTTATCTAATGTTACTATTTTTTTGCACGTGTTCTTGCTTGTTGCTTGTTGGTTTTTGCATGTTGTTTTTCTCCGTTCCATGGTTGCCACCATGCACAACCAATTTTTACAATATAGATTCTCAAAGGAGGCCACTACTTCATCCTTCTACGTGATCCCACATTGATTATAATACATATGGTAAATGGTTTCATATGTTTCTATATAGAGGAAAAATTCCCTCAATATATCAATTTCTATAGGTTTTATCAAAATTTTACGTGATTTCTACATAGCTATGGATATAAGTGAAAAGCTTTAGCGAAAGTTACAAGGGCATGCATACTTCATTTCTTATTCATGAAACTATTCGGATGTCATTAGAAAATAGGGTTTGGGGCATGTTCCTCCTTCCCTCCAATGTTTCAAAATTCTACATGATCAATTTAGTCACATTAGCACCTTATGTGGGCATGACAATGTCCATTCCTTCAAAGGTTTGTATTTTTAGTTTGGTACAAATTGGGCATATACCCATCTAAAGTTGTGAGGTTCATAGGTTTAGTGGAAATCATTGAAGTGAAAATGATAGCTTTGTAGACTTCTCTCTTCTCATTTCTCTCATCATATTCCCGAATTAAAAATCATCTAAGAAAAATTGCAAATTTCGTAGATTTCTCTTTCCTCCTCTCTTATCCGGAAGACATCAAAACACATGGGTTCTTTTTCAAATCCACTATATTTTATAGCACAACATTGGGGAATAATCATCCCCAATCCTATGACATGTCTACAAACAAATTCCAACTGTCCCACGACACGAAAATAATGGGAGATCCTCTCTCTACAAAATAAACAAGTGTATTCCTTCTATGTTTTGCATCTCCTTTGTGTAATGTTTGCAATGTTCAAAGCTACAAGCATTATTTATATCTCTAAGTTAAAGTTTAGTTTATATCATAGACATTAACTACACACCTTGTGTTGTAGTTTTCATCATGGACCATGCTAACACTAACACATCAAGAATTCCCTTTGAGTGAAGGAAAACTATGTATGCACACTCATGTATGTTTTTAATTTAAGCATGCAATTTTCAATTACACATTTAACGGGGGGAATGTAGACACTAAAATTTATAACTTTTCCTTGTGCGGTTTTAAATTTGACCATGTATTGTATTCTTAAGACAAATGCTCACATTCGAATCCAATCACTTCATCTCTTTATCTATTTTAAAACTTCTTTATATTTACACTCTTCTTTTTCATTATTTTTTTAATATTATTTGATCAAAGTAGTGTTATCCATATTTTCCCCTCGACAAAATTGATTACCCACAACCCTGTGCAAAAAGAAATCTAAAGAAACGGCTCTGTCGAGCGAACCCGTGTTTCAAATCCAAAGAAATAGATTACAAGCATGCTCTAAAATGGAATAACAGGGTCGGGGAAGGAAGTCAAGCAGTGTCAAAGAACCAGAGGCTCAAAGGAAAAGAAACAACGAAGATTCAAAGTCTTCAGGCTTCGCAAATGGTTCAAAACGGGCCCAAAAACGACTAAGTATGGAGGAGACAACGGAGGGAGCCAAGTGTCCAAACGACACACCTCCAAAGATTAAATCCAAAGGGGCAGACCCAAATGAGTGCCAAGCTTCCACGCGTCTAGAGCCCCAAAAAGTTGCATTGGCCGTTGAAAAGTCTTCGACTTAGCGAGAGGGTGCCAAGTGTCTTAACGACGCACATTCAAAAGTGGGATCCAGGTCGGAGACTCAAACTTGCGCCAGCCCTCCATGTAGCAAATGGTCAACAAAGGTAAAAAGGAGAGCGAGCCCAAAATGACTAAGTATAGAGTGCAGGCGGAAGGTGCCAAGTGTCAACACGACGCTCCTTCAAAGGTAAAATCCTGAGCGGGTTTTCAAATGAGCATGGGCCTTCCACGTGTCTTAGAGTCCAAAAAGGGACAGTCGGGGTTGAATAGTCAAGGCAGAGGCAGGCCAGCGGAGGGAGCCAAGTGTCAACACGACGCTATTTCATAGGTAAAATTTGGGCGGGTTTCCAAACAAGCGCTAGGCCGCCACGTGTCCAGGGTTAGACTTTTGGCCCCGCCAAGCAAAGAGACTCAGGAAAAATACAAAGAAGCCCAAGGAGCACGCAGAGGCCGCCACGTGGACCCTGTATGGACAAACTCTTTAAATATAACTCACCGCGACCCTAATATTCAAATGGCCATATCTTTTGACTGGAAACTTAGATTTGGGCGAGAGAAGATTTTTAAGAAACATCTCAACACCCTCTATGCTACAGAAACATAAAATATCATTTTTAATAGGATTTGGTGGGTGAAAAATAGGAAAACGTCTTCCAGACCATTAATACAAAACCTGATTTCTCCAACTACCAGATCTTATTCGATTTGATCCACTTGGGAACCAAACATGACATATTTGGGGCGGATTTGAGAAAGACATTGATTGATAGTGGTTGAGATTTCAAAGCGATTCAATGTGTATCTCTAGGTTTGGTTGAGCAGGGATTCTAATTCTTCCCTCTTCTCTCTATTATTCTTCCTATATATTATAATGAAGGGGCATATTCAAAGGGTTGGTCGTTTCTCCTCTGCCCCTCCCTCTCTTTCTTCCTTAGGGTAGAATGCGAGTCTAAGCCTCCTCCCATGGCTCTGTAATGGCGTTTTCTTGCCTCTTGCCCACTGATGATGTATTGTGTAACATTTTGGAGCAATAAAATCTATTTCATGATGCATCTATCCATCATTGGCTTATTTTGTTGTCTCTTCTTACCTCTCATCGTTGCAGGGTATACTATGCATATTCTAATGTTTATTACAGTCCTGAGAGTTATGTTTAATGGGTTTTGAAGTGGTGTCTATGTGAAATCTATCTCTGGTCTATGGTGCATTCTATCCACCCTCTCCTCTGCTCACCTCTCTCCACTTCAGGTGGTCGGGTCTGTGATTCAACCACTTCCTTTTCTAGTGTATCACCACTTAGTGTAGGCTCTTTCATCCTTTCTCTCTCTCTCTCTCTTTCTCTCTCTCTTTGTCCCTTTGGAATGGTTAGATTAGGATAGAATAGGTTTTGTCTGCACTGGAGTAGCTTGTGGCAGGTAGATTAGGAAGCAAGAACCGACTTTCTCCTGAGGTCCATGTTATGCACCTAGGGAAAGGATGTTATGATGTATATGTATTGATAGATATGCCAACATGTGGCACACATCCCCTTATCTTATTATATCATTCATTTATGATTTATTATGCTTAGGAGGTCGGCCTCAATATTGGGCATAGATTAGAATGGTATATATAGGGGTTAGAAGGTTGTAGTTAATCATCATATTGAGTATTGAAGTGTTAGTGTATGGTTTGGAGGTTACCCCCTTGAGTGGTATTGGAGGTTGCCCCCTCTAAGTGGCAAAGCTATTATATGAGCATATTGTCATCATTTATCTATATTTTGGTGTTCTCTCATGTTATTACTGTTGTATATGTTCTCGATTTATATAAGTAATATCCTTACAGTCCATCTCAAGTTTTGGAAGTCTCACAACTTGAGAGATGGTCCCATGTTGTGCAATCATACCAAATGCTCCACTTCACACCCGGCCATTCGGGGTGCTATGATTCCGCACTAACAAGTAGCATACAACATTATATATTCATGACATAAATTTTAGTTTTGGTGTTTCTCTCTCTAGCTTGAAAACACATGGAAAGGTCGAGGTATAAAATATGACTTTAGATGATTTCTATGGTCCCACTCCTTCACTATCAATGAATCTGATTTCAAACTCAAATGATTCTTTGAGTCATTTCATCTTCCTAGGATCGATCTTATTAGAATATTTAACTTTGTGGAAGGATATATAAGTAAGTCATTATCACTTTATAACTCACATGACATTCTTACAAGATCTTATTGTTAAGATCATTCCATAAGCACTCAAAGGGTTTGGTAAGTGCAACAAGTTGGTGGACAAAAAAGGGTCATAAGTGGACGTCATATTGCAAAAAACAACGAAATCTCAACTTGTAGGGATTATTAGCAATACACACACTCAAAATTAGAAAATTTTATATAAATATGAATTGTAGCATCCGGAATCTAGTTTCTAAACTACTATTTTTTTAAAAAGGACAAGTTTAGCTATATTAAACACTTAAAATTATATGACTTGGTTTTTGTTTTTGAAAAAACTATAAAATTGTAGTTCGTTTGCCCGTGATTTGGATGACCAAATATTGTTATTTTTTTTTCATTCGATGAAAAGTTATATGTAGTTGTCTATATTGGGATGAATTTTATTTTGTATTTTTTCGAGCAATATTTTTTTTTATGATTTTTTCCGCGAAAGTGGTATGAAAAGATTTAGAAAACGGAGTGCTTTCCGTTTGTCCGCTATAACTATATCAAAAAATATCAAAATCAATTTTTTTTTAACGTGTATAGAATTATTCCACGCTTGGGATGGTATAAATGTTATTACATTTTGATAAGTGAAACAAAAGTTGCGAGTCTTAAACGTAGACATGAACATTCGCGGGGAAAAAATGTCTTAAAGACTTATTGTTAGTAAAAAATTATAAAATGATATTTATCTTATTTTATTTACTTTAAAATCAATATTTCTATGAAGCTAACAATCTCTCCTACGTGATAACACAATTTTTGTGAAATGTTTTCCTTTTTTAGCATGGTTCAAGTCTCATGGAAAAGTAAATTTAAAGTTTTTTGACCTTTTACACTTCATAATGACATTTCATAGCTTTGGTTGGGGCAAAACAAAGATTTCCCGAGCCTTAAGATCGGATTTGATGATATAGATAAAACCGCGATCGCGGGTTTTAAAACAAGAATGCGATCACACTTTATAAAGCGCGATCGCGATTCGTAAATCATATTTACACACATCTCAATGTTCTAATTACCATGTGATTTTTACCGTTTGACTTTACCGTATGAATTACTTTGCGAAATTCTATTGTTTTTCGCACGTTTTTCTTATCACCGAAAGTAAAACATCATGGGAGACAAGAAACGAAATAAAAAAGGAACTCATTAAGTAAAAAACACCAAACGAATTAGAGGCAAATAGATTTCAAAATGCTTTGAGCGAATGCGAATCTTCATGAATCAAAAAGAGATTCATCTTCAACCCCTACTATTAGTAAGCAATGAGGAACCGGTAATGTTTCTACTTATCAATGTTGAAGTTGAATTAAATACTCGTGATAAAGATATTTTTACTGACAATGTTGAAGAAAAATTAAATACTCAAGATGTAGCAAATGTTGAAATTGAAGGAAACAATAAAAATGTGAATAAGGAAATTCGAGTTGAAACTCGTAGACAAATAAAATTTGACAAAAACACTCCTAGGATTTTTGTAAGAAACCTAATTATTTTATTGAAATTGATGAAAACATTTTAAAACCAATGTGTGACAAAATTTCTGAACTACAAATCATAAGAAAAACCACTAAAATTTGGGATAATTTAGAAATTTTAAATGATTCCCAATGATGTCAAGTTGTTGGTTAGTTTGATGAAATTGATTAAAATGAGACTTACATTAAACACTTTATGATTGACAACATCTAATATACGTGGTCAAACTTCTACAATTATTGAAAACCTTCATGATGCATATCACACTATTAGTGTCAAGAGATGCACTAAGGATAATAATATTGTGCGTCGTGTACTTGCTTTACTAGTGTTATAAGTGAATCAATAAAAAATAACATTTGATTACGCAAATAAGTCGAATGTTACAAGTTAATCGAAAAACTCTAATGAAAGCAATTAAAAGACGTAATATCCTTCAATCACTCAATAACACCGATTTTTGGGCATTTTATACTAGAGCACCGCGTAAGGAAAATATAATTCGATACTTAGAAGAGAAGTTATTCAATTTTGACATGATAACACTAGAGTTTTACCTAATACAAGAGATGTTGTCAAATAGAGAGTTGGTTCTACTAATCGCGAACTACATCCAAAGTATTTCTTAGATATGAATCAAACTCATTTTTTTGTAAGTTTGAACAAGAGCATCCGAAATTAAAATTAGTCAACATTTTTTGAAATGTTGAAACCATTATATGTGAAAATCAACCACGCTCGCACCACTTGTTGTAGGTAACATATCGAATTTGCGATGCATTATGCTAAATTTTTATGTATTCATTTTATTTTTCATTATGAAACTATGTTATCGGAATGTGGTGTTCAAGTTCTACTAATATCTTCCACGGATTTCATTCCTACGATATTTTGTGAAAAAGAAGTTGGACAACTTTTTTATAGTCAATATTGTTTAGATGGAAGTTGTGGTATATGTGACAGTTACCTAAATTAGAAAGTTGCATCCATGAGTAAATTAAATGTGCAATAGAACATAATTTAGTTGAGTTTGATAAATATAAATCATTGCATACCAGTTGAAAGATGGAAAATAGTCTAAACGGTGTGAGCTAGTTATATAACATATGTCCATTTTTCAATTTATGAGAAAATTTAATGATGAAATTGTTTATGAGTATGTTAGGCATACACACGAGTTCGATGGTTGGATGAATAGTTCAAGATATGCAAAGACACATTTCCTATTGGTACTATTGTTTCCGTGGTCAATTTTACAGAGAATTACACATTATAACCACAAATGGAGGTTCAATCACAATATTACAACTCAAAGTACAAGTTGTCGTTTTTGTGCATATAATATTTATATATCTTCCTAACATCTGAAAAGAATGATCGATTTTTTAAAAAAGACTACCACTTTTCTATCAGTGATGATCATACTCATTCTACTGAATTTGTGCAAGGGTGTTTCCAGTTATTTTATGGAAACTTGTCTGATAGGGACATCTACTTCAAACAACATTATATATGGTCGATAATTACACGTCTTAGTTTAAGAATGCACAAATATTTTATTAGATGAGCATGATGCACGTCAAGATGAGTGTGCAACATATTTAGAGTTTCACCGAGGTTTAACATGAAAAATGAGAGTGTTAGGAAATAAGAGATAAAATATGCGGAATAATCCCTTACAGAATCGCAACAAGTGAAACTAATATGTAGAAAATATTATAGATTTCAAATAAAAGTGCGGAATAAATAACACAATACGAGAGAGATAATATTTAACATGGTACACCCAATATGGGCTACGCCCACCAAGAATCACTTGCTCGATTTTATTACAAGTCTCCACTCTCTCAATACAATACCTAGATCCGTTTAGAGCTATGCTCAACAAACTCTCTGAAATTCACACCCGAATTCAAAACACATCTGCAATACATTTACTTGTACATCTATCATATGCATAAGACCATATAAATAGATAACTGCTTAAGCATTTTTACAAAACCATGAGTATCAAACAATGGGCAAAAATAAAACCATCCCATAAACCTATGGGTAGCCGAAGAGGCGGTTTTACAAAACAATGGGTACCAAAAAACCATAGGCCCAAAAATGAGCGCATAACAATTTACCCATTACCCATGGGTTAGTAAACTACCCATGAAAATTTGCTTGGGGTTTCACCCCGAGCCCCCTTCGATTGGGGGTTTTACCCCCGAACCCCCGACTTGTTCATTGCGAACGAGACCATCGTAAAAATACCCAAGTGTAACACATAGAAGGTGTACCACACTCTAACATGAAAATAAGCTCCACAAACATAACAGAGAGCATGACGGTGCATGGGCATGCGTGAAAAAAACTCTTGCAAAAGAAGAGTTGAAGTACAAAGATGACACTAAATTAAAAATGTAAAGAGCATAGTGGAATGATGTATTGATAACATGGCCCGAGGTTTTCAAGAAAATTCCATAGTTCATAGATATTTTGGGTTGATAGAGGAATAAAAATTGCTAACTACGAGGATTGTATGACATTCACTAGGTTCGGTGATATGCACTTATTTTGTATTTCAGACGCTACTTCATGGGCCACATGGACAAGAAAGTTGACATGTTTTTGTGCATCTTGTATCAAATTTGTCACTGCTGAGTGTGATTCACAAGAATGGGTGGATGGATGGATTTGTAGGCCTCTAACTCCGCTTCCTAGTTATCAACCTCCATAAGCATTACGACTTGTTTCTGCAGATGAAGTTGTAACATCCAAGGACTTTGACGAAATTTTGATTTTGGTGCGACAAGGTATTTATGGTTATTTACAATTTTTGTATTGAGTTATGTCCATTGAAATTTTAATATGTACAATTTAAATTTGAGTTGAAACCTTTATTTTTATAGGACATGTGTTTACAGTTATTGCGACATAAGACAATGAAGAAGGAACAAACTATTTCTTATGTCGTTGCATCGAGGAAAGAAAGAAGTTGACTTCTCCTGTTATAGATGGCAAAGATATTGAGTACCCTACAGGGTCAATGGTAGTTACTAGAACTTGGCTTCGATGATATCCATTAAAAACTGTTTTGTTTGGGTGTTTGAAGACTTTGAGATCCACAAGAAAATACTCTTATATTAGCATCTAGTTCTAGCGATAAATATTCAAATTTGTATAGATATCGAGGAAGACCTAATAACAAAATTCTTTGGAAGGTTCGAGAGTCAGATCATGAAGCAATCATGTTCGCTATTCAGAGTAGATCCGATCCTGATGGTTCATTGAAATGAATTTACAATGTTCATGTCTGGTATATATAATTTCTTTGGTATATATAAATTTATTAGATAAATTTAAGTTCATATATTTTATTAATTTTGTGTATTTGTATATATCTAGTATGGTTTTGATTTGAAACTTAAATTTCTTTACTAACACTTTTATGTGTAGGTTAGTGGTGTTAGAAAAGCTTTCACCTTCACGTGGTTGGCACTATTAGTAGAGAATTATAAATTCTCAAAGCTAAGAGAAGCTTTCATTGTTTTATAAGAAAAGAGAAGCAATTAACAACGATTTATGTACTTGTGGAGGGGGTTCTTGGCTCCGGAGAAGGTAGCCCGTAAGGACCCGAAACTTAGAGAATCTGAAACGACGCCTCCCAAGTGTTTACAAGACCCACCGTTTGTAAAATATATCATTTGACAACCTTACACTGGCTCAAACTACACTATTTCACGCGTTTGCAAACAATAGGAAACGAGAGCACCGATTAGAGAAGGAAAAAGTTGAGATAAAATATTGTAGAGGGTCCTTACACCGAGGTGTAGGATCAGATGAGACGTCTTTAGGTGCCACGGGGTGTGCATAGCCACCCGTCGAAGTTAAACGATTTTTTGGTCTCAGGGCTCTTAAGGGACTACACTTGAATGAGGTAGTCCGGAATCAACAACATTATTACGCACCAAACGATGCCTCCTCTAGTGTTCACTGGCCATCCAGATGTGTCGTGACAATCGGTTCGCTCAAGCCTGACCCACCATTTACAAAATATACCGTTTGTGACCTTTTATACTAGCTCAAACTTTCAGCACTATTCTGCACGTTTACAAACAATAGGGTAATGAGAGCACTGATTGGAGAAGGAAAAAACCAAGATAGAATATTGTAGAGGGTCCCTACGCCGAGGTATAGAATCAGACGATATCTCTAGGTGCCACGGAGTGCGTGTAGTCACCCGTCGAAGTTGAACGATTTTTTGGTCTCAGGGCTCTTAAGGGACTACGCCCGAATGAGGTAGCCTGCAAGCAACGACGTTATCGCGCATCGAAACGATGCATCCTCTAGTGTTCACCTAGCCACCCCGGATGTGTCAACGCTTGTTGGTTTGGTGCCACGACCCACCATTTACAAAATATAGCATTTGATAGCCTTACACTGGCTCAAACTGCACTATTCCGCATGTTTGTAAACAATAGGGCAGCGAGAGCATTGATTGGAGAAGAAAAAACCAAGACAGGACTATTGTAGAGGGCCGAGGTGTAGGATATAATGAGACGTCCTTAGGTGCCATGGAGTGCGCATAGTCACATGTCGAAGTTGAATGATTTTTGGTCTCAGAACTCTTAAGGGACTACGCCCAATGAGGTAGCCCGGAAAGCAATGACGTTGTCGCACACGAAACGAAGCCTTCTTTAGTGTTTAATTGGCCACCCGTAAGTGTCATCGTAGCCACAGTGATCGGTTCGGTGCCACGACCTACCATTTACAAAATACACCGTTAGACAACCTTACACTTTCTAAAACCGCACTATTTGGTGCGTTTGCAAACAATAAGGCAACGAGCACCGATTGGAGAAGAAAAAAGCCGAGACAGACTATTGTAGAGGGTCCTATGTCGAGGTGTAGGATCAAATGAGATGTCCTTAGGTGTCACGGAGTTTACGTAGTCACCTGTCAAAGTCGAACGATTTTTTGGTCTCATGACTCTTAAGGGACTACGTCCGAACGAGGTAGCCTGGAAGCAAAGACGTTGTCGCACACCGAAACGATGGCACCTCTAGCATTCACTTGGCCACCCGGACGTGTCGGTGTAGTTGGTTCGGTTCCACAACCCACCGTTTGCAAAATATACCATTTGACATCCTTACACTGTCTCAAACTACACTATTTGGCGCATTTACAAACAATAGGGCAGTGAGAGCACCGATTGGAGAAGGAAAAAACCAAGACAGACTATTGCAGAGGGTCCCTACACCAAGGTGTAGGATCAAACGAGACATCCTTAGGTGTCACGAAGTGTGCGTAGTCACCCGTCAAAGTTAAACATTTTTTTGGTCTCAAGGCTCTTAAGGGACTACGCCCGAACGAGGTAGCCCGGAAGCAAGGATGTTGTTGCAAGCACCAAACGCGACACCTCCTTTAGCATTCACCTAGCCACCCGGATATGTCGGCGCAGTCGGTTCGGTTCCACGACCCACCGTTTGTAAAATATATCGTTAGACAACCTTACACTTTCTAAAACTGCACTATTTGGTGCGTTTGCAAACAATAGGGCAGCGGGAGCACCGATTGGAGAAGGAAAACAATGAGACATGCTATTGTAGAGGGTCCCTACACCGAGGTTTAGGATTAAACGAGACGTCCTTAAGTTCCACAGAGTCCGCGTAGTCACCGTCGAAGTTGAACGATTTTTTTGGTCTCATGGCTCTTAAGGGACTACGCCCGAACGAGGTAGCCCGGAAGCAACGACGTTATCGCACACCAAAACGATGCCTCCTCTAATGTTCACCTAGCCACCCGGACATGTCGGTGTAGTCGGTTCGGTGCCACGACCCACCATTTGTAAAATATACCGTTTGACATCCTTACATTGTCTCAAATTACACTATTTGGCGTGTTTGCAAACAATAGGGCAGCGAGAGCACCGATTGGAGAAGGAAAAAACCAAGACAAGCTATTATAAAGGGTCCCTACGCCGAGGTGTAGGATCAAACGAGACATCCTTAGGTGCCACGGAGTTTGTGTAGTCACTGTCGACGTTGAACGATTTTTTTGTCTCGGGCTCTTTAGGGATTATACTCGAACGAAGTAGCTCGGAAGCAACGACGTTGTCGCGCACCAAAACGATGCCTCCTATAGCGTTCACCTAGCCACTCGGAGACGTGTCGACGCGGTTGGTTCGGTGCCACAACCCACCGTTTGTAAAATATACTTGTTTGGCATCCTCACATTGTCTCAAACTACACTATTTGGCGCATTTGCAAACAATAGGGCAGCGAGAGCACCGATTGGAGAAGGAAAAAACCGAGACATGCTATTGCAAGAGGGTCCCTACGCCGAGGTGTAGGATTGAATGAGACATCCTTAGGTGCCACGAAGTCATAATTGTTGAAAAGTCACAGATTCTTCTCAGAAACAGAAAAAGAAGAAAAAGAACAAGAACAAGAAAAAGAAGAAAGTTGTAGATTCTTCTCCTTTGCAACAGGTTCCTCTTCAACAAACTCATTCCGTTTTCAACATTTTCAACAATTACAACTTTTTCAATAATTACAACTTTTTCAACAATTACAACTTTTTTAACTTTTTCAACAATTACAACTTTTTCAACAATTACAACTTTTTCAACAATTACAACTTTTTCAAGAAATTGTTGAATCAGAAATTGAAAGAGAAGAAGAAGATGGTTATGCAATTATTGGTTATTGTGAATACTCACCCAACAAAGATCCTGAATAATCCATAGATGATATGAATAGTTACTCTTGTTTAGTGTTCGCCCACTCATAAAAAATAAATAAGCCTCTTCTTCTACTTCCCAAGCAAAACACTTTAATCCTCAAATGGTGAATTGATAGAAAAAATAAAAAAACGAGGAACATCATTTCCTACTTCTATGGGGTCATCCAAGAAGAATCCTAATACTACTTTAGCTAAGACTCCATCTACCTTTTTGAGTAAGTCTCTTGCACCTCCTCTTGTCAAATCGATTTTTATTTAAATTATTCTTAAGAATGAAAATCCTACTCATGTCAAGGATTCCACAGGTCCTAATGTGCCTACCACTTTCTCATATTTTTACATCGCTGACCATTTTAAGAAAGATAAAATTCAAATATCTGAATATGATTACATAAAAAAACACCCCAAGCATTTTGATAAACTCGTCTAGTTTATCAAAGGAAGTAGTAAAATACATGTTCCAAGAATCCTACCAACACTAAAGAATCACTTCCCACTCCTAGAACCACTCATTCCTAGAACCTTGTTTTCTTAAAATCACCCTCTTCTAAGAAATAAGAACCTTTCTATTTTTCTTTGTTGGTCAATGAGTATAAATTGAATAATTGCATTATTGACTCGATGCCTCCGATAATTTCATGCTTATAAAATTTGCTCACTTTATTGGTATTACTCTTAGCCACGCTATTTGCTATTGGCCATTATTACTACATGAAAACAAAATAATTATCTCTTTTTGGCCAGGGAAAGATTCTCAAGTAGAATTTACAGACTTCCCTGACAAGAAAATCAAGATGGAAACACTTGCGGAAGACATGCCAACTACGTATGGTATATTGTTGAGCCAAAGTTTCTATCATGATATTGGTGGGGATATAAAGATGGATTGGTCATACACCACCATACTCATCAATGGTAAAATGAATAATATCCTTCTGATAAATAAAATTAAATACAAAGTTCAAAAATCAAATGACCCAAGAGGAAGACGTTTTATTTCAAGATTCAAGGTATGAAATATTTTTCACGAGTTAAGAAGAAAATGATAAGTTACCCATGTTGATGGAGGAATACACATGCTTCCCTTAATTTCTTAACAATTGTACCATGCAATGTTGCACCATAGTTTTTTAATTTTAAATCAAACATACATATAGAACTAATATACATAGAATAAACATACATAGAAGGATATCATGTGCAATGAAATCAAATCAAACATAGAAGTAATATCGTTATGAAAACCAACACATGGATATATAATGTATCAAACTAAGTGTGTTGGACGCACGTCTATGAAAATATAAGTTCATAACATGTGTACATCTCGAACTAAGTGTGTCATACATATAGGACCACATGCGGTCGCATAAGGCTATATATACAATGTTCTATGAAGAATCATAAACTAGAACCACTGCCCATATATATCTATGTATATTCGAGTCCTATGAATATAATCATGAAACATCTTCCCTCTCTTCACCCTGCTAGAAGTAGCATGTCCACGACCTGGAGATGTAGTGGAGGGAGATGCCACTACGGATTTCATCTATGTGGTCCTAGGCGTCTCTAAGCAGGCCTGCAACCTAACCTGCACATTCATAAACAACAAGTTTTTAACACCCAAATTTTTAAAATACATTCAAAATTTAGAAACTTAGAATTTAGTTAAAATGCATGTGAAATCTTACCGCAATGTCATGATCCCTATCAATTTATCGTTGACACATGGCAGAACAACAATAGACTCACGAGGGGTAAGCTACATACAAATAATTAAATTTCAAATTAAATATTTCATGTACAAAATTTGATATTGTAGATTTAAGTAATAAGAAATAATTCCTAAATAAATTTAACAAATTTAAAAAATTATACCTCGGTTAGTGGATCTGCAGATGTTATGGCAAAGATCTCTGACAGTCTCCACATCTGCATATATAGAGAGGAGTCTCTCTAGCGGTCATAAGTTATACAAAAAAATGTATAAATCAATATTAATCTACATGACTTGCCACATAACAGAGCCAAAGTGTAATCCACATGAACTTCCACAATTAGAAACAAAGTGTAAAGAGAAACTAACCTACGTAAAAGTCACGTGAGACATGCTTTAGTAGCCTCGGTTCCCAGAGTGATGATGACATGCCAAACTCCTGCGTATAAAAGACAAACATATATATGTACATGTACATGTGAAACATTATAATAATAAAAGTGCATAATCAAATGAAATTTGAAATTTAAGTACAACTTGAAACTTACGTTTGTAACATGCCCAACTATATAGTAGCTAAGCATGTCGACGCCGAATGTTTCCTTTATCGCTCTTTGCTATTTAAAATAAATTAAAAATTAGTTTTTACATGTATGTACATAGCGTATAATCAAATACATATATATTAAAATTTCAAACATGAATTAAACTATTATATATATTAAATATTTATTTGACATTTACCTCGTGAAAGACCAAGATCCTTTGCACCGGTTCCAAAACATCTCGCTATCATCTCATCTAGAGAAAAGAAATCATGT